>CAMZMU010000036.1:83262977-83679317 GCA_947311845.1 Poa pratensis
TAAATTTCAGAAACTTCAATAGTTTTAAAAGGAAATTCAAAATTTTCAAAAAAATCAAAAAACTCAAAAAATGGCGAAAACTTCAAAAAAAATCCAAAAAATTCAACAAATCCAAAAAATTCGAAAATTTAAGAAAAAATGTAATTTTTTTAAATGAGAAAAAATTCAAATAAATAAAAAATTCGAGGTTTTTCCCCTCTCATGCATGCCTACCCTCCCTGTGGATCGCCTTTTTTTTAGTTTTGTAGAAATAAAAAAATGATAAAATCTTCAAAATATAAAATTCTTTGAGCTGAAGTTAGGTTTTAGTGTCTAGTTGGTATAGAAATTTTGAAATATGATTTTTGACCTTTTTTGCAAAAAACAGAAAAAATTAAAACGGGCATAACTTTTGCATACGACGTCGAAAAAATACGTTTAATATATCAAAAAAAAACTAGAGAAAAATTTGAGCTTGATTTCATCAGGATTTACCTGGTGAACTTTTCTCAGATTCTCAAAATTCCAAAAGGAAAAAAAGTTATTTCAAAAAGAAGATTTTTTTCTACAAAATCAAAAAAATTCAAAAAATATTTAGAAGTTCAAAAAAATTCAAAAAAATCTTTTTAGAAAAATAAAAAATATTTGGAATTGTTGAATTTTTTGGATTTTTTGTAGTTTTCTGGATTTTTTGATTTTTTTTGGATTTTTTGATTTTTTTTGGGTTTTTTTGGATTATTTTTTATTTTTTGAAACTTTTCTGTGGCGCACATCCAATATGCGCCACAGAAAGACACATTTCTGTGGCGCACATCCAACATGCGCCACAGAAATGTGTGCCACAGAAATGTGTCTTTCTGTGGCGCATATAGACACATTTAACATTTCTGTGGCGCATGCAAACATATGCGCTTTTCTATGCGCCACAAAAAGCATTTCTATCTATAGCTAGTTTCCTAGTAGTGCATGTATGGATTCTTATCTTATATATAGTCATTCTCTAATATCTTTACCTTCCATGCCTCAACACAGAAGCCCAATCATGGCTACCTTTGAGTTAATTACTTCTATGAACTCTACCTTGCTCATTACTCTATCTTCATATACGAACTTCATTTTGACTGAATTGGTTTCAAACATTGAACATAATCTACACGTCTCTAAGTTATGCTCATTTTATTCTTGATCATATCCATATTCATCTTTTCAACTAGATGATCTTGATTGCATGCAAAAGTATTTATGTATCTCCAATCAAACATTCTTCATGTATATCTAGATGAAACCGTTGTCCATAAGAATTTTCATTCATTACTAAAATGCAATGCTCATCTGATGGCCCTTCACGTAGTTACCTGCGTGAAAAGTAAATGGGTTAGGTTGAGACTCCAAGTGCAGAGTGTGTAGTAAGTGGAAGACGTGTTTTCCCCACGAGGGGTGACTCGAGGGTTTAATATCGAACTCTCGGGGAATCAGTAGTGAAGATTTATCTTTCCTATCCTTCTTTTGGTTACCTACAAAACAAAGTAAATGTTTTGGTCCTCAACCTCACCTAGTGGTTGTCAAGCACAAGGTGTGAGAATGATATCAAGATAATATGCAATGCAAACAAGAAATAAATATGCAATGGTGGTAAATAAATATGCAAGGATGGTGGTAGCAATGATAAATGATATTTTTGGGTTTTATATGATGAATGCAAGATGGAAAAGTGTTTTTGTATTTTCGGATTTTTAAATGGCAGAAAATGGAAAAGTAGTAAAAGTGGTTGGAAAGATGTTTCTTATGATTAAAAATGGACCGGGGTTCATGGTTTCACAAATGCACTCTCTCTTTAATAAAGTGGTAGACAATGGAACACTAGAGTTGACATATGAGATTGCAACACAACAGTTTAATGACAAGTTATAATTATATGGGCATCACGTCCTAACATAGAGACCTTTTAGTTATTAGTCTCTCTTATACTCCACCAAGATGCGAACTAAATCATAACACCTCAGTAATTAAGATAACTCAGAGTATAGCAATAAGTATCATGACATGAAGTTAAAATAAGAACATGCTAGATCTAGTCATGGAGTAGTGGCAATGGTCACACCCACATCTCCGGTAGCATGGTATTTCTTTTTATCCCTAGTGAGGCAACAAAGTAAGGTAGAGATACCCAAGTGGATCGCAGAACTTTCTCTCACGTTCACTGCACTAGCCACCCCCCGTTACTCCAACTAATGTACACGTTCCCCCTCACACGCTCTCATAAACATGCTTGATCGTGACAAGTAAATAAGAACGGGGTACATAATATGCATCTACTTTCATAACTGAAACAAAACCATTGCAATCTCAAACATATATTAACTCATAAAAAGATCCACCACAAAGGTATTACATAGATGACCGTAATCATGTTCAGCAGCTCATACGGTACTAATTAGTGAAGCTCGAGAGAGAGAGATACATAAGTTACTTCCACAAACCCATAGTCCAGAGGTGGACTACTCCCTCTTCATCATGGAGACGGTGGAGAAGTCGTTGGAGAAGATGGAGACCACGCCGACAGCGCCCCGCCGGAGTTTCCCCCCTCCAATCTGCAGCTCCAGGTCTCTGTTTCGGTGTTTCTGTGTTTCTGCGGCGCTCCTTCCAGTGAACGTCGGGGGACTATTTTTATAGCCGTTTTTAGGTCAAAACAGAGTCGGTGGAGGAAAGATCGACGCAGCGGAGCTCCGAGGCCCAAAAGGAGGGGCCCCACGTGGCCAGGTACAGGGGCCGCCTGGGCCCACCTATTTTGGCCCTCGGGCCTCCTCTTGTTTGCTTCCTTCGCTCCCACGCTTTGTTCCTTCCAAAAAATGATGCTCGTAAATTTCCAGGTCATTTGGACGTCGTTTGGGTCCCTGAAACATTAAAATATAGAAATAGGGTTTTCTGTCTGCGCAGGGTTAATTCCATAAAAAATAGGAAACATGTCAAATATTCCCAAAATCATTATAAAACAGTGATATAACCCTTATATGATGCAAATATGACTGGAATATAATTAAAAATAATGCAAAGTTCATGTATGCATTTTACATGCATCATCATCTCTTTATCTTCATGCCTGGTATTAATCCTCGAATCCATCAAATATTCTTCATGCATTGACAATAAAAAATCCATTTGTATATAACCCAGTGAAATTATTAGTCTCTTTGGATTGACATTAATTAACAAAACCACGCATTGGTGATCCATGCACTTTCACTTATGGAAGATCATCATGGTTTTATCGACTCCAAACAAATCTTGCAACCATGTACATAATTAGTCAGGAGCTCTTAAAGCGGTCGTATGAGATTAGTATGGCATTGCTTTCTTGAAAATCGGCCAACTGAGATCAATAGTGGAGTTGCTTTCTTGTATGTATGCGGCCTAGTATCATGTAAACTTGCTAGTGCTTTTCATGCACAGTAGGTATGCAGAATTGCAAAGTTCTACCCCAATGATTTTTCAACCAATAACTTGATTACAGTGTGACAACTACATCACATTTTTGTAAGGAAACATCAAGTGTTGGAAGCGAATTTTCTTCCGAGAGTTAAGTCAAGAGTAAGGTTGAGAAATATGGCAAGTTATAGTATTTTGGTTGAATACCCAGTTACATAAGTTGAGGGAGATACTTGACCGAAAGTGAATGAAGGTGATATCACTAAGACTTATATGGTCATGAGAAAGTGGAAATCTGAAATGTTGCCTCATTACAAGAAATATGTTGGTTTCTCACCCTCAATATTGGTCACTAGAAGTTCACTATTTGCCATTATGACCATTTTGTGACAAAAAATGGATGGTAAAAAAGAGATTTCAACGATCACTAACGACCTTTTTAGTGATAGGGAAATAACCGTTTATGACCAAATCGGATGGTCATAACTTTATGAGTGCAATTTTTGGTTACTGGCGGTCGGACCTAGCCAGTGAGATCCTACGTGGCCAATCGTACTGGCAAAATTATGACCTAATGAGAAAGTCATAGATCAGAATCAACCCACTCCATACTGATCCTCTATATGGTTGGAGCTCACAAATTCAACCCATTTACTTTTTTCCTGCCTGGTATTTTTTGCTAAATGGACGAAGTTCAATATTTTGTAAGCCTTTTATTTTCTGGGCCTTGGCCTTTTCACGTATGTATCTTTATTGTTTTTCTTTTCATTTTCGAAGTACTGGTCCATTTAAATTTGGGATTTGGCATCTTTAGAGTCCATATCCAGTCCATTTATTTTTGATTTTCAGGATTATAATTTAGATGTTTCCTATAAAAAATCAATACAGTCTAGGAAATTTTTAGTTGTGGAATTTTTCAATCCAATATTGTTTGGGCCTGGGACATCATTCAGGTCTGTTAGTGTTTAATGCCCAAATACATAGATTCAGCCAAAGAAAATTGGGCACTCAACCATCATGTTCACAAGAAACAACGACACGTAAAATCTCATTTCACTTCCATTACAATTCCTCTCACTTCATCATAGTTATAAACACATCAAAACCTATACCATCAAAGTGATGACCATCTCCATCAGATTACCTACAGTACCAGTATTAAAACTTGAGCAAAATGAAAAGTATATGTAGCCAGATGGGACAGAAACAGACACCTGCCGCACTACTCAATATGCAAACGGTAGAGGCACATCTGGCTAATGGAGACCAGAACTTATGACCATATTTAGCCACACTATGAGAAGGTCACAAATCAACACATTTCTTGTAGTGTCTTCTTTAAAGTTTATAAGATACTTTCTCTAAACTTAATTTTAAATTTAGTATGTTTGCAAGACCATATTTATAGTTCTTATTGTGGTACTTGTAGCTTCTATACTAGTGTCCTGGTAAGTATGTATTTTTGGTATGAACAAAATATGTTATGGTGGACCACACTACTTCAAATCCACGGGTCCGCCACTTTGGAGGATACTCGACCGAGAAAATTCCACACACATTGACATGGTTTTCTCCTTGCATTTATGCGTGCATGGTTTGTCTTGGGTGGTGTCCACGACGGTTGGCGGATGTGTGTCGGTGATCATGGTTTGGTTCCTGAAGTCTTGCGTGCATGGCAGATCGGCAACATGGCGGTTCAAAGGGTTTGTTCGCAAGATCATGCAATGATTTCCTTAGAACGGGTCTGTCACGGAACCCGTGTGGCAAAGTGGAAGCCCATAAGGTTTCGCTTTGGCTCTGACCTTTGGTCAACAAGCACTCTAGCAGCAAGATCCTCTGTGTGACAAAGCGTCGACCCGTAGAGCCCGTGAATCATAACATTGAAAGGCAATGATGCATATGTGTTTTCTTATGACGAAACCCATGATCAGACCTTCATCGGGTAGGTTAGGCAACATTGATATTCGTACATCACATCCATTGTTGAAGGTCATGAAAGGAAGCTTCATTTTCGGAGGTGATAGCACTGGATGTGAACTATTCGTTGGAACTAACAACATTTGTGCATAGTGGCAAGCCCTTTCCTAACAGCACATTGTCATGGAGTATCATGCTCTAATGTTTTTGGGTGTACTGCTGGTTTCCCGACGATAGGATTGTAACTGTAACAGATAATGCAGAAAATGATTGTCGCAAGGTGTTTTTAAATGACAATGGCCCAAGTGTTTCCCTTTTTTTAAGGAATGCGGTAGAGGAAACCACCACGGCGATTTTTTTGCAGTAATAAGAATCCAAATCTACGCCCAGAACTAAACCCAGGTGGCTTGGTTGCATATCCATTTTTCTAACCAAGTGATTTGGGCTCACTCTTTGGATTTGTAGGATTTCAAAATGAAGGAATAGGATTAGTCATAGGAACATAGGAATGCAACTGGAATAAAAAAGATTGGACAGTACGGGAATTAATGCTTCCTTAAGTGGTGGTTTGAAATGTAGGAAAGGAAAAGTAGTAGAATTTAACCGGAACTTGATTAGCATAACTAATAAGCAAAGGCAGCAGCGTTAAATGGTGTCTATGGCCGTGCTTGCTGCAGTAGTATTAGCTTTTATTTGCTCCGTTCCTTGCAAAGGAATGAAAAAAAGAGTTTAGACCAAATTGTTTCATCCTTGCGTATTTCCTGAGAATCTGGCCCTATAGGAAAACTTCCTTCAGATTTCGTTTGATGCATTCCTATGAATCAAACGCTGATACAGTACAAATTCCTACAGGAATTGGAATCCTACATGTTTCCTACAAAAATCATTTGAACCAAATGACGTCTTAAATTGTTTACTTTTGCAAGCCGGTTTATTGCGTCTAGATGCCTAGAATCTTTTTAGTCTTGAGAATACTTTAATCAAATCTCTGAAGCATTTTTGTATGGAACATATGTTGTACATTTTGGTTGCGTCACACATGATGCGGTAAATTACCTTAAGATTAGCTGGTACTCACTGACGGCTTCCAATTCTCTAGAGGCAAGAAAAAATAATTATATGCATGCACGGATCTCACTCGCTGTCCATACTTGCACGGAAGTCTCCGTTTGGATTTATTAGCTAGGCCCTGGATGCAGTCTTTGTTATACTTTTATATGCTTGAGTTCAACGGTTTTTCTGCAAATTGCCATACATGTTGCATATTTTGCACGATTCTACGAGCCGTGAGGTAGACTTTGCGATCCAAGTCTTGCAACAAGTCGTCTGTTGCAATTAGCCAATTTACTCTACTGTCCGCTCCTCCCCTCCCCCACCTATACTACTTGCTTGTATATATTTTTCGAACAAGTAGTGCTACTTGCTTCTATGGTCACCACATGACAGCGCAAGCAGACACAGATACGTTGCAACGAACCTGACCATGCATGTGCCTCATTTTTCGTGCGCTGATAGTTCTATATATAACTTGCTCATGTATATCCATCTACATGGGTTATACGTGCCTGTCGACTTTATGGCAACAATTTAATACTCTAGTCGGCTACTTAGTTGCAAACCATATAATACCCACATATATAAAATGAGTTGTTGACACAGTCCGATGGTTGCATGTATATCATATTGTAATATTAACACTCTAACAATTTGTATTTGTTAATTAGTGTTACTATTACATGCGTGCAACTGGATCGATTGTTGGCATTGTTTAGGTGTGTTTGCTCACCGATGATTATCGTTACCAATGAAGCTAATAAGCATATTCGTACGTGCATCGATCGTGTCTACTAGTACTGTTTTTTTTTTTCAGTGGAGAAATTCCATGTACGGTGAATAGTCAAGTAGGATCGAATAGGAATCGAGAAAGCTATCTAACCATCGACGCGGACATGCATATCCATCGATCTAGAACTTCCAGAAAATTCTACCACGCCATCGCCATCACCGTTTAGGACTATGAGAGACCGGCACACAATGTATTACCTGTGGCACAAAAGCCGAAAGCTGGATCAGCTCCTCGGCTCTCATCCACTTGTAGGCATTGCTTCTACTTTTCTCACTTCCATAAGAACTGCCAAAAAATAATGGTCTTCCTTCCAAAATAAATCTCATAAGCGCGTCAAAAAAACACAAAAATTCTAGTCTTCATTTTGGAATATACGTGTTGATTTTTAGTTTGAAAAAATCATGCATTCTTTCGACGACGTTGGATCTCTATCTAGTTGTTTTGAGATTATGCCCCCCTTGCCTATGCTACACCCCAACTCATCACTCCACTTCCCTGTCCTCATTCCAAGCTCTACGTCTTCGGCACCCTCCTCCTGCTCTAGTGGCACCCCGCCTATCGTCTTGCCTTCCCCTTGAAGCACCGTGACCCTAACCACCAGTCATCTCAACTCCACATGGTCGGCGATCTAGTTGTGTTGCCTTTGCAGCTTTGTTAAGGCGGATCTATCAAGAGATGGCCGAGGACCTCTACGTAAGCTAAAATTTATTTATTTTAGTATAATTTATTTGCATTTAAATGAAAATAATGAAGTTCTTAAATTTATATAAGAGATGCCCGTATCAGTAGAGATTTCTTGCTCCCGGGTTCCAGTGATCCCTCTTGTTAAAAATAAATAAATAAAAATCATATTTATAAGTTTCAAAAAATCCTGAAAAAAATCCGGCGTGTTTTCAATGATGCGTCCCACAAACATTCAAAATCTTAGTTTGAAATATTTTATATTCCGTTCTATACAAAAATGACAAATGTTTGGATCTAAATGTACATATTTTCAAATCTCCAAAATATACAAGATTTGGTATGTTTATGTAGCCCAGAATTTAAAGTATTTCAAATAAAAAATTTGCATGTTCGTGGGATACAACATTAGCAACATGCATGAAATTTTTCAGATTTTTTTAAATCTTGAAAATATGATTTTGGAATTTTTTTTAATTATAGGGAGCACTGGAGCTCAGGAGCAAAAAAGTGTTTTCCGGTGTCTGTACTCCAAAGATTTTTTGGGTCCACTCCATCCTACTCGCCTCACAACACTAACCATCTCCTTCTCCGACATCGTCGTAACCAGGTCAAGGGCGAGCGCTCCACCTTGCATCAACTGGGAGGGAAGAGGGTGAAGGAAGTTGACTAAAACTTAAGAAAAATCCAATCAAGTTTGACGCAACAAATCCATAAAACTAAAACACAAACAAGAAATGCACCGAAATTACCATGTACGTGTAGCATAGCCAAATGGGTGCTTCATCATCCCCATATCTCCTCTCCATATATAGAACACTATCATCTTCCCTTGAGTGGACCCACAACCCTGCACAAGCCCATGAGGCATCTAAAATATATAATCAATAATAATAAATATTGTTGTGTTAAAAATAAATATATAAAAATGAAAACAATACTAACATGTACAGGGTGTATCGCACAAACAAACAAATAAAGGACAACAACAAAACAATATGCCCATGTGTGTAAAATATCTCCACTTCTCCGGTATATAGTGTGGTGCTAGTGTGCACTAGGTAGCTTCACTCGCAGTCGTCACCTCCTCGGCTCTTGCTATATATCGCACGCGCTTCCTTCTGCTGCTCCTCTCTACCTACTACTTCGATCCACACAGCTTTAGCAAACTAAGCTACTAGCTACTCTCCCTAGCTAAGCATCATCTCTCTCGATCGACGGTGATCGGATGGATAGCACGAGCTGCCTCGTGGACGACGCTAGCAGCGGCGCGTCCACGGGCAAGAAGGCGTCGCCGGCGGAGCTGAAGCCGCTGCAGCGCGTGGGCAGTGCCGCCAGCGCGGTGATGGACGCGGCGGAGCCTGGCGCGGAGGCGGACTCCGGCGGCGTGGGCCGCCGCCTACCGTCGTCCAAGTACAAGGGCGTGGTGCCGCAGCCCAACGGGCGGTGGGGCGCGCAGATCTACGAGCGACACCAGCGCGTGTGGCTCGGCACCTTCACTGGAGAGGCCGAGGCGGCACGCGCCTACGACGCGGCGGCGCAGCGGTTCCGCGGCCGTGATGCAGTCACCAACTTCCGCCCGCTCGCCGAGTCCGACCCGGACGACGCCGCTGAGCTCCGCTTCCTCGCCGCCCGCTCCAAGGCTGAGGTCGTCGACATGCTCCGCAAACACACTTACCCCGACGAGCTCGCGCAGAACAAGCGCGCCTTCGCCGCGGCCTCCCCTTCTCCGCCTCCCCAGCGAAACCCTGCCACCGCCTCTTCGACGGCGGGGGCGGTGGCACGGGAGCACCTATTCGACAAGACGGTCACGCCCAGCGACGTGGGAAAGCTGAACCGGCTGGTGATACCGAAGCAGCACGCGGAGAAGCACTTCCCTCTCCAGCTCCCCACCGCCGCCGCCGCCGTGTCCGGTGAGTGCAAAGGCGTACTGCTCAACTTCGAGGACGGCGCGGGGAAGGTGTGGCGGTTCCGGTACTCGTACTGGAACAGCAGCCAGAGCTACGTCCTCACCAAGGGCTGGAGCCGCTTCGTCAAGGAGAAGGGCCTGCACGCTGGCGACGCCGTCGGGTTCTACCGCTCCGCCGCTGCAAGCAACGACCAGCTCTTCATCGACTGCAAGCTCCGTCAGAAGACAACGACGACGACTTTCGACAACGCGCCGGCGCCCGTGAGGACCGTGCGGCTCTTCGGGGTCAACCTGCTCCTGACCGCGGCACCGAGGCCAGCTGCGCCAGAGCACGACGAGTACGACATGGCCAAGATGAGCAAGAGATCCAGGGACGACGCCGCGCTGTCTCCGGCGCACGCGGTTTGGAAGAAGCGCTGCATAGACTTGGCGCTGACCTAGTTAGCTAGCGTCTTTTCTTTTTCCTCCATGCTTTGCTTGCAAAGTTCCATCCCTCGGTAGCTTAATTAGAGCTCTTGATCTCATGGATCGAAATGTTTTCCCCCTTTTTCCTTTCCTTTTCTCGTACACATGCTAAGGGGATCTTCTAACCTCGCTTATAAACCGTAAATTAAGCTTGTTCTTGACTTGTTGATTGTCACTCACGCCTAAGTGTACATGACTTGAAAAGATGAAGCGTAGATGACTAGACGATACATCTAAAAAATAAGTGTACACGTACTACATAGTTACTACTAATTATGCCCTACAGCTAGGTAGAGAGAGCTCGAATGAATACATGAATGCCAGAAGAAGCAATGTTCCATGGTAACTTAGAGCTCTTGATGGCCTTCGTTCAAAAAAAACTTAAAGCTCTTGATCATCTCCCTAGCTCCAAATATTTGCTCATTTGTTCTTCTCATACACACGATCCAAGCGTAATATATCCACTTTCCTCACTGATCTAGCTCTAAAGTCTAAACTAATCGAGTTCTTGAAGTAGCAGGCGTACACTACAAGAACACCGCTAATTATGCCCTAGCTAGCTAGACAAATCTATAGAACATGCCGGAAGAAGCAATGTTGGATTTAGAACTATCTATCTATCTATCTATCTATCTATCCCCTTATAATTGGGATGCAAAGAGACGTCGGTTTCGGGTCTACATGCCCCAATTTGACTCCCCACTCTTTTGTTCTGGTGCTCTCATGTGGGTTGGAGACCGCGATGTCCAAGCCAGGTGCATGCATGTGGCGAAAAAGCTCCGGGAGTTATCTGATCCATCAATCCCCGGCCATGGGATGGAACGGAAAGTGGTTGCATGCATGCACCTGCCCATGATACGGTGATCCCTATATGCTATACTTAGCAACAGCCGCAAAACTAAAGTGGGAGAATGGTACTATGACAGGTTGAGCGGGAGAGATACAGATACTCCCGAGCAGATAGGTAGCCCTATCGAGCCGCACGAATTTTTCAGATTTTTTTGGAACTCGTAAATATGGTTTTCGATTTTTTTCTAAACAGCAGGAGCACTGGATCTCAGGAGTAAAAAATCTCCACTGCTATGTTTCCTTAGTAAATGGCTATTTTGTGGCAATAGTTGTTGCATCTTCAACATAAAATGCTATCCCAGGTGCGAACATAACCTACTGATTCTCTTTTAGGAAATGTGTAATGATGGCTAAGGAATACTTTTTAGTAGGGGCTGCTTGCACACTAGGTTTTGGAAAGATACGGGAACTACATTTGGCCCAACAATTAATACCCATCTCTATAAAACATTGTGTGATGAAAAGTCGTTTCGGTTGTAAGTGTTATATCGGAAGTTTCTTTTAATATAAAATTTAGACAAGATTTAACCAAAAATATCGTGAAATGTAGGTACACTTAGTTCAACGATTAATGATGTTGCATTCAACTGATGAATTAGATTTTTTTTAAGGTACATGCTCACTGATTCCGGTACCTTTTCGGTGAAATCAATGTGTGTGAATTAAATGAATGGTCATACTGGATTTCTTTGTAATTATTTAGAAGTCAAATTGTACCTTTATGATTAGATTTTCATGTTGTTCTTACAAATGAAAGTGATTCTAACAAAGATAACCTCGCTAAGCGTAGATAGAATTGTCACAAGAAATATGTGTTATGTGACTCTGAGGAGCCTATCCACCTCTATTTATTGCGTGTTCCTTTGCTCGCATTATATGAAGAGTTTTTCAGTTTACTCTTAACATTACTCCGCCGACCAATATAATGAATATGTTTAAAAATTGGTTAAATGTGATTGAGGAAACAAAAAAGGCAGATCCATGTGGGAGTATGTACTTTGGTTTGGGCCATATGAAACTGTCAAAACAACATTGTTTTTAACAAGGTTGGCAAATTGTCATTTCTGTATGGCTACTAATTGGATCCATACATGGTCAGAAACAAGTCATTGCGACAATTTTGTATAGCCCAACACAAAAACATACTCCCACCTAAATATGAGTCTTAAGTTGTGTACTTGCCCCCAAAAGCAAATTTAGGAACTAGTTGACGGGGGATTCAGCACATCAAACACACTAAACCATACAAGTCTTGTGGAGGGGCATGAGAAGGACCCATGTTTGGATAGTATGGTCCGTAACATGTTTTCTACCCCCTCCGCTCGTATAATAATATAGTTAAAAGTCAAATCGTACTAAGTCGGGCCAAATATCCGTAAGAAAATTTCAACATTTCAAAAATTAAATAAATACGTTATGAAAATATATTTTACAGTAAAAGCTGTATTATGGATTTCTCTATAAAGTTAGAAAACGTTGCCTTTTCTGAAAATAATATTTTAAGCCTTCTCTTTTGGAAGGAAGGGTATTAAATTTTTGCTTGCTACTAGTACGTACATATATATGCCATAGAAAATATATAAATCTTCAGTGGAATCTCAGGGTCCCGATCGAAGAAAGAAATTTCCTATAAAAACCAATCGCTAAATCTCTGCATACATATATAGACGCGTCGATGTTGTTGATAAAGATTATTCGTTTCTTGCGAACCTTGGTACCTGACCGGAACAGCGGAATGTTCACCGGTATTGAGACTCCGACAATTAAGTAAGAAAAGGGAGCATGCATTGTGGGTGGAATCTACGGCGACGTACGCCGGCTTCTGGAAAACAAGTACCGGACACAGTCGTACATCGATCTATCGACTTGTGCTAGCCCGACTTCTAAGACCGTTGACAAAACATACTGCAGCATTTGTTTAGCTTCCGGTGTGCACACGTTAAAGATGGAGACGGAGTTATCGGCTCAGAAACCTCAGCCTGCTAGCTGCAGTTAAGTTTGCAACAGCGCCTGCGGTTGGAACGCGCACACGGAGTCCAGTGATCGCCTTCGTCGACGATGGGGACTCACTCACCCTCGAAAACAATGGCATTCCGGTGACAGTTCATCTCACCATGCAAGTTGCATGAGTGTCCGCTTCGTTCATTTATCATGCATTATTCAGTGAGCGCGACGACGAGGATGGACGACAGCGTGCCACACTGATCGAAAGTGAAACCGGGACAGTACAGGCTCTCCATGTCGCCAGTTATGATGAGTCTAACACCTTCTGTTGCAAGTCCCAGTCTGCTGCAGCCTGACCGGTTCCGCGGCTAAGATCCCCCTGTCATTCACAGGGCCTTCGATCTCCACGTTGCAGGAAACCTCCTGTACTCTCATAGCTTAACATTTTTGTGCCGCAGTAAGGACTGAGGAGTGCTATCTGCAGTGTGAAAAAGGTCGAATGATTTGAAAAAGCTCAACACGGTTATTACTAGTACTATTACTTACCAAGCAGGAACAGGAAGCAGCACCCAGGTTTTACTTCAACATATTCTGTGTACATGCAACAAGTTGGCGATATAACATGCAAGAAAGAAGAAAAAATTCATTGTATTACGGGTTACAAAAAATTGACAAAATCTTGTAAGCTTTGGTGATTTGAAAGTGTACTCAGATCCATATATTTGTATTTTTATGTAGCTCTGAATATAAAGTGTATTTTCAATTAAGATTTTGCATGTTTTCGGGATATATCCTATACAACATGTAGATTTTTTTCACTTTTTGAAAAACTTGTATATATGAATTTAATTTTTTAACAACATAGAGAGCACTCCAGTTCGGAAGCAAGAAATCTTCACTCTTTTGGTCCCAAGTTGGTCGGAAAGTGTTATTTCCTCCCGAACTCCAGTGCTCCCTCCATTAAAAAAAATCAAAAATTATATTTTTGAGTTTCAAAAAATTCTGAAAAAAATCATGGGTGTAGCAGATGGTGTGTCCCAGAAACGTGCAAAATTTCAGTTTGAAATACTTTATACTATGGGCTATACAAAAATAACAAAATCTGGTAAAACTTATAGATTTGAAAATAGCCATATTTCGATCTATAATTTGTCATTTGTGTATAGCTCAAAATACAAAGTATTTGGAGTTGAAATTTTACACGTTCGTGGAACATACTGTTGGCTACACCCGGAGATTTTTTTCAGAATTTTGGAACCCATAAATATGATTTTCGAATTTTTTAAATTAGAGGGATCATTGGTGTCTGGGAGCAAAAAGTCTGTATTGTTGTTGCACTTATTGTTAATTTGTTATTGTAGCTTCACACTTGGGACCCAAGAGTGCTAGCCTGACTTTGGCGACCGTTGACAAGAGTACACACAGCGTTTCTTTAGCTTTCTGCACGTTGGAGATTGATACGGAGATATCGACTCAGAAGTCTGAAACCTGCTGCAGTTAAGTTAGCAACAGCGCCTGCGGTTGGAACGCTGGACATCGCTAGCTTCGCCACGGCACAAGACGCGTTTATCATGCAAGTTGCATGATTATGAACATGTCAGCTTCGTTTGTTTATCATGCATAGTTCAGTGAACGCGACGACGAAGATGGCCACTCGAAAGTGAAACCGGGACAGTACTGGCTCCATGTCTAAAATTATGACGAGTCAACCTTGTGTTGCAAGTCCCAGTCTGCAGCCTCACTCAACGCCGGCCGGTATCCCTGACCGTTCGATCCGTGGCTCACATGATCACATCCCTGCGCCGGCGTGCCTAAATTATTTTAGCTCGTCGCCATTTACAGAGTGAAAAAGGTCAGTTGATTCGTAAAACATAGTTACCTCGACACGGTTTCTACTAGCTAGCAGGATCAAGAAGCAACACCCAGGTTTTACTTTGACTGATTCTTCTCCACGTACTATATGCGAACAACAAGCAAGTTAGAGATATAACCCGCAAGAACAAACAAGTTGGTGTTTATTTTTTGTTGGTTCTTGGGGGTCACGAAATAGATTTTGTAAAGAAATCAGTGGATAAGCACGAGACACATGGATGGATGTCTATATGTATGTTGGGAGAACATGGAACGCCGGCCATTGGGATTTGGTGGAGTGGACAATCGTCAAACTTGACAGCCCATGCATGTTAATTAGCGCATCCAAGCGTATCAAAACTTGCATTAGTCAAACGCTTAATTAATTACACTGCCACTAGGCAACATCACCGATCGATGATTAGTTAACAATATACTACATGCTTTTTTTTATTGGCGAGAAAAATGTATACATGGCTTTTGGTTGAAATCTTCTCAAGAACCATATATTCCACATAGGGTTTCTTTGCCTTCATTTTTTTCTCATGTTTAAAATTACACTAGCTCAAGTAAAAAAATCAGTAAGTAGAAATTTCCATGTGTAAATAAGTGCAACTTTAGCTTTGCAGAAACAAAAAAATCAGTCACAGTCAACAAACCTCGGT
Organism: Poa pratensis; assembly: GCA_947311845.1. NCBI lineage: Eukaryota > Viridiplantae > Streptophyta > Magnoliopsida > Poales > Poaceae > Poa > Poa pratensis. The sequence goes on from CAMZMU010000036.1 coordinate 83,278,510, forward strand.
ATCTATCCTAAACAGACGACGAGCTCCATTTTCTTAATGTCGACGATTTGATAGCCAGCTGTGATCCGGCCCCTAATCTCATGCGCTTTCGGCAGATAAAGAAAGCATTCCGGGTTAACATCTAGCGATCGAGCACATCCGTGCGTACGTTGCTGACAAAAAGCCCACTGAATGAAATTTTATGCTACCTGCACATTCTGGCCGTCAGCTTCAGAAGAATCAAGGCTACGCACACGGAGTCACCTACTCACGTTGCATAGTGGAGCATACCAGCAACAAATAAGCGTGTGTATATCGGCCACAGTTAACAGCATGCCTGTGTCCTGTCCTGACGCAACAATGCGTCTCGTCGATCTCTTATTACAACCTAATCACGTGAGATAGTCAAGACTTAACATCAAAGTGGAATAATTCTTTTTTCTTGACGAAGAATAAAACGCTGCCTCAGAATCTATTAGCTATCTGCAGTAGTTTCATGCGTCTTGGCTACTAGCACTGGCCAAAACACAAGCTAGCTAGCTAGCTGTCGATGGGGAAAGCAATCAGTTAAAAAGTACTACGTATATGCTTGTGGAATGGCATATGTAGAATGTAGTCATGAAAGAACAGTCCAAGTAAGCTAGAGAGTGCAGCGAAAGGTAATCTGCTAGTACTATTATTGAAGAGAAGATTTCCTTGCAGTATTACAATTCAGCTAGCCTTCGGGGCGAAGACAGTTACAAGTCAAGTCGTCGTGTCAGGCTCGCTAAGCTCGCAGTTTTCCTCTGCTTCCATGTGGGCTGCAGGTCCAGTTTAGTCAAGATCTGCAGGTCGCAGACAGATCATCGTAAGATAGATGCCTGCTTGATAGATCCATTCAACCCATACCAGTCCGCGTTCAAACAGCGTTGGTCCGAGAGAGCATACTAGACCCACAGGACCATACTACAGGCACGTACGTCGACCAAATAAATAAATAGCAATGCCTGTTTCAATCCGTAAAAACAAGAAAAACAGAAAAAGGAAACACCATTGACTTGGACTAATGAATATGAAGCCACCGTGCCATAAGAAACATCGTCATACATAGGCTACTACTCGCCGAGGATTGGAAGGCAGCGATTGCATTTGCAATTTCATCTGGCTCAGTTTACTCACTACTAGTCTTTGACAGTGCTTGTGTCCTGGTGCACCAGTCAAAACCTAGCGGCTGGAGCCGGATTGACTAGTCGTGATATGCGATTCCTAGACTAAACACCAGGTTAGCTTCACTCTCTGAACGTACCTACATCATGACCGTGACATCTCCCCATTACATTTCCTTTACTTCCTTCTTTCTTATACACATGCTAAGTGATCTAGTCTCGCTTATAAACCGGAAATTAAGCTTGTTCTTGAGATTCTTAGTTGTCACTCAAGCCTAAGTGTACATGACTAGATAAATATAAAAACGTGTGCATGGCTAGACGATATGTCTAAAAAATAAGTTATATTTCTTAGTTATTAACGAAAATGACAAGTCTTCTGCCTCATTTTAAAAGAAAATACTCCCCCGATCCATATTAATTGTCACTAAATTTGATGTATTTATACATATTTTAGTGTTACATACATCCGATTCTAGCCATGGTATGGCCATGCGTTCTGTATATGCTATACTTAATTAGCAACAGCCGGAAAACAAAAGTGGGACTGGTACTATGACAGGCGGGGGAGATACTCTAGCTAGCTAGCAACAGAAGAATAACAGGGAAACATTATTGTGCGGCGTGCTTGTCTATGCATGAGCCGTTATTCGAAATGTCAGTAGATCTGGGTCACATTTCTAATCCCTTGCATGAACAAAAAATTGCACTGATATTTTCCTGGAAATTGCACACCTTTAGTAGGAGTAGAATTTAGCACTTTTAGATGACCTGCGATTCTGAAATTACAGAGAATCAATGGAAACTATCTCCATGCAACAATTTGCGCGTTCATGTCAAAGTTTCTGTTTCTAGAATTTTTTTTTGTCTTAAGGATGATTTTTACTCCCCCGATTGGAAATGATTGACACGAATTTGTCTAAATACGGATGTATTTTCGACATATTTTAGTGTATAAATAGTATAAATAAATCAGTATTTAGATAAATTTGTGTTAATCATTTTCGATCGGAGGGAGTACTCTTTGTGGGATGGTATAGTTGTGTGGGCATGTCTCTACCCACCTAGTTCTAATTACGGTGCTCACATAGTCACATTTACACAGATGTTCTCACTCGTACATTCGTTGGATTTTTGTGAAGTTTTTAGATTTATCCTGGCGCAAAAGGAAGAAAATATTAGTTCACATTCTCTAGTTTTGTTAAACATGATGACATCACGAACATATAACTAGCCAAATGGATATACCAACGTGATGTATACACCATGCTTCCAAATAAATTTCACATAAAATCCATGGTTCACAATTACTAAATCTACACACATAGATGGGTCCTTAATAAAGGTTATTCTTTTCCTCCGAACCTCGGTATTCTACTCCGAGGATTCCTACTTGTCGATGACTATGGAATTACTCTGACAAGTAGGAAAAGAGATCATATATAGTGGATGGAATCTACACGACACACGACGGTTTCTAGAATGCAAGTGTACATGACAACGATGCAGCTATAGATAGAAAACGAGAATGCCGCCGTGTTGTCTAAATTCACCGGTAATTTTGTTGTGGTATTCTAAATTCTACTGATCGGGCGACGACGATATTTGTGCGTAGTGTCCTTTTTTAAAGACGTCGTTTTTGGAGAACCTCTTTTGTAATCTGGATGTTGTTGTGGTAGTGGTTTGTGTGTTGCTGCTGTGAGTGATTGGTCGGTGTGGCAGGTCTTTTCTTCTTCTTCTTCTTCTTCATTTTATTTGTCTTTGGATGTGTGCATCCTATTTTCGAACATTTTATTGGTGCAGAGAATATGTGTAATTGATATCTTCACGATATTAATATATTCTCACGTGTGTCAGACAGGAATAGTACACACGGCGAATAGTACACACGGCGAGGACGCCACCCGCGAGATACACACCTCGAGCAGAGGGCCCCCGACCGGACACAGACACAGTACATGATCGAGCGATCCAGATCACGCTCAGGCGTATGTGCATGGGAACAGATCAGTGATAGCCCGACTTGTGCGACCGTTGACATTGAAAATTGTAACGGATATGAGGATCCAGCTACCTGCAGTAAGTCCGCAACAGTGCATGCGATTGGGAACGTGTCGATTTTGTTCAATTATCATGCATGTTCAGTGAACGCAACGACGACGATCGACACTGCGCCGCTGAGAAGTGAAACCGGGACTATAGTAGAGCACAGGCTAGGGTTCGCCAAGTCTCCAATCATGCATGACAAGTCCCGGTCTGCCTGACTCACCGGCGGCATCCCTGACCGGTTCAGATCCTCGCTCCGGCGCGCCTAAACTATTTAGGTCGTCCTCATTGACATGATCTTCTCTATTGAATTGATACACTAGTAAACTATTTTAAAATTTGAACCGATGAAAAGAGCTAATACAATATATTTATATTTCAACATTCTCCGCACGCATTTCCTGTAGAGCCCACTTGTTTTAGCTTCACACTAGCACAATCTCCACATGCAGTAAAACCCCAGGCAGGGCGAGGGACGAGGACTGGTATTTGAGTCAAATAAGGAAAATCAGTAAATCACTATGGTTACAGTACTGTAAGTAAGAGCCTTGTTGATTTGTAAAACTTAATTACCTCTCCACATTTTCTACTACTCCGTAGCTAGCTAGCCGGACCAGGAAGCAACCCAAGGTTTTACTTGGCCTCATTAGTACGTAGGCTGTATGTAACAAGTTGTGGTATATTTTATGTTGGTTCTTGGGGGACACGAAATAGATTGTGTAAAGAAATTAGATGGATACGTCAGAGGATAAGAACGTACACATGGATGGATGTCTATATGTATGTTGGGAGAACATGGAACGCCATTGGGTGGAGTGGACAATCGTCAAACTTGACAACCCATCCATATATGTTAGCGCATGCAAGCCAAATAAACTTGGTCAAATGCTTAATTAAATACGCTCCCACTAGGCAATCGCCACTAGTTTAGTAGGAGTAGCACTAGCACATACTTTATTTTCAATACTGCACAAGAACCCTCTTTTAAAATTTATAGTCGATTTCGTTAAAGAAGAAGAAGAAGAAGAAGAAGAAGAAGAAGAAGAAGAAGAAGAAGAAGAAGAATGACTCAGTTTATATGGAGACATGCATAAAAACCGTACAACAACACACACCAACGCGCGGAAAAAACGACCCACACCAACTAAACAAGAACCGCCACAACGACGCAATCACAACCAACAATAGAGAATATGCAAATACATGACCCAACTAACATGGAGGTGTCCTTGACTTTCATCTTTATCTGACCAAAGCAAGGCAGAGACGTTATGAACTTAGCCGTTTGGTTGCCACCCGACAACACCCCTCAAAAAGAGGGAGGGGTGTCAAACGGAACAAGGTAATCCAAGATGGAACATAAACTCGCTAGCCCTTTTAAAATTGGACACGCAGATAAATGCCTTCTTTTGTTTCTTGCACTAGCTCAAATTAATAACAAGTTGCACTAGCTAGTTAAATGCGGTTTGAAGCTTCGCGGCTGGCGAAGAACATGGGAGGATATTTCTGGAGTCTTTTTACAGTACATCAGTTAAAATGAGACCGTTTATTTTCCAAATCTAACACCTATACGGAATTACTAAGTTGTCCTTGGACTAATTGTAGCCCAAACGATACTAACCATTGGATCCACTTAATACTACACTTGAAAATCCATATCCGTAGTATGATGTACCCTAAAACATCCCTATTTTACGTGTCATTCCACCTTTTCTCAAAGAGAAAACACATATTTAAAAAACAATATCCATGTGTAAATAAGTCCAATGTTAGCTTCGCTAAAAAACCGCAATCACAGTCAACTAACCTCTGTGTCCGTCTTAAACACATGACAAGATCAATTTTCTTAATGCCGACAGATTTGGTAGTTAACTAGTCATCCTCCCATGCGCTTTCGGCCGATGAAAAATAAGTGCTCTAGATTAGAATCTAACGGTCATACGTACGTTGCTGATGAACGACAGACGGAATTCAATTTTATACTACTGCCCATTAGCAAACAACAGCGGCGTTTTGAAGAATTTAGTTTTTTAAAAAATGGGGATCTCGGCTCTAGCCTCTGCATCGAAGCGATGCACACAGCTCCGTTCTGAAAAATGGGGAGTACAAAGTTTTAAGTATCAAGTTTACAAATCATGTCTCGCTCAAACTGGCAACAAGAATAAGCCAATGAAATAAGAAATACATAATGCCTCTATATTTTGTATTCTCTTTTTGAGCCGCAAGCCGTAGACAGCCCGGACAACAGCCATCATTTGGGAGCAACCAGAATCCATAACGCATCGCTGATCTACAGATAGTAGGAAGGACCACATGTGTATCCAATAAGCCGCTCTGTGCATTACCTGTAGAAAAATTGCATTTTTAGATTTGTTAAAAACACATCATTGCGGCATTTCCAAATTGCCCAAAGCATAACGCAAACACCAATTCTAATATGCGCATTGGCTTTCTTGTTCACTCCATTCAACCAATTACCAAACATATTGGTTACATTAGCAGTGGAGAAATACTAAAAGTAAATTGAACAACCCTCCATACAAAACGAGCCAACTTACAAGAAATAAAAAAGATGGTCAATCGATTCCGGCAAATCACATAATTCACACTTAGTGCACCCTGTCCATCTTTTTTTTAGCAAGATTATCTTTTATAAGCAAGACTTTTCTGAAAAGAACCACATAAAAAATTTCTTTAGTGAAACCTTCAGTTTCCACAAATATTTTCGTGGAAAAGGAGTGTGGCCATTCATAAAATCCGCATACATAGATTTAACCGTGAATAACCCCGATGTGGTTAGGTTCCATGAGAACTTATCTGGTTCATCGGATAAGTTAACAGCCATCAATCTCTCCACAAAATCTAGCCAAGCATCATGCTTAGCTCCTATCAAAGGACATCTGAAATTAATATTCAGAGATTTGTGCCAGAATATCTGCAACAGTAACATTCTTATGTCGCACGATATTAAGCAATTCTTATGTCACGATATTAAGCAAGGATGGATATTAGGAAGCTAAAGGCGCTGTGCTAATCATGTATCCTCCCAAAACCAAATTGAGCTCCCATCACGAATGAAGAAAGATCCCCCATTAAGGGCCCGCTTGTGTGTACTATTAGCGTTTTTGGCCCAGGGACGCCACCAAGTCCTTATATTTTACGTACAACAATGGGGTGAGAAAATACCAAAGCATTGTTTACAGGCTTCCCAAACGGGGCCTAGAGAAATCATCTTTTACTCCCATTAATCCTTTCAAAAGAAGAATCAAGGATATGAACACGGAGCTAGTCACCTAATCAGCCTTGCTTGCATGCAGCATAACAACAACAAAATGCGTGTGGAACTGTGTGTATCCCTAGCTATCCACAGTAGTTTCATGCGTCTTGGTTACTAGCGCTGGGGGAAAATATCCGGCGATACCACTTCTCAAAAATCGAATTTACAAAGGTCAAAAAAATTCGTAAAAAATTGTGGGTGTTCACAAGATGTGTGTTTACATTCTCTACACTTGTCATTACCAAATTCGAAATACACACAAAGAAACAAAAATATAAATTGCTACGTTAATAGTGTCATTTCGTGCTTTTGTCTTTTTTGACACCATTCATGTTGGAGTGTCATTTTTGTTTCTCTGCGTGTATTTCGAATTTGTTTCTAAAAATTCATGAGATCATAAACACATGTTGTGAATACCCACAAATTGTTTTCGGGATTTTGTGGCACTTGTAAATTCAAATTTTAAGTAGTATCATGATAGCATTTAAAGTGTGGGATCACCAGATATGTACTCGAGCACTGGCTAGTACACGCGAGCTAGCTGTCGATCGACTCGGGGAAGCGATCTCGGAGCCAGATTTTGACGAATTTTCCGGATCCCGTAGCCATCCGGAGACATTCCTACCTAACAAGTACGTCCAACCCTTTCGTCCAAAGCAACAATGCACGCGCTGCCTATTTTGTCTTTGATGTGGGCTGTTGTTCCGTGCTGGTTCTTCAAGCTAGCTAGCATCAGGTGCCAGACAGTGGAGTTCAGATATCTCAAGTAACATGAACAGCGACAGTCTAAAATAGCATATGTGTAAGTTTAAGCTTATGTTTCTAGAATAGCATATCTGTATATGTAGTGTAGTCATGGACGAAAAGTCCAAGTAAGAAAGAGAGAGGCTGCAGCGAAAGGTAATCTGCTAGTACTAGTATTACTGAAAGAAATAAGCATAACACTTAAACTTTCGACAACGACAGAGCAACATTTCTTTGTACTATTCAGCCAGCATCCCTTCGGGGCAAAGGAAGTTAAAAGTCAAGTCGTCGTGTCAGGACGGCTAAGCTCGCGGTTTTTCTCCGGCTACATGTGGGCGATGTCGCTCCACAAGTCCAATTTAGTCAAGCTCTTCAGGTCGTAGACAGATCATAGATAGATGCATGCTTGATAGATCCAATAGAATTTCAAACCTTACCAGTCTGCGTTCAAAGAGCGTTGAAGACAGCTTATTACAGCCACAGGACCATAAGGGAAGGTAGAAAACAAACTAGCAAAGCCTGTTTAAAGAAAAAAACAGCTGACTTAGACTAACAAGGATGAAGTCATCGTGCGTGCCATGAGAAACATCATAGGCTAAAAAGGATGAAGACAGCTCCCCATGCATGGATTGTGCGGCAACAATTGCATCCGTTTTCATCTGGTTCAGTTTACTCACTACCAGTCTTTGACAGTGTATGTGTGTACCAATGAAAGCCTGGCAGGTGGAGCCGGACGGACTAGTCGCGATATGCGAGTCCTAGACTAAAAAGACCAACATAACTTCACTCTATAAACCGTGACATATCCCCATTACAGCAGCAACTTGGGGGAAAATGCGTCTTTCTACCTTGCCATCTCTGTCTCACAACTATGGAACACCTGAACCGTGAGTCCGTGAGGAACTGTGACAAAACAAACATCATATGCCATGCTCATGCTTTGCCAGTCTTATCTGATCTATGCACCTGGAGGGACTCTGAACTTGGCTGATGGTTCGGTTCCTACAACAATTCCTCTCACGCCCCATACTTGCATTTGGTGGAGGTGTTCAGTTACCGAGCTCTGCTGCCCGTCTCCATGGAATCTAATGCCTGGCCAGTGGTTCTCATCTCCATGGAGACAGCAGAAGGGACGAGTCACGCCCAGGTAGTTGCTTCTGTCGGCTGCACTTAGGTCTGGGCTTCTCGGTTAAGAATGTGTCCTCAAAGTTAATATGTCAATCTTTGATGATGGTAACAAAGATGGTTTCAGTTTTGGGCTTGGTTCATAATTCGACCATCTCATTCTGGCCACCAGTCGACTTTCAGAACAAGAGCAAGTAGGGAATAGCCCAATAGGACCAACCATGACCACCAATATAACCCTACAGACTGTACTATAACAAGTGTTTTCTGGTCCTGTCCAATTCCAGTGGAACAGAGTCGATATGGCGGGCACCCCTATTCAGTGCTCTTAGCACTGGATAGCGTGGTTTCGCCCACTACCACGCTTCCTGGGCTGGCCCATTAGCTGGGTTTGATTTTTGTTGATTTGTTTTTTAATATGAGAAAAATTGTGGAATAAAAAAGTTGCCAGATTTCAAAAATGGTCATAAATTATAAAAACAATTCATGAGTTTCAAAAATGGTTCATGATTTCGAAAACGGTTCATGAATTTGAAAATGGTTCATCAATTTAAAATTTCCTAATTTCAAAAAGTTCATAAATTTGAAAAATGGTTCACGGATTTGAAAAAATGCTCATGATTTCAAAAATGGTTCATGAATTTGAAATGGTTGTGAATTTAAAATTCCTTGAATTTCAAAAAAGCTCATGAATTTTGAAAAATGGTTCACGAATTTTAAAAAAATGTTCATGAACATTTTTTAAATTTGAACATTTTCAAAATCATGAACCATTTTCAAAATCTGGACATTTTTAAATTTTGAATTTAAAAAAAATCATGAACCTTTTTCAAAACCTGGCAATTAAAAAAACCAGAACAGAAAACCGCAACAGGAAAAGGAAAAGGAAAAACCAAAAAATTATACCAGAAAAATGGTTAGTAAAACCGGCCAGGAAATCTATATGGGCCGGCCCAACAAGAGCGACGCGGGGAGCGAGTAGTGTCGGCGAAAAGCTGATAAGCTTTGCAACCACGTAGAATAGGTTTTGCCCGATATGGCCAAGGCCGAAACGTAACACCTATGTCTCGTGGGTCCAAAACAAGGAAAAAAAATAGCGCGCTACAGCAAAATAGCGCCGGCCTTAAAATACGCTATTAGCGTGCTATATCGTGCTATAGCATGCTATTAGCGAGATATTATACACTGATTGATTTAGCGAGACAGTTCTGAAGTTATAGCGTGCGCGTTATTTTTTTTCATGGTCCAAAATAGAGTAGAACGCATTCAATATGGGCCAGGGCAAACATGCCATCGAGGAGTCCTTTCTGAATCGGACGGGTAGCCCACGTCACAACACACGGCCGGTCGGGTCTATCTCCCGACTCCCGTCCACATATACGAAGCCCTCGGGCGACGCTAGGGCTACCGATCGGGAGCAGACACACAACGACGATCGAGCTTGATCGATAGCGACGGAGATCCACATGGCCGATCCGTTGAGCGAGGAGGAGATCAGGGACATGGCAGACAGCGACATCATCGATCCATACGTGGAGGAGTGCTTGCGCGGGACGCGCAGTCGGACATGGAGCGCATGCGCGCGGACGCGGACACGGACGGGTTCCCCTTCGTCGAGCAGCTGGAGTGGGTGGACGCGCGCGAGGAATACGCCGTCACGCTCCGGGACGCGGCCGACGCGGAACTGGCGGACCTCGCGCACGGCCTGGCCGTCTTCGCGGGGAGGGCCGGCGAGCAGGACGGAGCCAGGGGTGCGAGCTAGGGCCCTGGCCCCCCCCCCCCCCCCCCCCCGCCCCCACGCTGGATTTTTTTTAAAATGCCCCTTGTTAATTTGTAGATTCGACCCAAAATTTAGTCAAATTTACCAATATGGCCCCTCCAAACTATTTTGTATGCAATTGGCCCCCTGGTGTTTCAATCCTGGCTCCGTCCCTGCCGGCGAGGAGGTGCTGGTGGCCCAGCTGCAGAGGCGGCCACGTGGTGCACCGCGCGGCGCGCCGAGGCGGATGCGCTCGCGAGCGCCGCGCAGCGCCTGCGAGACGGGTGGCTGAGGCACGTGGCTGTGGAAGTTTTAGAACCCTAATTTCTGTTGTTTTATTGATCTGACCCTCATGGGGATTATATAGTAGTACAAACTTGGGAGACAAGAAGCCTATGACTTGGAATACAAGATATACTCTAATTCCTAGTCTATCTCTAGTTGTACACGTACATATACTCTAACATCCCCCCTCAGTCGTAGCGGGAGTGAAGCGGACGATTGCGACTGAAGAGTCCTGTGCGTCCGTCGCCTCCTCCACCTTGTCATCATCGCCGTCCCCTTCTGGTTCCTTCTCTTCCCTCCCGCAGTCACAGCGGGAGTGTCATGGACGCAAGGGATGACGCGGATGCTGTTGACTGGAGCTTTTGAGTTGCTGTAGACGTGTGTATGATGTTGATGTCGAGGTAGCCGAGCGTGATGTAGCCGTGGTCGAGGTTGTCGCGGTCGGTGTAGCCGATAGAGCCGAAGGCACAAAAAAATTGTGCGGTTTTGGGTTTTGAGGCGGCGGCGGCAGGGTTTCTGCGGCGGCGGGTTTTTGGGCGACGGCGGCAGGTTTTCTGCGGCGGCGGCGGGGTTTTTTACCAGGCGGGCGAGGCGATCGTGCGATCGCCCTAGCAGAGCGGCGGCGGGTTTTTAGGCGGCGGCGGCAGGGTTTCTGCGGCGGCGGCGGGGTTTTGGTTTTTGGTGGCGTGCGGCAGCGGCTCGCTTGGGAGCGGCGGCAGGCAGGCGGCGGGTTTTTGTGTCATTGTGCGGCGGCGGCAGCGGATCTGCGGCGGCGGCGGGTTTTTCTGTCATTGTGCGGCGGCGGCAGCGGATCTGCGGCGGCTGCAGGTTTTGCGGCGTGCGGCTCGACTCGCGTGATGTAGACCTTGGCGCTGATTTGTGTTGATGGTGTAGAACTCGACGATGAACTTGATGTAGTCGTACAGCTTGATGTTGGTCGGTGCAGATCGGTCGGTGATATTGAAGATGTACATGTGCAGCAGCATGTCGCGCTCGTGGGCATCAGTAAATTCCCGCATGCGTCCGATGTATGGATCAGTAGAGTAAATACACTAGCATACCCTCACGTCATCTGATGGTGCTGGAGCAACGGCGCCTCGTGCATGCATGCACGGATGTGCCTCTACGCCGGACGCGGCTCGTGTGCTTGCCGCCTCCGATGCCGCGATGCGTGGGTTCCTGCTGCAGGTCCTGGAGACGTCCCTGCTGCTGCCGTCTTGTGTCGCGTCGGCCGAGGTGGACGTAGATTGGATCTTGCACTGATCGCCGGATGACGATTGAAACACCGATCTTGTATTCATCGGAGGACGAGGGGATCTAGATGATTTAGGGATTTATTTGGCTACTTCGGATCTAATCTACGGAATTGGAATTTCGAAATTGGATCTAATCTAATCTAAAGAACCGATCAGATCTTTGATCTAAACCGGGTGCCGCGCCCCCGAGGAGAGATCTCCCCGGGGGCGGCGCGTGATGCGGAAGTGGTGGAAAGTCCTAAGATCGACGTCGTGAGACTAACCGCTCTGATACCATGTGGAAGTTTTAGAACCCTAATTTCTGTTGTTTTATTGATCTGACCCTCATGGGGATTATATAGTAGTACAAACTTGGAAGACAAGAAGCCTATGACTTGGAATACAAGATATACTCTAATTCCTAGTCTATCTCTAGTTGTACACGTACATATACTCTAACAGTGGCCACGGCGGAGGAGCAGGAGGAGGGCGACGGTGAGGGCGAGCTCGTCGCCACGGCGGCCCAGGCCTACCTAATGTTCCTGGCCAGGGAGATGGACGGCGGCGGGGTCCCCGAGGCGGACGCGGCCAAGGCCGACGCGATCGACGCGGCAGCCACGGCGGGACACGGCGTCGCCGCGCGGTTCGCGACCGAGTTCGTGGGGTCGCTGGCGGGCTGGTTCCGGCGGGCAGCAGAGACGTACGCGGGATAGCAGGAGGCGGCGGTCGCGGAGGGTCTGCGGCGGCGCGCGGCGGAGGTGGATGTTCTGGAGGTATATGAACCGGAACACCTCCGCTGTCGCCTCCGCAGCGGCAGCCCTAAACCCCACGCCAACGCCCGACACCACCACGTCCTCTTTGATTCGGTAAAGTCTGTTATCGTTTTGGTTTTTTTTTTTAGAAAAGGAGGGTGCGAGTCCCCGGCCTCTGCATCGAGTGATGCACACAGCCATTCGCACTTATTAATTCCAACCAGATTTACAAAGTACAATGTTGAAAAACAAACTGAAGTCAACCTCTCGACAACAAGGGTCGCTACCACTATGATGGGGGTGACTAACACCAACGCACATCATCTAAAACCTTCAGCTAAACACTAAACGCACACCGATGTGCACGCTTTAGTCGCTGCCGCCTTCTTCCACAAACCCATCTTCAAAAAGGATCAACACCATGATCTTGCAAAATCAGGTCTGCCGTCGGCATCGCCACGATGCCAGACAGCGCCACCATGTGAGAGTCCATCAACCCGAAATCGTGACCCCGCAGCGCCACGCCGCCGAGCCTCACCGACATCGACGTGGCAGATGAAACACCGCTCCGCCAGCTGACCCCCTCCAGGTAGTTCGTGTTCCAAAACGATGCCCTCAAGAGGGTGAACGACACCGAAGGTGACGCCATCGTCTGATCTGGAAAACCAGATCTGGGGTTTCCCCCGGAACAAACAGGTTGAGGGCGGAGCAACGATGCCTTCAACAAGGTGATGACGCCTGGGGGCGCCACCATCGTCGACTCCAAAACGGAGCCCGGTTCTCACCGGCCAGCCCGCCCCACCCGTCGTCGATCTACCCGAAGGAAGGTTCCATGTCGTCCGCCACGCCGTCGTCGAGGATTCGAGGACGTCGCGCCGTGTTACCCGACAGTACCACGTCCAGGCCCTCGTAGCCGATCCGCCGCCGCCATCGCCGGCCTTGGATCTGCGTGGGAGGGAGCGAGGAGGCGAGGAGGGGCCCCGCCGCCGCCGGCGCCGGCCAGGCCTTGCCCAGCCGCACCCTTTGGCTGCGGCGGAGGGAGGGAAGGTGGATGGAGGAGTTGGGTGGGCGGCGGTGGCTAGGGTTCCCCCGTCGCCCGCGAGGGGGCGGGAGGGGGAGGGGGAGGCGTTATCGTTTTGGTGAGGTTAGTAACAGTAGGATTTCATTAATTATTAGTCACTTCATGCGTTTGACTTGATACCAACTCAAATCAAACTTTATTTTGGCAGCAGTAAAGCTTTGTCTGATGAATCTTCATGGTTACTATTTACAGAACATGTTTTAAGAAGAATATTTCTATATGCGATAATTAGGTTCAAGCATTTGCTTATTAATTTTTTGTTATAATAAGAACTTTGTTCTTTCTCAAGAATATAATGATGGGTCGTTTCTTTGGACTTGTCCCCCGCTTCGCTCTCATGACGATACGGGGGGCCTTAACATACTCCGTCGTCGGTCCCCCTCTCTCTCGCCTCCCCTCTCACGCACTGTGGCAGCCAGGCTCTACTATCACTACATAACGACACTATGAAAACAGGTCAAAACCCTCTTTGGCAACAGAAAAAGCCCACGTTCCTTGAGCCTCGTTACTGATGTGAAGGCCCTTATCGGTAACGGAGGAGTTAACCGTCATCGATACCGGCCACGCCGCTCCGAGGAGACGCGGAGCCGCCGTCACACGGTGTTCACATCGGGGAGAGTGTGACTGAGAGTGAGAAGTAAGGGTTGCATGTTCTGTAGCATTTATAGGTCAAGTAACACATCGAAAACGGATATTTTGGAAAACCGTACCCATTTAACTGGTTAACTAACATGCGGGGCCTACGTACGAAAGATGCAGAACTACTACTACGACTCTACTTCTTCTTCTTCCCAGCCACCCTCGTCCTTGGAAAGGCGTCGCTTCTTGCTGGTCATCGTCGCCAACGTCCTCCTCGTTGTCCTTCGGCGCCTCTCCTCAGAGTCCTCCGGGGCCTCCTCCTCGGAATCGTCTTCTTCTTGGCTCGGGGATGACGGGTCCGACTTTGACGCAACCCAATCGATCAAACCATAGGACGTGTCCCTCGCCGTCTTTCAGCGCTTGCATCCTCGATCGCTTGGGAAGTCCTCGCTCTGCCACCAGTTGTCGGCCATGGTTGTGCTTGAAGAACGAAGAGGAGAATTGGGAGAGAATGAGAGAGCGGGTGATTCCAATCCCTTCTTCTTTGAAGAGAGCGGATGGTTCCAATCCCTCGTTAATTCAACAGGATTGAACAAGCGTGCCTCACATTTGCAACTGTAATTCCCAAAGAATATTGCAAACGGGTTTTCGTAGATCACCGTTACTATAAGCACTCGTGCATGAACAAATTACCCGTTGCCAATATTATGAGTGACAGAAACTGGAATAACTCCCTAACCAATGTTGGTGGGCTAGCCGCGGCCCAGTTCTGTGAGGCTGCGTCGGCCACGAAAAAATTACGAATTACCGTTGCCTTATCACCGTTGTTTCCATAGAGGGTGTACTTAGAGTCGTTCTATACAAGTGTCTCCCCGTGAGTTGGTGTTTCGGCGGCGCGGCGCCCCTGGCAGCGGGTCTCGGTCGCGAGCCTGCCCGGTGGCGGAGACGTGGCTGACCCATGCTCCTCCGGATAGCGTCACGGCTCAGAGCAAACCCGTCGGAACCTCTTGTTAGAACTCAGTGTTCGGCAGTTCTGAGAGAAGAGGTAGGTTCAGTCTGTACATGTCTTGTACCACGGAGTGAGGATTGTATATACTTACAAGCCACACTTTGTTCGGAATCCTCTAATGTATTCCATTCGAACTACGGGCCTTGCGTTTTTTTCTAGGTTTTGGTCATTGTACTAGTAAAAACGCACAAGCAGTTGTCAGAGTTTGAACCTGGTACCTCTACTTCTTCAAATGCGTGTGCAATAGGGAGTTTTACGGGTTTTCTGTGATAGTGTATGTCTGAGAGGATGGGTAGTTTTAGGGACCATCTATGACAGTTTCATTGTTTCTAGGCGATCGGATGTTTTCTAAATCTAATGTAAGAAACAATATCATCTAAACACTAAGATTAGTTTACGATCCAATACAAGAGTTTCATCTAACAGTTATGTGTCGATACAGAAATAACTAATTTCAAAGGTTTTTCACGAGAAAACAATTTCTATGTTGAGTATGAAATAGTCACTCCCTATTTAGAAGGAGTCACGCTCTTGCTCCTTCATTTCGCCCCATGGCTCCCGACCTCTTTGCTACTCCCCTATACTCTTCATATGAGTTTTCTTGGAGTGTTTATCTTTTTTAGAAATATCTTCATTGATTGTTTATCAATATACTAAACTAAGATATCTACTTCAAACCAGCACCATGGATCAAAACGCAGAATTTTCACTTATCTTTACACGAAGCATATACACGCAACTTCCTACATATCCTTCATAATTAATGAGAAAGACAATTGCGCAAAAGCATCCTATAAAGTGACGTTTCTTATGGGCACGTTGTCCACATAGCTATGGTTGTGGTATTCAGTTACCGGGCTCTGCTGCCTGCCTCCATGGAATCTAATGTTCGGGCAGTGTTTCTCATCTCCATGCCAACGACAAAAGGTACTATGGACACATCACTTTGTAGTACTGACCGATGGCGATCTGAGGTAGCAGTTCCACTTGGTTGCACTTGGTTCTCGCCTTCTAGGTTAAGAATGTGGCGATGGTATGCATGAGGCCAGTGCCCTGAAACGCAAAAGAGGTAACATGTCAAAATACAGAATCTTTCCCTTCTGGTTCTAAAAAAGAGGACATTTTTGCCTTTTTCCAAGATAAGAAAAAAGAATAACCTGATGAGGATGATAGCAAAAGCATGGCTTCAGTTTTGGGCTTGACTAGCCTGACTTTCATTTTTTTTTCGATAAAGAGCCTGACTTTCATAACTTGACCTAGCTAATAAAACCTCAATAGGCCCAACCATAACTATGGATATATAGTCCTACAGAGTCGGATTGGCATGATCTTGTAAAACTTTTTTTTTTTGCTTAGTCCAAGTTCAAAGGAATTGAGATGCTTCTGTATGCATCAGCAATTCAAAACCAACATACCGTGTTCACCATAGGGAGATGGGAAGAACTGCAGGTAGCAAAACGAAGCAACCACCAGACCTGCAAAAGATACACACACGTCAGTCTGACAGTATGATCTCTAGGAGATACTGATGTACTTTTAACAGGTGGAAGGTAATCTATCTCTGAAGGGGTTGGCACCTACCAAGAATTCCGCCGGCGAACACGTCCTGCCAGTGGTGCCAGTAGTCATCCACCCGCGACACGCCAACCATGGCCGCGAGGAGCAGCGGTAGGATGACGATGCAGAGCTTGGCAACATGGCCTCCCCGGTCGAACGCCCTGATCTTTCCGGCCAGGTACCACGACAAGAAGCCTAGTCCGGCGAAGGACCCTGGATTGCATGCGAGACGAAGGGGAAATCTATGAGACTGAAGATACACAGTTCATGAGGTTGTTTAAGTCAACATGTTCAGATGGTTTATCTTACATGAGGTGTGGCCACTGGGGAAGCTCTTGTGCCCTTCTTTGATGATGCCAGCGTCTCCGTGGCATATGACTTTTCCGGTGATGTTGTTGTAATTCTGAAAAAAAAAAGACAACTAAATTCAGCGAGGCAATTTTGAAGAAAAAAAACTGAAGAAATAATGGGGAACTCACCGGCACTCCGTCTGGAAAGCATCTCCAGTAGAAGTCGGGGCGAGGCCGGCCGACGCTGTTCTTGATCGCTTCGGTGATGACGGCGGTTATGAGAAAGGAGAAGAGTAAGCCTAGTATGGCGTGATGCAAGTCATAGGCATTCCTGCTCTTCACATAGATCCCTGTGAAGATGAGCACCGGCACGACCATCGCGAGTACCTGCGTCCGAGCAAGATTCGATCAATTCAGGGTAAAAGAATGTCTAGAATCTGAGCAGATAACAGTGCATAATTTGCATTGCAGGTAGGTGGGTGGGCGTACCGCGACGGCCCAGATGGGCACGGTGTTGTCCTTGAGCGGTACAGGAGGGAGTCTATCATGCCTTTGCCGACGAACCGGTGGAACGGCTCGATGATGTTGAGCGCCATGGCGGCGGCGGCGAGGAGGACCAGCACAATCCAGTCGACCATGTGCTGCCTCGCCAGCTTGGCCCCGTGGGTCTTCAGGTACGGGTGCGGCGCCGCCGGTGCCGGCATCTTCTTCCGCTAAGTAGAAACAACAAGGTCGATGGGAGAGGAACGGCGGAATGGGGCAAACACATGCGACTCGATCATGCAACCGGAGCTCTCTGTTTTGTCCTGGTGGCGCGCGCCGTCGACTGGACCTTTCCGATGCTTCGACGCAGTTTCTGAGTCTTCACGTTCATTTCTGTTGACGAAAGTGACGACCAACCGGGATAAGCTGAAGAGAGGGCAGCAGTCCACGTTTGTTCGTGGTGGAGAATGGTCCGAGCAGGTGGGCTCAGTGGCGCAGCCAGAAACGGAAAAAGGGTGCTAACATATTGCATACAAAAACTTGAACTGATGTCAAACTAGTTAGAAAAAACGAGGCTAACTTGTTTGTTACATTTGTAGCTACATAATTGCTCAATAATTGCACATGAGCTGAGGAAGAAAGGTGGAAGGCAAAAGGGTGTCAGTTTGCACCATTGTTAGAAAATTCTCGAGCATGATGTGAAATAGAAGAAGCGACAATCCAACGAAATCCCAAACAAGAAGAAGCATATGTCTAGCTCGGTTGGAGAGGGTTTTGTGCTTGAGACCAATGATCAAGGCTCAAGTAGCCCCACTCCTCTTTGACCAGTTAATAGAAGGAGGCCCAATAGGAGGAAGAAAGAAAGAAAGAAAGGAGGGGAGGGCGAAGAGAGGAGACAATGTTGGATATATACAAAAGAGTCGTGGGACAACATAATGGCGGTAAAGAAGGACATTGCTTATCAAAGAAAGGGCTTGAATACCAAAGAAATGGAGGATATGAAGGAGGCCGAGGAGAGGAGAACCGTCGCTAACGAAAGGAGGGCCACGTCCAAGGAGAATATGACCGAGGTTGAGGACAAGATTGTGACATCCGAGATTTCCTCACGAGGTTGGAGAATAACAAAAGATCATGTTCACGGGCCCACAATGGTCTTGATGAGAAGAGTCGCACATATTTTGAGCTACCCCAAATTAAATGTTGGCGATAAGAGGATTTGTGGGTGGCCATGGAGGCAATGTTGGCATGGGTGGCACGTGAGGCAAAAATGGCAATGCCAATGGAGGCGGTGGTGCCATTTGAGAGCTCTTTGAATTGATGATGTTGACGTTATATCCACTTTTGTGTTGTCCTGATGATGCACTTTGCTTGCGGTTTTAGATTTCAAATTGAACACAAATTTGATATGTTGTGGATTTGTAATGTTATTTATGAGAGGTATGATGATGAAATGTTTTAATATCATGTGTACAAAATATAGTTAATTTGGATAATATATGCAGTGTCTAGTAGAGGAGTAGTAGAGAAGGACATGCTCAACAAATAGGTATCTTGTTTTGGGTATGCGGCAAAAGCAGTTTTTTTAATACTCATACCCTCTCTCTCTCTCCTCCACCCAAAACCCTTATTTCTATCTTTTTCGGAAAGATCCTTCTTCATTGTTTATCAATACAATCCGTTTTTTCTAGAATACACCATGGAAGGGTGTATCATATTTCATAGAAGAAATCGCAAAAAAAAAATCACTCATCTTTACATGAAGCATATACAAAAAGAAGCTTACTACCTAACCTACCTAATTAATTAGAAAGACAATCTCACGAAAGCCCCATAAAATGATGTTTCTCATGGGAGTGTGCTAACCCCATAGCTATGGTTGCGGTATTAAATTACCGAGTTCTGCTGCCGGCCTCCATGGAGTCCAATGCTCGAGCAGTGGTTCTCATCTCCATGCCGACGGCAAAAGGAACTATGGACATGTCACGCGGCAGTGACTGATGGCGATCCGAGGTAGATGCTCCTGTTGTCTGCACTTGGTTCTCAGTTTCTGGGTTAAGAATATGAAGACGGTATGCATGAGGCCAGTGCCCTGAAACACAAAAGGTAACATGTCAATACGCGAAATCTTTCTCTTCTGGTAAAAAAGGGAGAGGAATTTTTTGCCGTTTTTAAAGAATTGAACAAGAGAATTTTATAGCAAAAACATGGCTTTAGTTCTGGTATTGACTCAGAATTCGGCTTTCTAAGCCTGGTTAGTAGCCTGACTTTCATAACTTGACCCAGCTAGCAAAAGCCCAATAATACCAACCATAACCATGAATACATATAGCCCTAGATTTGGCTGCTCTAGTAAAAACAGTTTTTTTTGCCCAGTCCAAGTTCAAAGGAATAGAGATGCTTTGTGTGCATATTCACTTTAGTTATATATACACCTGCCAAATGAGGAGTAATGGTGTTATGCACTATACACCAGGAATTCAGAATCAACATACCATGTTCACCGGAGGGAGATGGGAAGAACTGCAGGTAGCAAAACGAAGCAACAACCAGACCTGCAGAGATACAGGCACCCACACGTCAGTCTGATAGTATGATCTTCAGGAGATACTGATGTACTTTTAACAGGTTGAATTCTTGGCACCAACCGAGAATTCCACCAGCGAAAACATCCTGCCAGTGGTGCCAGTAGTCGTCGACTCGTGACACTCCGACCATCGCCGCGAGGAGCAGCGGCAGGATGATTATGCAGAGCTTGGCGATGTGGCCGCCCCGGTCGAACGCCCTGATCTTGCCAGCCAGGTACCACGACAGGAAGCCTAGTCCGGCGAAGGACCCTGCATTGCAAGCCAGATGAATAGGGTAAATCTATGAGACTGAACGTACATCACTCTTGAAAGTATATGTGAAGGTTAAACAGTTGATGAAGTTGTTTAAGTCAACATGGTCTGATATTTTTCAGGGTTGCAGATGGTGGTTGTTGCTTACATGAGGTGTGCCCACTTGGGAAGCTCTTGTGCCCTTCTTTGATGATGGCTGCCTCTCCATGGCATATGACTTGTCCGGTGATATTGTTGTAATTCTGAACAGATAAGCATCAAATTCAGTGTGACAATCCTGAATATAAGAAGGTCTGAAGAAGCAACAATGGGAGTTGGAGAGCTCACCGGCACCCCGTTAGGAAAGCATCGCCAGTAGAAGTTGGGGCGTGGCCGGCCGACGCCGTCCTTGATTGCATCGGTGAGGACTCCGGTGATGAGCACGGAGAACAGCAGGCCTGCCAATTACGACGCAACAGCATTGTTTACATCTTTCTGAACCGAAAAGCAAGCAGAGCAGCACTCTGAATAAACTGACAGAGTTGCAGTGCAGGGATAACCTGCCTAGTATGGCGTGATGCAGGTCGTAGGCATTCTTCCTCTTCACGTAGATCCCGGCGAAGATGAGCATCGGCATGGCGACCGCGATTACCTGCATCCATCCATCCGAGGAGGACGATTCGATCAATACAGGGCAGGGCAAAAGAATGTCTGAATCTGGAGCAACCTTGAAGGCAGGAGGGCGTACCGGGACGGCCCAGACGGGGACGGTGTTGTCCTTGAGCGGGTAGAGGAGGGTGTCCATCATGCCCTCGCCGACGAACCGGTGGAAGGGCTCGATGAGGTTGAGCCCGACGTCGGCGGCGGCGAGGAGGAGCAGCACGATCCAGTCGACCATGTGCAGCCTCGCCACCTTGGCCCCGTGGGTCTTGAGGTACGGGTGCGGCGCCCCCAGGCGGATCGGCGCCGCTGCGGCTGCCGGCGCCGGCATCTCCTCGCCCTGCTCCTGCGTCGGAAGAAGAGGGGATTTCAGGCCACCGCCCGGCAGGCCGAATGATTCCCAGAAAATTTCGTGGTCCGGATGCATATCTCCTTTGACACGCGGCGAGAGAAATGAAATGCCAGTACATGACAGGCGCGGTGACCACATACGTGTAAGCGAGGTACTCACAGAAGAAAAGATTCCCCTAGCCTGGACCGGCCGGCCAAGAAGGCAAGAACTCGTCCCGCCGCGCGCAGAAGTCAACGGCGAGCTCCTCCTCCTCCTCTGCCCCCTGGACGGCAGCGGCCGAGAGCTGGGCGACGAACGGACGAGCACGAAGGTGTGTGTAGCTCCCAAGGAGCAGCTGCCTCTGTTTCTCCGACTCCTTTCTTTGGGTTGGGCGGCTGATTGATCCTGACGTCGAACGCCGTCGATGTTGAATGGTGGAACCGGTCTCTCTCCTCTGGATTGATTTCGATGCTGCTTCCTCGATCTTCTTCTTCATGCGTTTTTTACACCTACCGTTCAACGGATGACCAGGTGGGAGAGGCTGAAAAGGGGGAGGGCGTTCCGTGATTTGTTCGTCGCTGCTGATTGCTGGCTGCTTGTGAGAGGAAGCTGGTTTCTCTGTGGTACACCAGGTGCAACCCGTCGACAAGAAAAGTATGTTTGATCAGCTCGTTAGAATGGAACGCGTTGTTGTTGATTGCCGGCTTGCTGGCCGCTTGTGACTTGTGAGCTGTGATGACTAGGTCCATCTCGGTGTGTTTGATCGTGAGGAGGGGAAGTACGTTTTCTCTGTGCTAGACAAGGTGCAAATCCGTCGACAAGAAAAGTTATGAGTTGACCCTTCAAGGCGAATTATGCATAAGAAATTTAGCCCATGAACAAATTTGGGGGGCCTCGACAGAGTGAGTCAGAGGAGCCCAGTTATTATACAAAACAAAAAGTTTGATATTTTACGTTTCAAAAAAATATATGATTTTTGGGTATATGGTTGCAGATTCATATGGAAAATTCGACTCTAAAAATGAAAAAAAATCTCCCCACATTTATCTTTTTGTGTAGATCGGATACAATAATATATTGATGAAACTTGGGTCATACTTATCATACATATATATGTACCCGTACAATTTTTTCAGACTTTTTTGAGATTTGAAGTCTGGTTTTCATTTTTCTTTTCTTAAAAAAGGGGTTCCAATGAGTTTGGGAGCCAATTGGAATTTTCTGTCGTTAAATGGTCATTAGAGATACAAAACTTATCTGGAAAACTAATTGGAACCCCTTTTTTAAGAAAAGAACTAGAACCCCAATTTATTTAGGCTTGGTGTTCAATTATATTTCCGGAAAAAAACACAGAAAATCAAACTCACACGAGCTCGAATGATGAAAACTTTGGTTGTTCATGCTAGACCGCGCTTCGTCACCAAAGTATCGAGGAAGAAGGACAACATCACAAATGGATGAAATCAGAGAACTCATGAGCAAAACAAGTTCATCACCATTGACAATCACTATGTTTTGTGGTTTGTTATATTACTTTTCTCTATCTTTACCTGTTAAGAAATAAATAGTGTTACATGGAAAACATTCAACCACATTCTGGACTGAACTTCTTATATTGTTACTTTCATCCGAAAAGAACCAGAAGCAAGACACATGAAAAAATCATCCTATGACCTTGTGTAATGGTAATGACTAATAGGGTTATCGTTGAAGACTAATTTCCTCTAGTAAATATGTTTTTATCAAACGTAGGTTCATTCTGGAGAGTGTTGTTGAGGCCCATGAGTTCATCCATGAAGTTCATATGCCTCACTCATGTCTAGTACTCTAGTTTTGAAATCGGACCATGATAAAGCTTATGAGTGTGTTAGTTGGGATATTCTGAAGGAAATGATATTATCCAGGTTGATGAGGGTGTTAACACTCTTTTTTAGCAGGTGGCCAGCTTAGGCGAGAAAGACCTGTAGACAAATGCTTTTGGTTTCCCGTGAGAGCGATCAAGTGATGTTTCCAGTCGGGAATGTATAGTAAATTGTTTTCCTTAGAGCATCTCCACCGGGGGCCTCCAAGTGACCCCCAAAGGCCCATTGGGGGTCCGGACGGCTAAAAACGCCACCAGCGGCACCCCCCAAAGGGTCACCCTGGGCAAAAACATGTCCGGCACCCCCGAAGAGGCCTCCAAACATGGGGGCGGACATGCGTCTGACAGGGGAGGCCCGCCCGTCATAGAGACAGCGCGGCGTGACCTGAATCATTCGCTCCCCACACCCTCCTTCTCTTTTCCTCTCGCCGGCGATTCGCACCATCGCCGCCACTCTCGTCGCCGCCTGCCTGATTCGCACCTCGGGCACCTAGCCGGAGCGCCAACGCAGACCCACGTGCCGTCGTTCCCCGCCTGTCTACGACCAGTCCAGCAGCGGCGTAGCTAGTTTCTAAGCCGGGTACGCCTCTTCTTTCCTCCCACCCCGCCCGCAACCTGTTCGACCATTCGTCTGTAGGCTCATTTGGTTGATTGTTCATTTGTGGCTTTGTTCCATTACTTTCTTTCGTCCAATAGGCCATGGGCAGCGACGACGAGGTCATGTTTTTTGAAATGATGAAGGAGGATGCCGCCCTTGAGGCCGACATCGAGGAGAATGAGATGGTCATGGCCGCACTTCTACAGGCCGCGATCGAGGAAGACGCGGCGCCGAAGTTTGGAGGATCAGAGAAGGGGCGGAGGCCCAACAAGGAACGCAACAGAGCAACTGGGCACATGCTCTTGTCTCTTGGCGCATACGGTGCCTTGCTTACGGGCTTCCCGCCGATGCGTTGAATGACTATCTCCGCATGTCTGAATCCACCGCCATCGAAGCCACCTACAGATTCTGTAAGGCAGTTGTGAAGGTGTTCGAAAAGCAATATCTGAGGACACCAAATGAGGCAGACACGGCTCGTCTCTTGGCGCACAAGGCGAAGCAAGAGGATTTCCAGGGATGATTGGAAGCATCGATTGCATGCATTGGAACTGGAAGAACTGTCCGTTTTCTTGGCAAGGGATGTACAAGTCAGGGCACCACGGAAAATGCAGTGTTATACTTGAGGCCGTGGCAGATTATGATTTTTGGATATGGCATGCATATTTCGGCACCGCCGGTGCCTCCAATGACATCAACGTGCTCCACAAATTCAATGTGTTCAAAAAACTTTGTGATGGCCTAACTCCACCATGCAACTATGTGATCAATGACCATGAGTACGATAAGGGGTACTATCTTGCTGACGGCATCTATCCCACTTGGTCTACATTTGTGAAGACCATCCGCAACCCTCACGGCGAGGCAGATTGTCATTTTGCAAAGAGGCAAGAGTCAGTTCGCAAAGATGTGGAGCGGGCTTTTGGTGTGCTCCAGGGCAGGTTTGCCGTTGTTCGCTACCCTTGTCTTTCATGGTCGCTAGATGAAATGTGTGAGATCATGAATGATTGTGTTATCATGCACAACATGATCATTGAAGACGAGCGTGATACGAGGAAGCAACTGGTCGGCGAAGTGTTTGATTTCCAGGGGCCTCTGGCCCATCCACATCCGGGCGTGCCGACGCAGTATGCAGAATTCCTTGCCATACATCGGGAAATTCGTGATGGAACAATGCATAAGCAGCTGCACGATGATCTCGTGCACCACCTGTGGACCATCAAAGCGACTCAGCCGCCGGCTGTTTTATAGGTCATGGTTTAAACTTGAATTCGTATTTAAACTTTGTATTTCGAATTTGAACTTGTGTTGTAATATTTATTACATCAATTCGTATTGAAATCCGCTCGCAAGGTGTTCGATGATTTGCTCGCGTTTGGGGGCGGACGTTTGGGGTGCGCCGCTGTGGGCGCGGTCGAAAATATGGGCGGACACATGTCCGGCACCCCCCAATTGGGCCTCGATTGGGGTGCCGGACACGAATTTGGAGGCCCCCGGTGGAGATGCTCTTAGGGCTCTTGAGTATGGACTCCTATCCGGAGTCGATAGCGGTTGATGAGGAGTCATGATGCCATTGCTCTTGTCCATAGTGGAATGATTAACAGAAAAATAAGAGTACAACTCACTCTTACTGCTAGAGCCTAGCTAGAGGTAAAGATCTCTGGACTCTCCGGTAATTGCAAATAAGTCCTTCTGGCGTTCGGAACGGCGATGACCGCGTCGTTGCGAAAAGGTTCCTGAACTTTCCGAAAATTGTGGGCCGTCGGATCCGAGATCGACGGCGCGGAACCGGTCGCGCACTGTAGAAGCGCGCATGTACAGTGGCCGGGCGACGTGGGCAGCTCCACAGATCGCTGAAACGCTCGTCTTTTATATATAGATAGATTAAGAGAAAAATAAGAGTACAACTCACTCTTAGTGCTAGAGCCTAGCTAGAGGTAACGGTAGCACGTCAGCTCACAGTACAAATACAGTAACAGTCAGTGTCCAGCCACTGGCAGTGGCTGTACCCGCGTGATAACCAGCAAGGCCACGCTCGTCGATCCCATATCCACTGCCTAAACAGCAAGTTGAGCCAAGCCGACAACCAAGTTGCAGCGTGGAGAGCGAGTTCAGAACACGACTGAATTCAGGTTCAGAAGACGACTGAATTCGACACTTTGTCCCGAGGAGAGGAGGAGAGGTTAGGGAATCCAGACGGAGACGGCTCAATCACCTCAATCATCAGAGCAGATCAGACAGTATTCATGATGATCACATAGGAGTACCTATCTAAATCTACTCCGTGATTACCCTTGTCAGTCAGTGTTCCTCCTTATCCACATGCTAGCTCAAGGTCAGGAATTACCTACTGGTCTTTCTTTGCATGCGGTTGGATTTGCACCAAGACATAGTTCACACTAGAAACATTATTTTATTCCTTTGCCGACTTGTTGTTTGTCTTCAACATTTTGTGGCGACGAGACGAGAAGAAACATCCTGTGACGGAAGAATTTTCTTTCCATGGACTGTTGCGGCGGCGCTCCTGTTGACCATGCATAGACCGACGCAGCCGTCAGATCTAAAGCAGGCGCACGGATCCGACGGCCAGGGGCCCGTCCTTACGGTTCAACGGCTTCTATTTCTATTTCTATTTCATCGGCTCGGCTGCTCCTCGGAAATCAAGAAATAACTCCTCCGCCACGCTCCACCTACCGCCAAGCGCAACTACTCTGTTCGAATGGCCCGCGACGGCGCGCCGGAGCGGCGGCGGGTGGCGCTGCGGGCTCTCCTCGCAGTCGGCGAGACCGCCCCCTCCTCCTCCTCTCCGCCGGCCGAGGCGCGGAACAGCAGGCAGGGGTTCGCGTCGGCCTTGCGCGGGCTCGGGTGCGCGTCGGCGGCCGCGTCGCGGGCGCACGAGCCGGTCGCTGCCTCTTCGGCGGCGCCCGTGACGCGCCCGGTCGCCGAGGAGGGGGAGTGGCGCGGGAGCCGGCAGCGGCGGCGGAGGAAGGGGAGGGGCGCGAGGGGAGTTGGTGGAGGCGGCGTTGCGGCGGGCGGAGGGGTTGCCGGGGACGTGTGGTGCACGTGCACTCCCGGGATACCGTTCGCCGCCGAGGCTTCGTCGGTGGACTGCGTCGTGGCGCGGCACCAGACGCCGGGCGCGGGACGGCGCGGCGGGGAGACGGAGAGGCGACACCGTGAGGTACGGTCCGCCTGCCTTGCTTCTCCTTGTTCCCGGTGGAATTCGATTCTGCACATGACTAGTTTGCATCTCTCCGTGCCAAAAATTTACACTGATTAAGTTGGATTCTGTTTTCTACTGTGGCGAAATTCAGTCTTGTTCCATGTTTCTTCAGAAATCCAACTAATTCCACCGTGTTTCTGCCAAATTGACGTCTGATTGCTGGATTACAGAGGGCTGCCGATCACCGTGCTCGTAGGGTCACCATGCAGGAGCACATATCATCCTCGTTCATGAACTCGCCACCACGCTTCCACATGCCCCCGTTCCACGACGCCGACCTCCTGCATTCAGGCCGCCACCGCCATATCAGTGGATTCAGCCACTCCCACGCCAGAACCGAGGAAGAGGTACATACAGTACACCATCTGTTCCGTTCCATTCCATGCATCATCGCTTTTGGTATAAACCTTGTGGACAAAATATTACAGTGCTGTCGACTATTGTTGACACGTGATAGGTTGGTCCTCCACAAGAATGATAATTCTGATTGGATAAATCTTATAGTAGCCTTCATAAGTGGCTTAGGGGGTCCAGGCTGATTTGGCACATTTGTTTGTTTGTTTGTTTGGTTGTCCACATACTCACATCACATGGTACACCATCCTCTTGAGATGTGTTAGCTACAAAAGCACAGGTTCAATAATCAAGTGCCTGCAGCTGCCTCTAGGATTAAGTGCAACATAGTCTATTAGCCATCCTAGCTGGTAGTTATGTTTGTAAGCCACGCAAGCGCTCAGCAGATACGACGTAGGAGCGAGAGGCACATGACATGAGAGCAGGTGATGATGGAATATGGGTCATGTATGGATACGTGGGCGCAGATTTCACTTTCCTTGCTGTTTAGTGTTTACACACACAGGTGCTGACTGAATCATTCTGCTGGACTGAGCAACCATGTTGCTGATTCTTTTTGGTTAAATAGCTTCCATGTTGCTGGAATTGGGTGGTTGTTTTGTTGTTTACTGTGATCTTCTAGCATGGGACATGCGCAACGAAGGATTTGATTGTCTGAGGAAAGATTATAAGAATGCAGCACTCTGTTTATTGTCAAGTGGACCTGATGATATGTTAAACTGGCACATGTGTGAGTTAAAGGTTGGCGTTAGGTGGTGTTAGTTTTGGGGCAGTTAAGATACACCCAAATCCAAATTGTTCTTGTTCAGACAAATGTGTTACTATTTTGTTTGTTAGTTTGCTGCTCATAAAGGGTAAATTAGAAAAATGCCGCTGCAACTGTGCTGATTCAGAGAAATGCCATTACAGTTTGCTCTTTGAAAAAATGCCACTTCAAACCGAGTACTAATAAGTAATGGACTTACATTCATTTGTTATACTCAGGATGTTGGCACCCATGTCATTTGATGGCTCATTCAAGTTCAGTACTGCCATCCACCCATTAGCTCTTTGGATCCCTTAAGTACTTCTGTTATATATCAAGCATCCATGTTCTCCAAAAAGTACTCATGTCATCTTTCACAACCTTCAGATAATAAATTTGCTAGTTTGCTGCTCATGAAAGGGGAAAATAGATAGTTGCCACTGCAGCTCTGCTGGTTCAGAGAAATGCCAAAATGCCACTCCAAATGGGGTACTAATAAGTTCTGCACTTACTTTCATTTACTGTAGTCTGGTTGCGATTTCATGGCTCATTCAGGTTCACTACCGCCAGCCACTAATGAGCTCTTTAGATCCCGTCGAGTATTGTTGCTAAATTATACCCGCAGAATGCATATTCTCCAAAAAGTATGAACTCCTATTCTCTGTTACAACATTCAGATAATGATGTTTCGGACGAGACTTTTGTTGGGAAGAATGGGCATGTATGATCAATACCAGGATTGGCGCCTTGACGTCGATAACATGAATTACGAGGTAACCCTTTCACTGTCCATAAAGTGCCACAAACTTTTAGTTTGCACCTTGCCATCTTTACTCAGGGGAGTGTAAATTATCTCTGAACTTGCATCATTTGACAGGAGCTACTCGCCCTCGAGGACAGAATTGGGTATGTGAGCACAGGGCTGCGTGAAGACGAGATCGTTCGTGGTCTTAGGATGGTCAAGCACTCATTCGATCGCAAGCATTTCTTGACAGAGGCCGAGAGGAGCTGCAGCATTTGCCAAGTATGATGATGAATTTGCTCCTTTCTTTTTCAGTACCATGTCTTTGCACATCAGCATCGGCGCTTCACAGGTTAACATAATTTCCATTGCAATTATCAGGAAGAGTACGAAGCTAGCGAGGAAATAGGCAGGCTGAACTGTGGCCATGGCTACCACGTGCACTGCATAAAGCAGTGGCTTTCTCAGAAGAACGCCTGCCCGATCTGCAAGATAGCCGTCTCAAAACCATGAGAGATCCCTACGCAACAGTTCTTTTTGTTCTTCTGGTATAGTACCTGTTCTCGTTCATGTCCGAAAGGTGTTTGTTCTTCCGTGTAGTTGTACCTGTACAGACCTCGGCTGCTCTGCATATACACATTGTTGATGTAAAAACCACAGGCACACATGTGCATATAGAATTCAACATCTTGTTCTTCCTGGTCCTGCTGTATGTTGGCTGCTGAGTTAATACAGTATCTCCTTTGTTTTCGCATCTTCAACAGTCGTCCTTGCCATCGGTGCTATTTCAAAAGATAAGGGACGAAATCACGGAAGCAGGAACTGGATCTTAGCGGGCGATAAGCATTTAGCTGATGTCATTATGTAAGATTTGCCTTCAAGGGCTTTTCTTTTTTTGCCTAGGCCACAACATGTTTGCTTCTCCTATATCAATATAAGTCTCGCTTTATAAAAAATAATCTCCTAGAATGGTCACAGATCTGGGCTCTGCATTTTCCACCGATGAGCTTTAGATAGTTCGGTATCAGGACTCTCATCTTCTTGTTCCTGATGTGGATCGGCGACGGTGCATGTGGATTGCGAAACAACGGTGAAGACGATGCGGACAGCAGCACCACCGCCATTGTCTTCGTTCTTGATGTCCCTGTCAACGATCCATTATGTTTGCAAACGGTCGGGATCCAACTGCAGGAGCCACAAGACCATAGCAGCACGGTACTTGGTGGAGGACCGCTAGGGATCAGATTCATCAAAGTAAGTTTGACACGCTGGTTATTCTAATTTCTAACAGCATGTATGCTTTGGAAAGAGGAACACAGAACAAGTCGGCTCGCTTCAGTTGATAGACCGTGTAAGACAGGAGCTCGGGATGTGGGAGAGTGCTAGAACGGGTGTAGGAGAATCATGTCACGAGAGAATAGGCTAGCTAGGAAGTGTGTGTACTGTTCACAGCAGGGTTCAGTTTCTTGCAATTGTTTTGCTCTTGTTTCCAAGAGATTATAAGGTATGTCATTGGCATACCTCTCTCAACAACAACAACAACAAAAGACATTAAGACGATATAGGCACGCTAGATATATATACAGCTCGTTTAATTCGCTTTTAATAAAAAAAATCTTTACTAGAATACAGGTCAAATTATCCATCACCATCGTTGGGAGCATACAATATTTCCTCCTAACCTGGACCAACCCGATCAAGGAATCCAAATCTGCTGAATCGCTCATGTTATGATTTCACACATCCTCGGTATCCGCACATTTCTATATCCCAACCTGGGTCAATAATTTCATTTTCGGCCCAGCGGCGAACGCCGGGCTTTTTGGACATTGCGTCCATCTCAGCCTCTGTTAACCAGGCGGCGAAGCCGTGAAGTATGTCATGGTAAGTGGACACCATGCGTGGTTTACCCGAATCAATTAGCTTGCTAGGGAGGAAAGACTCGTACAACCTGTTGCGTGCAGCATTATCCATGATACGAGCTTCTGGAGGTGGCCTCTCGATATGCACAATGTACACCTTGTATGATGAAGAAGAAGATGGATGTGGCCTGGACGTTGCAGTGGCGAAGAGGCATAGCAAGACTGCAGCCACTATAAAGTAGAATGCCTTTGCCATTTCTTCAATGTGTCGGACGACTACCAAGACCAGTGGAATGTTGCAGAACCTGTCATACAACATTTTTTATATGTAACAGGTACAATAATCAAATACTCTCTTTGTTCCACAATAATTAAAAATGTCCTATATTGTGGAACAGAGGAAGTAGATTGTAATATAAAAGAGAACTCAGCAGGAATAATGACAAGAATAAAAACACCAGGTTAAAATTGAAAATAAAACTGTACCTCCACCTAGGTATAAACGTAAATAGAAACGGCTACAGAAATAAACAACTACTCCCTCCCTATATAAAATGTTTTAGCCATTCGCATACAAACAACATACGGACGTATCTAGACTCATTTTGTTTTGTATCTAGTCCGCATGAGAAGAGCTAAACATTTTATATTATGATACGGAGGGAGTAAATGAGAAAACGTTATACTTGAGCATGTGTAAAGCTAAAAAGGAATACAATATTACACATGCGAAATTTGCTGGTTATGCAACACAGTTGACATTTGTTTGTTAAGACTGAACACTACTTAGTATAACATCTCGGCAATTCAATAACCTAGAACACACTGTCAAATCCGCAGGTGCAAACCGTAATTGAAACACACACACACCAAAGAAACAGAAGACAAATCCACTTGTCCAGAATCAGATTATTCAAATCATGATTAAGTAGACAAAATTAAGATTTACTGAGCATATATGATGACACGAATTAGGAAAAATACATAATTACAAAACAAAATCCCGGTGATAAATTATCAGATTGCTGCATGAGTTACGTAGCTAAAACTTGAAACCCACAAAAGGCCATATGCCATACACAAATTTGACAGAAATATGTTCTGGAGTAAAAGTACAGATCATCACCCAGATGTGTAAAAATCTAAGCAGCTAGATTCAAATACTTTGGGCATGAATTTCGGGCACACCAATCGAGGAGTTGCATCAAAACAGGACTGCCTTGAACTGATCTAACATGATCTAGTGTCAACAACTTGAACTGATCGAACATGATCTGAGAACAACAGATGTACTCCCAAGAGAGAGGAGTATGGCCCAATCGTTAGCTAACTAGATCCCGACGGAAGCGTGAAGAGAAGGGAAAGGTAAGGAACTCACCCTAACTTTCGCGGGGGTTGGACCTGGAGCCAGCTCGCGGGGTGCGCTGGCGCGGAGGCTCGTCACGGGCAGCGGCGGGAGCGCGGTTGCCTGCAGCTCGTCGCGGGCGCCGGCGAGCGGCAGTCCTCCCTCCTGCGTCGGCGGCGCGTCCGGACTCCGGAGTGAGAGGGGGCGTCGGGCAACGGCGGTTAATAGGCTGGTTTCGTTCAGCTGGATGCGTATCCGATCTTTTCCCACGTCTTCGCCCGGAGCCCGGGCAAGTCTATAAAGTGCAGGACAGCTAAACCGGGATCGAGCTAAACTGGGACACATCTTCCTGGACATCAGGTACTCCCTCCGTTCCCGTTCATAAAAGGTTTCAACTTTATTACGAGGTACCCCTTTCACTATCCATCAAGTGCCACAAATTCTTACTTTGCACATTGCCATCTTTACTCAGGGGAGTGTAAATTATCTCTGAGAACATCTCCACTCGTGACGCTCAAACGGGCCGCCCAAAATCTTTTGGGGCATGCCAAACCAAATTTGGCTCCCACTCGCGGCGCCCAAATGTGTTTTTGGTTCGATGCGGCCTAATTTTTTGCCCGGCACGCCCAACCCGCGCCGTCCGCTTGGGCGGTCGATGGGCTGCGCCAGACAGAAAGAAGCGCGATGCTACGTCTGTTTCCGACGCGTGGGCCACGCATGCTATTGGGACATCAAACCCAACAAAACTCCGTCTTTCCCCAAATTTATGTTCTCCCGCCGCGCCCGCCCCAGCAAAACCCTCTCCCCTCCCGCCTCGCTCATGGTGCCGCCGCGCGCGCCACTAAAGGGGAAGTCGTACGCAAAGGCGTCGGGAAGACGCTCGGTGTTGGAGAGCCTGCCGAGACGCGATCCTTCAAGAAATCAGGCTCGTCCCACCTACCGAGACCGGCGGCAACCAGGATGACCACGGGCACGACGACCACCACGACCCCGAGATCCATGGCGAGGACGACCCCAACCTGACCCAGTCTGGTGATGACTACGTGCCCCAGACCGTCGACGACATCTAGGGCGGCAGCGACATCCGGCGGCCGGCCATGACATCTCCCAGCGTATTTTGGCATATTTTGATGACCCAAGCTTCGTTTTTGTGGCCGAGTGTGGCCGATCGTGGCCGAAACTCTGAAATTGTGGCCGAGTATGGCCGATAGCGGCTGAAATTTTGAATTGCCGCCGTTATTTAAGAATTCTCTATTTGAAAATTGCCAAATTTTTTGTCATGGACCGATTTGGACGACACGAGTGGAGAGCGACGACGTTCAAAGCTAGCAGCTAGTCCGGACGGCGTCCAAACAGGCTCGTCTGAAAGGTCTTTGAACGCCGCGAGTGAAGATGCTCTGAACACTTTTTTTGTTGTTGAGGAATGCTACTTTCTTTTTCAGTCCGATGCCTCGCACATCAGTATCGGCGCTTCACAGGTTAACATAATTTCCATGGCAATTATCAGGAAGAGTACGAAACTAGCGAGGAAATAGGGAGGCTGAACTGCGGCCTTGGCTACCACGTGACCCAGCAAGATCGCTGCCGTCTCAAAACCTTGAACTACATAGCTTTTCTTCTCCTGGTATACTACTTGTATCTATTCATGTCTAAAGATCTGAAGGTGTTTGTTCTCCGTGTAGTTGTACTTGTACAGCTCTTTGCTGTTCTGCATATAAAGTATAAAGATTGTCATGTAAAAAACACAGGCATACATGTGCATATAGAATCAACATCTAACATCTTGTTGTTCCTTTTCCTGCCGTCTGTTGGCTGCTGAGTTGCATGATGGATCTCCTGGAATGGTCTCAGTGCCGACCTGTGCATTTCCCACCGATGAGCTTCAGGTAGTTCGGTATCAGCACCCTCATGTTCTTGTTCTTGATGCGAATCGACGGCGGCGCGCGTGGATTCCGACGCAGCGGTGAAGACGATGCTGCCGCGATCGTCTTCCTTCTTGACATCTCCGCCGTCGAGCCGTTTCTCTTCGACAGGGGCGCACGCTGCAAGCCACCACGCGGCCTCTGCTGCTCCTCATCGTTCACAGCCTCGGCGGCAGCACCCTCTGCTTCCCCCAGCTCCCTCTCGATCGCCTCGGCCCGCATTGTCATCTCCTTCTCGCCGGCCCGCCGCGCCTCCACCCACGCCTCCGCCGCCGCCACCTTCTTGTCGGCCACCGCCCGGACCACCTCGGCACGGCCTGCCAGGTACTCGTACTCGAACCTTGGGATCGTCACGTTCCCGGACCTGTGCGACACCGTGGACGTCCGTGCCCACGCCGCGCCCTCGACAGCGGCCCGGAGCTTCTCCGTCGCCGCGGCCTCGGCCTCCCTCGCCACCTCGAGCTCCCTGACCGACGCCCTGATCCTCTGCTCCGCCGCGGCGATCTCGGCACCCACGCTCTCCGCGTCAGCTACGGCGCACCCGTTCTCCAGCTTCGTCAGCGCCTTCTCCTTCTCCGCCGCCTCCGTCTCCTCGTCCAGCCGCCGCAGCGCTGCCTTCAGGTCGGAGAGGACCTCGTCGGCCATCTCGTCGGCAGCCGTGACGGCCGCCAGCTGGGACTTGGCGTCGTGGAGCACGGTGTCCAGCTGCCGCACCTGTGCGCTGGCCTTCTTCTCCTGCTCGTCGAGTCGGCCGACCTCCTCGGCGATCCGCGCCGCCTCCGCGCGCGCGCGCACCACGGACGCCGTCAACTGGAGGCTGTGGCTCTCCTCTTTGAATAACTCGAGCTCTGCCCGCGCCATGTCCAGCTCGGCCTCCGCCGCCTCACGCGACGCTGAGCTGTCGTGCCCCTCGTGCATGTGTCTCCTCGCGATGGTTACCGAGCCCAAGGACGACGAGTACTCGTGTCCTTCGTCGGACTCGGAGCTCGCCGCGGTGAGCCACGCTTCCAGATCGCTCGACACGCTCGCGCGGCCCCTGTTCGTGCCTTGCCGGAGCCGCGCCGTCCGCCTCGTGGCCTCCTCCTCCATCTCCATTCGTTCTTCTGCGACCTCAGCCGCGAAGTGCACCTCCTTCGCTTCGCCGCCGGCGACGATCGATCCGGCGCCAATAAACTCAACCGCGACGCGCTCCTCGTTTCCCTTATCGGCGTCCAGTCTCTTCGCGCCGCCCGCGACCATCGAGTCGGGGCTCGTCGTCGTGGACGATGCCGACACCAACGCCAACGCCGGGCCTCCCTCGGACTCCCTGGCGGCCTTCACCTCGCGCTGCAGCTCGCGCAGCTCCCTCTTGACGCGGTCCAGCTCCTGCATCACCTCGGCGTACGTCGCGCCGCCGCTGCTCTGCCGCGGCGTGGCGCCTGTGCCGGGCGCCTCGACGTGCAGGGCGAGGCCGCTCGCCCTTCTACCGCTGCCGCCGCGCGTTCCCTGGAGCTCCGGCCTGCGAGACCTCGCCACCTTGCCGTCGGCCTGCGGCTCCAGCTTCCTGGCCGCCATCGCCGCGGGCCTCTCCTTCTCCGGCGTGGCCGGGCGTGGGTGGAGCCAGTCCGGGCCGGGCCTCGCCACTTGCACGACGTCATACGACACATTCTGCATGTACCGTGGTCGATGTGATCATGCACGTGAGTACTTACAGTGGAACACTATAAATTCTTGAATAAGTTTTCTACCTTGTGCGTGGCTCGTCTCCTGAGCTTGCCTCGCCGCCTCACGTCGACGATGCTCCGGCCAAAGATGCTCATGCCGTCTCCCACCGACCCCAACTCGTCGTGCTCCATCTTTGCGTTCTCCATTGCTGCGAAACTCTCTTGCTTGGAACAATGGAGGGCAGCTTAAATATGGTTTTGCTGCTGCCATGTGGTGACAAATTGTCGCATGGCGATTCCAAGCATTTGCTGCCGGCAGCTGGGAATTTGTCTCCAGCTCAGGGAATTTCTTGTTGAGTCAGAAGACAATGTGTCATCTGCGGTGATTTTTCACATCGGTGACACCGTGTTTACGCATGGGAATTTATGTTTCTTTCCAGGAGGAGAGATCTAGGTTGCATTTGGGAAGGAGGCAGCTTCAGCCAAATTAGCAATCTGTCGTTGTTCCATGGGGATTGATGTTTTCCTATGGTTTTTCAGTTTGGTCTTATTTACATTTCGGTGAAATTTTCATTGCCAAGCCTTCCATACAATCAAATTCAGCAAGAAGAAAGTGCCCTTCAATTTGTTACTCAATTACACTTCATCGCACGTGAACACAACAGCTTCAAAGAAATGACAGGACTCGAAATGTTGAATGTGTTGCGTCCATTCGCAGAAGTTAACTACAACAACAGAGTTCCTGATCTGAATGTTGAGCAAGATACAATGCCCCTTCCTAGCAGACTACCTGCAGACAAGAGACAAGAAGGCTAGTCGACAGCTTCTAGTATTCTTTTCAGTTCCCCCTTCATCTTCCTCCAAGTGTTCATACGCTCCAGCAGATTGAACCTAACTTAGGGGTAGACAGGTGATAAAGCAAAAAGAAGAAAATGGGGGCATTGGCGGCTATGCTCCCAATAATCTATGCTGTTAAAATTACCAGGTGACATAAAATACATCAGATAATCAGACTGCACTATGAGCTGAAGCTACAACGATGCCCATGTTCCGATGTGATCTTTAGCCCCCAAAAACAGAAACCACAAAAGAATGTGTACAAATGAGGTCAAAGAAAATATGAGGTCCTAGGGCCTCGCATTTGGTTGTTCTCGTCTGTTTCTGTGAAGAACTTGACCTCTCTTTCCTGCCAATGGAGTACAGAAAGGTCAAATAAAATTATGAAATCCAAAATATGATAAATCAGTATCTAAAAACTGACATTACAATCCCTGTGTTTTGTGAAATAACTAAAAATTATGGTATGCCTAGAATACCATAATTGAATGAAGATCGTTCTATTTTTAATTGCCACCAAGGAAAGATATACCAGCCACCAGTTCACTTGTTGGCAAGTCTACAGCCTGGAAGCTGGTGGCACAATGGTTTATTGTTCTCGGGTCCTATTCACTTGCATACCCTACACTAATTCCTTTTCTAGACTATCACTATTGTTAGTTTTCGATATCAAGAGTACACAGAAGTGGCTTCCATCAATCATAACAAGTACTACTGTGACTTGCACTGCAACACTACTATGTAGTACTAGCAAGGATCAAAACAGCCAGACAGTAAAATTGTCAAGCTTCTGTTCCCCATCTTGGTATGCTATCAGAAGCTCCTAACTTCATATACAAAGCAATTGAACTATCACTATATATCTCATTAATATTACCCGTAAAAGTTTCCAGTGAAACGTATCAAAGCCTGAGTAGGGCCAAGTTTTCTGAAGCTTTGAAGGCAAATGAAACATCTCTAGCAAATTACTGCAGTTGGAGATAGTAACTAAACTAGACAAAATGAAGTACATTAGACATAAGGAATGAGATAACAAATGACCTACCATATTTTCGCTGAAGCTTAGGATAGAAGCAACGTTGCCACATCTGTAGCAATAATTAGGCGCAGACCACACCTGAAAATTAAATAGGCAATAAGCATCTAGAACTGGTTATGAGTTAGAACAAGTCTACACATGTAAACTGAGAGCTCACAGTTACAAGACCCTTGTCCTGGAACATGTATTTTAGGCCTTCCTGGACTAGTTGATGAGCCCGGCAAATTAACTCGAGATTGTTAACATGGTTGAACTGCATATTGAACAACAGGCGGTCAGTACACAGTGAGAACCTCATATGGAGACAATCCGAAATGAAAGTTCAATATACCTCTGTTGTCACACGTGATCCAAAAAGCCAACCTGCTCCACGGGGACTAACACCCCATGTCTCTATCTCTTCTGGGTCACTCCACATCAGATCACAAAAAGGTCCTTCATGAGGAATTTCGCAATTGCGATCAATTATCCGCATCTGGAGACAAGAAAGGTATTGTAAAACTACTCCACAATCAGGTTTGGTATTTCACTGGGCACAGTATTAAACGCTCCACAATCTCATATAACAGGGAAGGCAAAATTACATAATCAGGTAATTGTCCTCCTAGTAAGTAGTTCCACGAAACTACTGCTTCCCATCTACAGATAGCAAGTCTAACCACACGAAGCGAAATGAGTATAAAAATATGACTCTAACGGCAGACAGTCCCGAATACAACTGACGGAATATCATAGTACATTAAGAGCAACGTATTTTCTTATGATGCTACTGATTAGTAGGATACTACACCCTTCAAACAACATAAAAAGCTACTCAAAGGGACATTACTACATTAGTTGCTTGAACTAATTGAATAAAGGAAATAAAAGACTTAATGTGACACAGGAAAATGTTGATAATTACATCTTA
Organism: Poa pratensis; assembly: GCA_947311845.1. Lineage (NCBI taxonomy): Eukaryota > Viridiplantae > Streptophyta > Magnoliopsida > Poales > Poaceae > Poa > Poa pratensis. The sequence continues at coordinate 83,316,741 of CAMZMU010000036.1, forward strand.
AATTATGATAACACCAGCACAGCTAAGTGAAAGGATCAATTTAGGAATATAGGACAAATGTGAAGAGGATCACTAACCTGATCAATCGTTCGTACATCAGGTGAAAGGCCACCATGAACACAGAGGACCTATAAATTCAACATGTCACTAAGCACGACTTGGCATCATATGAACTTGCGACTTAGCTTCTTTGTCCAAAGTAACTTACCGAGCCATTGATGATTGCCGAGAGAGTAAGGTAATCAAAAACATCAGTGCAGTACCGCCATGCATTCGCATTCCCATACTTCCTCTGACACTCATCATAAAAACCATACACCTAAGGAAAGAAACAAATATTAAGAGAAATGCACGATAGGGTTGGTTTAGTTGCAATAGTATAAGTGAGGTTATATGTCTAGTTAGAAAGGAAGAACACGAGACAAAACTGCAAATTGAGAACATAGAATTTGTAAATTAGGAGGAGTATACCTGCGTCAACTGTCTGCTTTCATGGTTCCCACGCAGAAGTGTTATGTGGCCAGGATACCTAATGACAGTCATGAAATTCAATAGAATTAAAAAATTATCGTGATACCGAGGCAATTGAAAGTATTCTGTCAGCGCAAAGCAAAACAATCTGGATTTGAACAGAGTACTTGGCACTGTTGAATTGTATATGTGGAGTCAGCAAGTATGTTGAAACATGACAGGCACTAACAGTTGTTTCAACAAGATGGAGTCAGCAAGTATGTTACTGCTGGGTAGATTTATTAAGCACGAATCGATGGTTCTGTTTTAGAGCGAAGAAGTATCAAATATAGATAAGCTGAATGTTGCAACTTCACTTTGGGTGGCTAACAGTTGCAGAAAGTCAGAAACGACCCCTCTAGAAGTGTTACAACTTCTAAGTTGCATACTGAATTACAGTCAACGACAAGCTAAAGCACAAAGATGTTATTCATTTAACTGCTTACAGCAAAGAAACATAGTTGACAGTTGACACTGGATCAGCAATTTATCTCCAACAAGCTCAACACTTTCATTAAAAACATAGCTTAGTCAAGCAGACATCCAATGCAATGCAATACCTTGCTTTTAGGAGCAAGAGAATGGTGAAGGTCTCGAGGCTGTTGAACCCACGATCCACAAAGTCGCCCTGCAACAACCCAATACAAACTTCAGTTCAGGAATCAACAGGACCCCTAACACAAGAAACCAGCAGCAGAGCCAGCAAGAGACCATGAATATGTAGTTGGTGTCGGGGACATGTCCCCCGGTGGCGAAGAGCTTCATCAGGTCGTGGAACTGGCCGTGGATGTCGCCGCACACCGTCACGGGGCTGTTCACCGGCTGCACGTTGGACTCCTCGATGAGGATCTCCTTCACCTGAAATGGTTTCATCACACGAGAGCATCAATCACACACATTCCTACGCGTAGTGTTAATCAGGAAATGCAACTAATCCCACGCTCTCCACTCTCCAGCCCCCAAATTCGCGCCACCAGCTCGGCTCACTGAACAACACGCAGATGCTCACCACTGGGAACGGGGGCTACCGCGAGGGAATGGAGACCGTACGTATTCGCAGAGGGACTGGAGCTCGTGCTCGGCGAGGTGCTGCCCCTCCTTGACCTTGACGATCCACAGATCCAAATCCATCTGGCCGGACTGCTGGAATCGCCGGCGCCAACTCCAGATCCTAGCTAGGGTTTTGCGGACTGGATAGACGGGATTGGAGACTGGATTTTGTGGGAGGGGACGATTTGACTCGATCGAAGTGTACACAAGGCGGCGAGTGAGAAGGAGAAAAAGTTAAAGGAGCAAGAACACTCAGTTCGTTTTTTTTTCAAATCTTTGGATGGAATCCCATGTGTTGGGCTGCCCATACGGGCCGCGCCTAACACGTAGGCACGGAATTAAATGGGCCGGCCCGTCAATCGGCCAGCTACGGACTAAGGCCAAGGCCGAAGTGAGGCCTTAACACTGACTAGCACGGCCCTTTTATATTCCTTAATTTTTTGAAAATTTTGTGTTTCTTTTAAAAAATCTGTATTTTTTCCAAAAAGCACGTTTTCAAAAAAAATTGGGTCGGCCCAGCATGGCACAACTACCGCATCCTCCTCTTCACTAGTTTTTTATGGTTCAACAAATGGTGGTATAATCAGTAAATAACTGCAATTTGCTACTATCGCTGTTTTATTTTGTGGCACAATTTTTAAGTACGAGAGTTGTCTTGCTTGGTCGCCACCCCCCCTCCCCCCGATCAAATTTTCCTGGCTCCACCCCTGTCTCAAACGAATCGCTATACAATGAGCGCAAAGGGGGTAGATGTGGAATGCCAAATGGATGAGGAGGATGATAGGAGGCATAAGGGTTGGTTGTGAAGTTGAAGCAGCAATCCGTGAAGAAATAAGTAGATGCTTCTTGGACATTCCAATTTTATTATCAAGGCGGCTACCAAGAATTTGCTCAAGCATTGGCACCTTCTCGGAAAAGTTACATGCAACCCTTCAGTTTCTCTCATCAAATGAGCTTAGATTGTGTGATTGTAGGCTGATGTCTCAAATTATTCTAGTTATGTAGTAAATCAAGTTGTCAGTGCAGCATTTGGTGGACAGGGCATGTTTGGAAAAAATAACAAACAATAAGTTTCGAGAAATTCTAGACGTAGACAATGTTTATTTCTACCGGTGTGTAAAAACCATTGCGAAATATTCTAGTTATATAAAATGAAAAATTCATGCCCCCCCCCCCCCCCCCTCTTTTCGACCATATCAATCCTTTCATCGGAGTCAAACTATACCAAGTCCCCATGAAGCATATGTGGAGATTCTCATCGAAGCCGACATCAGTGGCATGACATCCCTTGTGGCTTGCCAACTGTTGGGGGAATACTTTCCAGATAGGCCCACAGAGTCTAAACCTAAACCCGCCAAGCCAGGAGGGCCAAGCCGAGTAGAGCACAAGCTACCTGGGTCGGGTAGTACTTGGCCCGGTGAGCTTGACAAGGACCCGACCATAGAAGGAAGGACCCGAGAAAGCTCGGAGTCCCTATACAAGACGGAGTCCCAAACTTAGAAGAAACGAAGGACCTAGAAGGATGTAGAGTAGGACTCCGACCTCGGGAACAACCCGGAGGCAACTTGTACTCCAAGAAACCCGGTCATACACGATAAGGTCTCAACAACCTAGTTCTCGATACCCGAGTAACGGAATCGCGCCTTGTAACTGAGACTAGCGGCATCAACAAGAATCAAGCAGGAGTAGGTCTTTATCTCCGTTGTGAGGGGCCAACGTTGGGTAAATCCTTTGTTCCCGTGAGAGCTAGACAATCTCCTGAACACCAGAACGCTATGTCCCCACGATCAACTCATCACCAGGCGACTTCTACCGTGACAACCCCACGACACCAACCCTGTTGTTGGTGCGGAAGGCGGACGAGAAATTATGGATGAGCGCGGATTTCACCGACCACAACCAAGCGTGCTGAAATGATGAATTCCCGCTCCCCCAAATTGACCACTCCATGGCGGGATGCGAGTTATTCATCTTTTTGGATGCCTACTCCAGCTATCACCAAGTCTTCGTGTTAGAGGAAGACGAGCTTCATCACCCCATGCAACACTTCTGCCGCCTAACACCGTTAACTCTTTCCAACGAATAATGAGCCCCATCCTTAGGGACCAACTTGGGAGAAACATTGAGATGTAGTCGACTGGTGGCTCTGTTTTATATAGTGTTTTTAGAGGGTAGATTACTAATCCTGTGTTTAACCTCTTCACTAATGAATATTTATTGAAAACAGAGAAACCTTGTATTCTTGTATGACTTTTAGGATCAAATACTTTTGAAAGGACATGAGCCGTATTTGGATGATTGAGAAAGAAAGTAACTTTCCCTTTGGGATGATGTCCATCAGGCATTGACAGAACACAAGACGACGCGTATCCGGGTGACCATATAAGGCGCCGTCGCCTTGCCCTTAACTACACCAACAATTTTTCGTAACCGGACACATTGGAGGAGGAGGGCAACAGAGAGGCGAGAAACAGAAACCATAGCATAGTACTGTAAGAGAGATCGGAGCATCACACCTCAAAAGTAACTCTCAAGAACATCCACTCAACTGTCGTTACTTCCACCATCCGCACACTTGCAGTTTAATAGTAACAACCACACATGTTCCCACGAAACTCGTAACTGATCGAACTGGACTCACGATTTCACTCCCCCCTCAAACCGTAACAAACTCCATCTCGACCCGCTCGCACAGTGGCACAGATGACACGTCCGTCCTAGTTAACCCTTCTCTTGACAGGGCCTCTTGGTATCTTGTTGAGCACATTGGAGTCCACTTTGTGGTAGAACTTCTTGAGGTCCTCGCCGCCCTTGGCCACCAGATGGTCCACCTCGGTCTCGTACCTCTCGTACAACGCCGGGATGGTGAGAGCGCATACAAATCCTGGCCAAGAAAGAAAGAGATGATACAAAATGTTAAACTGTCGATCATGTCTTTAGTCTCTAATATTTTTTGCTAACTTTTTAATGGTACTCCATCCGTTTCACAATGTAAGATGTTTTAGGTGTTACACATGCATGTCTAGATTCATACCTAAAAAGAATGGACACATGCACCTAAATATGTCTAGATACATGTGTGTGCATGTGTATGTGGAAAAAGACTAAAACATCTTATATATTGTGGAAGCGAAGGGAGTACTTACCAACGTATAGTAGAGTCGTGAAGCTGCAGTTGTCCCCGATCACCGCCACAACCCACAGTGAACCAATCACCTTTGCATTGCGAAGAAGAAAAATGTGAACTAATTAGTATACTAAGCTGAATATATGGTCATATAAAAATAGCTGCTAGAGCTGCCATGTACCGTGAGAAACTTTTTGAGATCCTTCCCACAGGCGACGTCGTAGAGCACTGCCACAGAGTGCTCCAGCTTGCGGTGCACCGTCAGCGCAGCGTCCCTGAAGGCGTGCTCCGAGACGATCACCTCCGGGATACGTGGAGGCGCCCTGGAAAATCACAAGTTTGATAAGCTGTCAGTTGGTCCTTTCACGGATGATTAGACCCGTCAGGAAGCAGAGGCCGGGACTGCGACCTGTCGAGGAGCGGCGCGGTGACGTTCCACAGGAAGAGGAGGAGCATCCCGAAGAGCGCGGCGTGGCAGAGCAGCGTCACGGCGTTGTACTCGGCCACGTCGAAGAGGAACCATGTCACGGTGGCGCCGGCGAGGATTCCCGCCGACAGGTTCCTGTCCCTCCACAGCAGCACGTCCGCGACTGCCACAAAACGAAACGGTTCAGAGATCACGGCGTATATATGCAACTGAAGCCGGTTCAGACTTCGGTTTTCAGAGGGGAATGCCAATGCGTGCCGCACCTTTCCGGCCGCCGAGGAGCCTGTGGATCGACCGCTGCCTGCGGAACGGCCTCTGAACCATCGTCGCCGGGGGTGGGCGGTTGCTGCTCTTCATTTGGTGCTCGTCCTCGGACTCGGAGTCGCTCCGGACGTGAGGAACCATGGCTCCTGGCACCTTGCTGCTGCCCTTCTTCATTTCGTATTTTTGCAGGTCTCTCTGCTGGCTGGTTAATGTTGGACATGCAGGTTGCAAAAGTTCTTGATCTTATATCCACTCTGATGGTCGAACAAATGAGCTTCATTAGGCCTGGAAGGAAGGGATAGCTTCGTGCAGGGGATACAGGGGAATGAAGGGATGCCGGGGCAAGATTTGCTTCCGACAGAGGTTTCCCAGGATCCGAAGACACTCATACGATCACAGTTTTATTAATAATAGATTAGTTTAAGAATCAGAAATCTTGCATTTGCATCTTGTTAGTTGCTACATCTGTCATCTGTGCAGCTCTGTCAAAGCATTTCTACTTTACGTAGACGAGGGGGTTCGCATGCGTTGCCTGGCCTCGGCCAGGGCATTTCTACTTTATTTATTTTTTTGTACAAGGTTGGGGTCAAAAGACCCCTGCGCTGCGAATTTATAGATCCACGTGGCAGGTACAGTTTACAAAAATGCCCTTTTCAACTCTTGCCCCACAAGACCTAATATTCGAAGAAAGGGCCTTCGATTTTAAAAAAGCACCCTAGAACTAAGGATAGAGATGCAATCAAGTCCTTGGGTACCTCCGCCACATCTCGCCGGGGATCTCCAGGCGAAACCGCCGAGATCATTGGAGCTCATGTCGCTCGGGCTCTCCTTTCCGACGAGCAACCACAAACGCCAGCAAACGAGAGGCAACCGGGGACGAACCACTTGGATGCTTCGCGTCGCCGAGCACTGGCGCTGCAGTGAGGAAGCCTCCGCCGTGGAGGTAGAACATCGGCCACCATCTTGGCCACAGAGCGCGGTGGCGAGCTTGTCCACCGCGTGATTTTCTCCAGGATGCAGCACGAACCGCATCACCAAGCAGGAGAGCTTCTTCCCCTCCTCGCCTCCACGGCCGGCCAGAGGAAGGCAACTCCACTCCGAAGTGAGGCAGGAGGTACGGCGCGCGGATTTATTGAAATCACCTTGCTCTTCCACCGCCATGCAACAGATCCGCCATGGATTCAACCTGCAAGAGGAAAAAGAGCCATCTTCGGCGCCGCTGCAAGTCACCGGAGAGCAGCCGAGAGAGAGAAAGAAAGACGCCATAGCGGCGAACATCGCCATAAAGGCAAAACTACCTAAACTACTTCTATACAGGATGGGCCGGCACCCTAGAACAGCTCCAAGCCAGCCAGCGCGAGCGCCGACGGCAAGGGCGGCCGGATTTGGACGTGGCGGTGGACTCTCAACGGGGGCAGAGCGCAGAAGAGAGAAAAAGGAACGTACAGCGTCCGTTCTGGAAGGTAACGTTGGCTGCGTTGTGTGGCCATTTCTACTTTATTGCATTCAGAGTTCAGTTTATTCCAGCTTTGTTCTTCAGTTATATAAACCACTACAACTAGATGGTTCCAGTCTTCCAGAACAGCAGTATTTGTCTAAGGCCTAGGTGTGCCTGAACCGCGGCCATGACCTCTTGCATTTGCTCCTTGTTGATTGCTATACCTGCCATCTGTGCATGCAGCTCTCTGAAAGCAGAGTATGGAGTTTTGAAGCCCAGGCTACATGTAGCCCTTTTTTTGTAAATTTGAAAACGATATTTAAAGTGTCAAAAAGTCTAAAAATAAATTTGGATATGTACAATGATGTATTCTACAAATTTCCAAATTTCAACTCCAAATACATTGTATTCTAGCCTGTTTAAAAATGAGAAAAGTCGAGATTTAAGTAGTAAACAATACACATGTCTGAATCTCCCACATTTGTCAGACTTGTCTTTTTTATGTGGCTCAACATACAAAAGTGTTTCGAATTGAGATTTTGCACGTTCGAAGAGTACATCATTATCATTATCAAGAAAAAATCAGAATGTTTTGAAATATTAAAATGGCGTTTTTAAAATTTCCAAAAAACAGGCTACATTTAGCCCGGGCTATCCTTGGACTTTTCGCTGAAAGCATTGCTACTTTACGTATAGGAGGGGGTTCACACGGAAACTCCAATTGGAGGCGCTCGGTTTTCCAAAAAAATTGAATCTGCATTTTTCTTGTTCAAACAATTCTAAAAAAATCATAGATGTACATAATGTCCATATCTACAACCGTGTACAGTTTCAAGGCAAATTTTGTTGTATTTTTACCTGGGGAAAAAAGAAAAATACGCAGGATTGGATTGGTGAACAGTAAAAGTCAGAAAAATTTGAAATTTTGTCAGATTTATCATTTTTGTGTAGCCCAGAATAATTTGAATTTTGCCTTGAGACTTTACACAGTTGTAGATCTCGACTTTATCTACATACATGATTCTTTTTAGAATTTTCTGAAACAGAAAAATGCAGATTCAAGACCGTGTAACTGTAACTGTATGGTTCCCTCGCTACAGTAGAGAGAGGCGACACCGAGGCGACTCGAAGTTTCGAGCGTTCGCCGGCGATTCCGCCGCTCCCCTCCGCCTCCGGTCGCCGTTTCGGCACCGTGAGGTGGGGGGGGGGAGCTCCGGCTTCTCGCTGTGTGTGTAGATAGTTAGGTTCTAGGTGTGTGTGGCCTGGCGGCGGCATCGAAGACGGTGGCGATGGCATCGGCGTGGTGGGTCTCATCCTTCCCCTCCTTTCCCCGTTCCGGCCTCGTCGCCGGGGAGGTCGTGAAGGTTTGTCGGTTGCTCTCCTCCTCCTCTGTTTCTCCGGCCGGCCGTGGTGGCGAGGGGGGAAGTTGGTGGCTGCGGGAGCTCCGGTTTTGGTGGTGGTTGTGGTGGTGGTCTTCCTCGACGTTTCTGCTCCGGCCGGCCGTGGTGGCGAGGGGAGCGGCCGTCGCGAAGTTGCTGGGTGCTGCTGGTGGTGGACCTGGGCGGTGTCGAGCCGGCGGGAAGATGGGTGGTGCGGGGAAGATGGCGCTGTGGCCGTGCATGTTCAACGGCATCGGTTTCCGTCGCGGCGCGGCGGACGGCTTTGCGGTCTTCTACAATGAGTGGAGGTGCTTCTTCCCCGGCGGCAGGTGGTACGGCGGCTCCGGCGACGGCTAGGTGCTCCGGCGCGCGGATCCGATCGTGATTCTTCTCGGTGGCTTGGGATGCTTCTTGCATATTCCTGGGTTCGTTTGTAATTTTCTTTTCTTCTGGGGACCTGTTTGTAATATGCTCGAGCTACCTTAATATATGTGGATCAGATTTTTTTTCAAAAAAAAAAAAATGCAGATTCAATCTTTTTTGGAAACCGAGCTACATGTAGCTCAGCCTCCAAAACGCCGTACTCGGGGTTCACATATGATTATCCAGCCTTTGCCAAAGCATTTTTACAGCATTGGATTCAGAGTTCAGACTGTTGAAGCTTTGTTCTTCAGTTATTATAGCCTACGACTGGATATGGTGGTCTGAGAACATGGGTGTCTGACGAAACATTGCTTGACTCAGGTTCCCCACTGCCCCTGAATGTGATGCGTGGGACGAACCGAGCAAGTGCCATTGCCACTACCTACAGGTTGCTGGCTCAATGGAACGGAGCACTTGATCTGTCACCCTTTAAACTTTGTTTTCATAGCATGTGAACGCGTGTATCTGTTGATCAGAAAGAATACACTGGTCATAATAAGCTTGTCAAAACACTTTTCGTTCCACCAAGGAAATAGAAGAAATACTTATGTTTTAAGTGCAGTTTCTTTATACTTGTACTGAGCCAGACATGCCGGTGTACGTTTGTCAAACACTGAAACCCTACTATCGGAAATCACTTCGCTTTTTACTCTTTAACACTTACACTGAACTCTTCTTTACCAGATGTTTTATGTTCCCTTGGCTCTGCAAAGTAACTAAAACTACCAAAACTCAACTTTTTCGCTCTTCTTTAACCAGCTTAACTAGTCTGCTACTCCATAAGCAGATCAGCGGGCATGAGCCCAGCTTAACAAACCTTATCACGGGCACTCCACCTAACCTGCTTTCTGCTGGGGTACGTGTGTCACTTGCAGTGTAAATGCAGAGCTAGTGCGCGCAGCTTTGTTACGCTAGTTGAGTTGCTTTCAGTGCGACTAGAATTGGCACTGCCGAGTGGCATTGCAGTGCGCGCGTGGACCATTTCTGCTCATCATCATGTCTTCCATGAACGCAACTGACAAAGAACTAAAGAAGGCATACAATGAATTTCAGACAATCTGCGTTGCACACCTGTACTGCACTAGCTAGCCATGGCCATTGGCCTTGTCTGCACTTATGCTCAGCTCGCGATGCAACATTGCCACACCCTTGGTCGATCGAAAGCCTATAAATACCACTGACCATTCTCCAAACACTCACACCATCCAAAGCCATCCTTGTGTACAAGTTGCTTCTAGTGGATCCATCTGTTTGTCCAAGTTTCAGAGAGACGTAAGCCATGAAGTACTCGGCCCAGCTGGCGGTGGCGTTGGTGGCCGCGCTGGCGGTGGTGGTGGTGATGGTGGCGCCGGCGGGCGCGCAGGCGGCGACGTGCAGCGCGATGAAGCTGACCCCGTGCGCGGGGGCCATCGTCGGGAACGCGGCGCCGACCGCGGCGTGCTGCAGCAGGCTCAAGGAGCAGCAGCCGTGCATGTGCCAGTACGCGCGCGACCCCAACCTGAAGCAGTACGTCGACTCCGCCAACGGCAAGAAGGTCATGGCCGCCTGCAAGGTGCCCATCCCATCCTGCTAAACACACGGACCTACGTGATTCGTCGAGACGAGACGAGAGCTAGCACAGCTGGTGCGTGCCACTGGCCTGCCGGCCTCGCTGTCTCTCTCTGCACGCTTCGCTGCATGTGTTGTTTGTGTGAGCGTTTGGTGTTTTCTTCCGAACGAACCCGTGTCGTTGCACCGTGTGTCTAGCTACATGCCCGATGTATCTGGACCGATGTGTATCTGAATAAATGCAGCAACAATGATGTGTGTGATATACACCATTTGTTCCGAATTATAAAATGTTTTGAATATTATGTGGACTACATAAAGACCGAAATGAGTGAACCGACACACTAGAAACAAGACATTCAGAAGAGAAAAAAGTAGATCTTATGATTTGGAATGGAGCACGCTCCGTTAATGGATCAAATTAGTGATACATGTCCTTAGAAAACAGATCAGTGAAAAAAATATTCTCCTCAAATACCTCTGACATCAATGCCAACAAGAATGATACATCAACGATACCTCTGGCATTACCTTATCTTACATGATAATAGTAGCATGTAGGAATGTTCCTACATTGACCATCTTATTTCTAACATGTGTGCATACTCCCTCGGCAAGGCAAGAGTGGAAAATGGCATGCAAAATTTCTCAGTTCCACAGAAACATGAGTCTAGGCCAAAACTCAATATGCATCACTGCTGGTACATAATTTATAATATATAAATGCAAATTTTATCTTAGGATCTAACAAATAACAGACAAGCAAAAAAGATGGTGTTTTCATAACCTCATATGAAGTACATTTTTCCATGTGTGTGCAGCTTGTGATTCTCTACACCGACAGGGTACATCGATTGACAGCAATAACAGCAACAGCAAAAACTGCTCGGTATATCACAGTATGCAACAAAAAATGTGTGATTAACCGGCCACAACATAACTATATTTTGTGCAATGGGGCGAGCAAACTGGGGCAGAGACCATATTGCAACAGCCAACTGCATGATGAATGATAAGACGGTTTACAGAATGCAGAAATTAGATCTTTGCACAGGTGATACCATGAGCGTAAGAGACTGAGCAATCATAAGCTCTATTGTGGGTTGAGATAACGGCACAATACGATATTTTCTACCAAGCGGAGCAGATTTGGCACAGAAGCAACTGGTTCTGCTTGGCGGTCACTTGGTTATCAATGTTAATCATCCCAGTCTCTCACCGGCTACTAGTTCGCGGTCGGACCAATTTTTCGTTCGAATCTATGTCACCACATTGAGAAGTTTAATTCTATAAAGTAGTCCTGCATCCTCTAATCTAGACCAAAACACCTCCAGGAAATGCCTGACTGGGAGTGATCCTGTTGGTAATTCAAAATCTCTATGAGATGTTGTTTACCACTTACCGCTAGCTGCTGACAAAACCTTGTTCTATGTACAGCAATGCGACCTATCACTAAACTAAGTAATGACACAGAATACAAAACTGGGCTGGCACTGTTCTGCGCATTCAACAGATCAAAGACAAAATATGAACCAACAGAAATACTGAACCGTCGACACTAAACTCGTCAAATAAACCCTATTTTCTAGTCATCCAATTGAACTATGCTCCAGATAGTGCATAACAAACAAATGGGAGGGTCAGAGTTATCTGAATACACATCAATAATAAATAATCAAGGGCATTCCCAGAAGAATTACTCCATTAACAAACCAAACCAGCGATACATGTCCTTAAACACAGATCAATGAAAATCATCACTCCCAAAATCAGAAACTAATGGAGTTGTTCGTCATGAAACACAGATCGCTCGCCTAACTGGATTCAATCCTTGCGAGACTGGACAGATTTCTAGTGAGTACTAACTGGAAAGGATGTTTTCATTATCTTTTATTAAATTTGCTGTCAAGGGATATGTCGGATCGCTCGCCTTTAGTCCTAGATTTTGGCTTGTTAAAAGTAAAGTGTGTGTAGACCTTTAAATTTGAATTATGCTGGTTCCTTAGGGCAGATTTGGATGAGGCCGTGAGTACAGTTTGTGAGTAAAGTCTTTTCTTGAAGGATGGTAACAACAACAACAACAACAAAGCCTTTTTTCCCAAACAAGTTGGGGTAGGCTAGAGTTGAAACCCATAAGATCTCGAAACTAGGTCATGGTTCTGGCACATGGATAGCTAACTTCCACGCAGCCCTATCCATGGCTAGTTCTTTGGTGATATTCCAATCCTTCAGATCTCTCTTAACAGACTCCTCCCATGTCAAGTTTGGCCTACCACGACCCCTCTTAATTTTCGTAGAACTCTTTGGGGAGTATTAGCTGAAATGTTGTATAAGCTGCAAGCTTTGGGTGCTAATGTAGAGTTAATGGAAGTAGAGGATAGTTGTTTTTGGACTTTAACAAAGTGTAGTGTATGTTTTGCAGCAATATAGAGACTTTTGACCACCTTTTCTTTGAATGCCCAGTAGCAAAAGTATGTTTGGAGTGTAATTTGTTGTGCTTTTAATCTGATAACGGTACTTGGTAGTTTTGAAGCTTTGCCACTGTGGGTAGAAGCTTTTTGTATGAAAGACAATATCCTGTTGTCGATAGGGATAGCCGTTGATATGGGCGATCTGGACAGAGCCAGTTTCGACGGGGCCTTTCCACAAGATCCGTCTACTTTTATTTTCTTGGGATGATTTGATTTGCATAGAGTAAACCTTCGTTGACTTTAGTGTGGCTGGTGGTGGCTGAAGTTTTCCACATGAGGCTGGGGTGGGGTCCTGAGGTGATGAGGATCGAATCCTCAAGCAACCTCATATAAACCCTTGCTTGCTGCCTTCGGAGTGGATGAGGCTGCCGATCACTTCTACATGAGCATGGAACACATCTTTGCTAAGAGTTGTATTGCTTACTGGACGTGTAACGAAGTTGGTGATGGCAGTGAAACTTGTAATGCTTAGTTGTGGTGGTAGCAGGTTCTTTTTAGTCTGCCGGTTGGCTTTAGTAGTATAGTTTGTTAGATGCTTTTCATGTTTGGTAGTTGCCGGTTTGGTGGCTGCTGGGGGAGTTTGCCCCCAGGGCGAGTGGTTCTGAATTATTGCAGGTTGTATTATCAGTTTCATAATAATGAAATTGGGGCGAGGCCCTCCTATCTAAAAAAAAAGAAACACAGATCAATGAAAATCATCACTCCCAAAATCAGAAACTAATGGAGTTGTTCGTCATGAATTATACAGTAACAATACTTCTGGGCTTCTGGCATTCCAATGTTTTACATGATAATAGCGTAAAGGCATGTTCTTTTAGTCGTGTAATACAGAATGAACAGGTACCTGGCAAAACAAATTATTTCTAACATGTCTGCATCCTCATTTGGCAAGGGAGGAGATTAGATCGAAAATGGCAAAAATTCCCAGTTGTACAGTATCAGAAAGTCTAGACCAAAACTAAATATGCATCCTTCCTTGCCGGTCCAGTATTTGCAATATAAATGCAACATTATTTTGGGATCAAACAATGAAACAACAAACAAACGAGTACAAGAGATGGTATTTTCATAATCTCACCAGAGATGCAGAGAGCAAAAAAGGGCAATGCGCCAAAACTGATTAGTGGCTGCGTTACTTCAAGCTATCCTAAAGAAACTATGCTTCTTGGCTATCCTTTGACGCCTCTTCCATTTCCAATTCCTTGACTGCTACTATTAGGCTGTGCGTTATACCTTTAAGGCATAATCCACTACCCTCCATTTCCTCCAGGACCTTCTCAGCTGTTCTCCAGTCCATAGCCTTGAGACATAATGACTGGATAAGTTTGTTATACTCGTCCATATTTGGCTGCAACCCATCTTCCTTCATCTCCTTTAGGCATTCCAGAGCCTTCCCAAACTCCTCCATCTTGCAGTAACCACGAATCAGTATATGATAGGTAACCCTGCTTAATTTTGGGTGGATCTTCTTAGCTTCTTGAAGTAGAGAATGAGCTTCATCAATCATGCCTCCTTTTGTGTAGCCACTCATGATCACACTGTATGTATAAATATCAGGGCGCAGCCCTCGGCTCTGCATCACTCTTATCAAACCCTTTGCTTCCTCCATTTCTCCCTCTTTAGAAAATCCAGTGATAACAGAGTTGAACACTGCACTACCAGGAGCTGGGCCAAGGTTCACCATCCTCATCAACAATTTCTTTGCATCCTTCACATTTTTCATCCTACACATACCATGTATAACCGCAGCAAAGGACTTGCCTGCATGCTTAAGAGATTTCCCTTTGTATTCCTCCAGCAGCTCCAGAGCCGTACTGACGGTCTCATCACTCCTAGCCAAAGCACCAACAAGGAAATCCAAGGCCGACGTTGGTATATGAACCTTCTTCTCCTTGGCTGCTAGGTATAGTGAATGTGCGTCCGTCACCCTCTTCCCCTTGCAAAAGAAGGTGACAATCTCACCGGTCTTCTTCCCATCAGGGAAGCACCCAGAGGCAACCATCTTCTCACAAACTCCCCATGCAGCACCAACCATGGACTTCTTTCCGGCAGCCTGAATCACCAGATAATAGCTGTCACCATCCGGGGTACAGCCGAACTCACTGAACTTGTCAAGCACCTCTAGCGCCGCCCTGGACTTCTCGAGCTTCCAGAACATTGCTATCACTCTATTCAGCAGCTGCGTGTTCACTGTTCCTGGCACACTGCCCATTTCCTTAACCAGATCCCAGAGCAAGTACGCATCCATCTTGTCGATCTCATCGGAACCAGCAAGCTTGCTCGCGATGATCTCGAGATTAGCAAGGCTCTTGACATCGGGGTTGTTCTTCCCGGCAGACTGGAACAGGATCAGTAGCTTTTTACCGGAGCAGTTGTTGGCGGAGAGGAGGACGGCGGCCAGGAGCGGCTCGGTGAAGTCAACGACCATGTCGGCGATGGCGGAGGGGATCTGCTTCTCGTCGGTGGACTCGACGACGGCGCGGACGCGGGCCACCTCCTCGTCGCTGGCTTCGGCGTCGGCGGCGTCGGAGGAGGCGGTGGAGGCGAAGATGTCGTCGGCGTCGTCCGCATCCGCCTCCCAGAGCGCGGCCAGATTCTCCTCGCCGTCCTCGGTGGGATCAGCCGATACGGATACGGCGTCGGGCGAGGAGGACGGGAAGGCGTCCGCGAGGGCTTCCGAGGCGACGGAGGAGGCGTCCGGGAGGGCCTCCGGTGAGGAGGTGAGGAAGCGGGAGAGAAGGCGTGGGGTTGGGGCTCGGGTCAAGGTTCGAAGTGGGTTTGGCGGAGGCGGGGACCTGGCGGTGGACGAGCGGAGGAGGAGGAGAGCACGAGCTCGCGAACGCCACATCGTCGGCGGCGGCGGCGAGGTGTTGTGGTGGTTCTTTCGTGTGGTGGAGTGCGAGAGTCGAGGGGGGAGAGAGTGAAAGGTTTCGTACTAGGGTTTAGGGCCATAATGGGCTATTGGGCCGCCAGTAATATTGATGGCCATTCATCTCAAGAAAAACTATTGATGGCCAGTAATATTTGGCGTTAGTTGAATTTTTAAAAATATTCCCCTACAAATGTTGAATCTCAAAATCCCTTAAAAAATTTAAATATCAAATTTTTATTTTATAATTTTAGTTTACATAAAACTATTGCTGTACCTTTTATTTATAAAATTATTTTCTCTGAAAATATAACATTCTTTGCATGAATAACCGTAATTTTGAGGCTTTACAAAGTGTATTTGCGGTTGAAACTTGTCTGTTTACACTTTCGTGTAAGCAATTGATTTCCAGATATGGTCGTGAATCCACACTTATATCAGAAAACATTTGTCTCAGGGGAAGATGCAGGATTTGATCAGGGTTCGGGTGGGGTGGGGAGACAATATTGACTTGTAAAATAGAACTAACACGACTCAAGCTATATAAAGTATACATATATGCAACATTTTTTACAACATATGTTTTATACTTTTTTTAACGGGGTATGTTTTATACTTACTATTTGCATTTTTTTTAGTGTACCTTTACGTGTACCAAACCAATCAAACAATTCTACAATCTCATCGACGATAAAATTTGCAATTATTTTTCATTATCATACTAACAATTATATATAGTCGAAGGCGTATAAAACAACTTGTATACAATAATTAGAGCTTCTTAACCTCTTATGAAACTCTAGAGTGTACACAAATGTACAATTTGTAATTGATCCAATGATCACACTAGCTAATAGTAGTAGATTCGATTATAATATTAATATATGAAATACCTTAGGTTTATGTGTGAGATACACCATATGGTCTAAGTGGTCCGTCAATTTGAAACCTGCCAATTGGAAACAATGGCCATCGTCGGCAGAATAGCGGAAAGTAAACATGTTGTCTCAGCAACTGACGGTCTTTGAAGCTTCGGAGGCTTCAAGCAATGGCGGCTTGCTAGGTCGTGGGTGGGAGGTGGGGTCAGCAGCAACGACCGGCTTGACCATCATCCATGTAATTTTTCATGGCCTAGTTGTGATGCTATCGATCATTTGCGGGTTGTTTTCATGGGTTTGCCGCGTTATGCAATTTATACTAATTTGTCGGATGCTATCTACAATTAGCCCAAACTGTAAGCAATATTAGCGACAACCCCCGATGACCTCTCAAGGGTGGCCGATCCCCCCCCCCCCCCCCCCCCACCCCCCACCCACACACACACACACGTTGGTAGACTGTGAAACATCATGATACACTCCGAACCCAGAACAAATTCCGATGAAATTCGATACACATTATTTGTCTCGAACTGGTCTCGTAACGGTTTAAACATGTTAACACCAATTAAAAAACCATGACATACGCCCGTAAAAAATCATTCATGGTATATATACTTTGCAACAAAACAAACCTTTGTATTGAACTAGAGATTGTGGCCCTAGCCCCTTTAGGGCTTTAGGTATACATGGTTTGTTTTTTTCTACATGAGGTGTACATGGTATCTGACGGCTTCTAGTTTGGATTCAATCGGTGTATGAAACCGGATCGGAATTCCCCAGGTCTTTCTATAATAAATTTTAGCCCGTTGTCCCTGCCCCAACTCACCCGTCAGTTCGTTAATTGACCCGCGCTCGTTCTCGATTATCGAACTCTGTCTTTCTATACGCAGGCGTGGGCCGATGGCGATACCTCCAATGCTTCACAGCGCCTTCTTCGCGATAGTGATGTCGGGCGTGTACATGAGCACGATGCATCACTTGCTCGGGGTGGAGGAGCGCCGGCGCCAGCACCGCGCCGCCGCCGCGGCCAAGGACAACAAGACCTAGACTGGTACATACATCTGCCGACTGCCAAGGGCTTGATGACGACGTTCAGACTCCACTATTCGGTGTTCTCACCTTATAATTCTTCAGGTTCATATTTTTTTAGCAAGTATGTATGCTCGTACTTTGTTAATCACTGTGGACGATCCACTAACCCAATGAGGCAATGATCGATATCTTCAAATGTCATGCAATGGGCGGAAAAGACTTGTCCGGCCCGTATTATACACAAGAAAAGTGGCAACTGGTGGCCTTGATCTTTTTCACAGTTCGATGCAGCACGCGCGATTTCCATTGATCTCGGTAGTTCAAACTCGTGTTTCATACCGCATTGAATCGACGCTTCCCTAGCTATATGTTGGTGTTGCACACTCCGTTTCGGTTGGGAAAACTGGATGCAGGCCTGCTGCGGTAGTTTTTTCTTTTTTGATGAAGCGAGACAAAACCTTTGCCTTATCTCTATCTCTACTATATAATACGGCTTGAGGTGATGGTCGCTGATGGTCCGTCATAAGAAAAAGCGAAACGGTACATATAAACAGGCCAAAGAAGCGACCGCAAAGTAGTCCCGATCGGACCGTCTAGGATTAGAACTCCATGTCGCACACGCGTCCTTCCTCCTCCCGTTCGAGTTGTGCTCTGTTTTCACATATGATCGATCACGTCATGTGCAGCACTGGCAATACTACCCTCCTCGAGTTGTGGCTTCATGGACCGAATCCATTAATCGAGTCTGGCTTCGTAGCTGCTTTGCATCTAAGATTTGCCCTAGACTACGCACGCTACCGTCAGCCGGCCGTCCGACCTCCTCATGGACCGAACATGCCACCAATGGAGAGTTGGAGACACGCAGCCATGCAAGATCGATCAAATACATCGTAGAGATATCCAAAGAGCTAGGTACAATCAAAGACTTTTACACAAAAACAGCAGAGGTACCGCGTACGTGGCTACGTGACTTATATGCATATGTCCTCCATATCTCCTTCGATAGTAGTACACCATAAAATATCTAAAACCTTTTAAGCACTAGCGTCATCAGCGAGGTAACAAAAAGGTACCCACAAAAGCACAATTATCCACTATCTAGCTAGCCAACTTAGTACTCCGTACATGGCAAATGCTGGCTAGCTCGTTGCGTGGTGGGGATTGGATATGCGAAGAAGACGACCCTAACGAGGGAAGAAAGACGACATCGTCCCTCTAGAAGCTGATGGGGAGCGGTGGCGTAACCCTGAATTTTAAGTCGGCGATGCCCGCGGTGGCTCGCAGCGAGGGGTTTCGGCACCCGGACGACGGGTGTGAGTCTAAGAGCATCTCCAGTCGGTCCCCCCAAACCTGCCTCAAACGTCCGGGCGGACAGCCCGGACAGCGCCCGGACATGAGAGAGAGTAAAATACTCTACCCAACCATAGTCCCCAAACACATCCTATACGTTCGGGCTGTCCGGCAGTTGCCAAACTCACCCCATATGTGGGGAGGGTTTGGGGGCGACCGGACACGCCCGGACAGCCCGCCACGTAGGACACGGACCACATTGGACCACTTTATCTTCTTCTTTTCTCTTTCTTTTTCCTTTCTCTCTCCATCCCCACCAATCACATGCAAGTGACCGAACAATTTGGGGTGATTTTGGGGTACATGGTTGGAGGAGGCCACTTTTGGGGGTTGTCCGGTCAGTATCCGCGGACACGTTGGGGGTCAAATATGGGGGCGCCGGTTGGAGATGCTCTAAGCATGTATTTTTTCTTTACATAGGATGTGAGAGATGTTGCAGAACGAGAAAGAGTATTACTCAACTGGTAGGGTATTTGGGGTGAGGTGGACACCGAAAGGGATATGGTCAAATTGTTATTCGAAAATAAGAAACCTACACACAACTTTAGGAATATAAAGATGCAAAATATTATATGGTTGTCCCGTTGCAACGCACGGTCACGGGCATTCAGCTAGTATCTAGTAATTATAAGAAGAAGGTACACAGTTTATTAGTGGTTTCTGAAAAGTTAAACTTGACTATCTTTGACCAAGATTTTAGAAAATATTATTAGCAATTACAATATCGAATCAGTACCATTAGATTCATCATGAAATATATTTTCATATTTTATTTTCTTAGTATTTGAAATATTGATAGTTTTTTTCTAAAATCCTGGTCAAAGTTAGTCAAGTTTGACTTTTCAGGGAAAACTATACACCTTAACAAGGAACGGAGGGAGTATATTATTCGCACTTTCTTCACAAAAAACTCATTTTTGCCTCATGGAAAATGAAAAACATTTTTTGTAACAAAAAGTTGGAAACTTCTTTTGACACTATTGTTTGTCTTGGAAAGATGCACCATTGTGCCAACTATAGGTCCCATTATCATGAACTATGTCACAGACACGACGACGCAGATTCCAACGCCGACGTTAATGCGTGCATCCACCCACGGTCCTCGTCGTTAATGTGCACACTTACCCGCGCGTCCCTTAGAAACCGAGGAGCGTCGCGGCGGCCACTCCCCATTCCAATCCCTTGTTATCCCCTCTGATGGCCTGCCATCTTCCCTCAATGGCCCATGACGACGACCAGACGCCCTGGCTATCAACGCCGTTGCCCTGACTGTGGTCGCGCCACCTCGGAGATGACGTCGCTGAGGAGCTCGGTAGGAATGGGCTCCTAGTCCCGCCTGGCTGTCCGCTGCCGGTAGGCTGGGACATAAGCTAGTGTGGATGGGCGGGTCGTCCACCCGCTCCCCGACTTCGGCACCGAGGAGAGATGTTGGATCACATACTTGACAACCGGAGTAGGCTACCCGACGCCCTCAAATCCGATCTGGCGATCGAGCCGCACAACCCGTGATGGCCGGGCGTCTTGGCCGCGGAGCGGGAAAAGTGGATCGAGCAGCGTGCTCGGGGCCCGAAAAACCGCAACAACATGTGGCGCTTCTAGCAGGGGCGCACGATCGAGGAAGTCCTCCCGGACTGTCGGGCCGGACGGGACCCCTTCGGGATGCGCCTTCTGCGTTACCGTGGACAGCGGATCCGATTGCTCGGGTCACGCAGTCGCGTGCTGGCGTCCGCGCCGGACGCTCGCCGCCTGCTGACTCTCCAAGAGGCTCTCTTCCTTGGGAGGCAAAACATCCCACTGCCAGGCGACTGCAGGGTACCGGAAGACTAAGCGCTAAGCATTGTAGGCAGGGGATGCCATGGGAGCTCCTTGTCAGCACCCTATTGGCACGACCCTACTGGGACAAAGGCGTGAAGCCAGAGTACCAGGAACGCCGTGGTAGCTGGGCGTGGCGTGCAGCTGACCACTAAACCGCCTCTTAGATCTTAGATCAGGTTAAGATTAGGGTTTAATTTCGGTGATTTTGTATAATGAATGAAAAATTTCGGTGACTTTGTAAGGTGTATCGCTCCCCTATTATTGAATCTGCCTGTACCAGCGATCCCGGAGACGAATTTTCGTTTCTCCGGCGGCGTGGTCACTAGTGGCGTGTATTTGGAACGTCACAAATAACCCGTACCAGTAGCATACGAAGTTGCACGCGCCACTGACTATTAATTACCAGTGGCGCATTTACCGCGCGCCACCGCGCATAACCAGTGGCATGTCGATAACGCGCCACTAAAGACGAAATCGGTACGCCATTGCTAGGCTACTTACTAGTAGTGAACAACGTCCCAATAGTAAGACGGAATTTTCTTTTGAAACATCAAAGGAGATTATACAATTGAGAAACACCAAGAGCTGGGTGGGGTTACTTCTAACACGCCCACACGTACGGACAAACAAACAAACAACGGCTGAAAATTTCATATATCGGACTTACTTTATCTAGTCTCAAATCCATTGAAACTACACAAAGAGCCTCATTCAAATCTTTCAGCGACAAAAGAGAGAGTCCATCTACAGTCATGCCGCATTGTCAGTCTGTCCCACTTGCATGGAGTTCAGCTGGAGGCCACGAGGCCTGGCGCCTCTTGATCTGGGTCTGCAGGGAGATTGGATAATTTAGACTAAACATGATAAAATTCATCCATATACTAACTAATCTTTGATGCAGAATGAGAGCATTCGCGGTTCAATAATTGCTTCAACCAAGTACAAAGTATATATTTGATTTATTTTTGCAGAAAAAAAGTAAGAATAGTAATGGAAATTTGTCCATTAGAACTTAAACCAGCTGGGTGGTGAAACTTTACATTTACTCTCCGAACAATTAAGCTATGTTCATTCCTCATTTCCTCATAGTTGGTTGTTTCAACTTCAACCAAATCATCAGTGTTCACATTGGTCTTGTGACTATGCTCAACCTCAAATATATATCACATGAGTAATTTTTATTTCAAAGTATCATCTGTGCATAACTCACGATAACTTAAACGAAAGGTTACCTGATGTTTTGATTGTGTGCTTCTCAGAAGGTTGGTTTGAAGGAACAGATAACACACAAGGAAAGCTTGTTATCCCTTCTTTATTACTCGCTCCGTATCAAAATATAAGACTCTCTAGCTAGCTTGTACACACATGTATGTAGACATGTTTTAGTGCAAGGTTCACATAAATCTTGCACTAAAACATGTCTAGATACATGTGTGTACAACCTAGGTAGAGAGTCTTATATTTTGATACGAAGGAAGTATATGAAGAATAAGGGTGTACAAGTTGTAAGTCTTCTTTTTGCTCTAAAGACTTTTAGCATGCACTCATCGTTTGTATCTGTCAAACCAAAGACAAAATGTAAGGTATTGAAGTTTGCTAACCATAAACGGACAAGCAAGAAATTACCTAAAATTGACTTCACTGCTACACGAGCAGCCTTCTCGGCAGCATCACTGCTTTTGCCTATTTCACCAATATATTCATTCCGAGCAACAGAAACCGTTGCAACAGAAAAGTCATTCTACCTAGACGCTGGCGATGGTAGGAGTAAGAAGGGTTGCTTGTTTTTTTCTTCCTTGTAAATTCATAAAGAATCGTCTTTTTTTTTGCACAGAAGGATCTGATTGCATTAACCAAGATTCATACAGAAAAGCCCAGAAAAAAGAAAATTACATTGAACTCCTTCCGAGCTCTGGCTTCGTCTCCATCGAGCAGGCCGCTACGCCGGCGAAACCCGCCGCTACTCCTCCATACGCTTGGACTGGGAGGATCCCCTTTGCGACCAGGAAGTCGACGCTCCTCGGCACCTGAGCACCTCCACCCTGCACGACAGACGGCGACGCCATCTTGGTCACCTGCAACCACACCTTCAAGATCTACAAAAGCCGGGACCGCCATCTCTCGGCCACCGGCAAGGGGACACCGCAAACCGCAGCTCGGACGAGCCGCAACCGCGCAAGGGGCAGCAGGTCCGCCGCAGCGCTCCACCGGAGCAACCAGAGCGGAGGAGAGGAGCGCTGCCCACCAAAAGCTCTCCAACGACGCCACCCCTCCTCAGCGCCGCCGGCAGCCACACCACTACTTCCTACGCTATATACACGACGTGATCCGTCGATTCCCCATCCTCCCGCCGCCGGAGCGGCTGCCGGAGGGTGAGGAATCGGCCGGATCGACACCGGCAAGGTGGGAGCAGCGGAGGTTCTCACAAATCGCCTCGATCTACTGTAGATGGGGAAAGAGGAGCGGTCCAACTCGCTTTGGTGATCATAAAGAATCGTCTTGTAGAGCAGAGAAAGGAAAAAGTATAAATTTTTAATTGGAAAATACCAAAAAAACTAAAAGATCAACAATTCACAGAAAAGCCATAATTTAAGCTGATGAATCATAAAAACAAGAGTATCTCTGGAAGCTACCTTATCAATGAGTGCCAGCACATCTGCAAAATTATCACCATCTCTTGCCATTAAGAACTCATATGCAACCTTGGCGGCATCTTGCTCAGCTTCTTTTTTATGTACATGAAGATGAACTGATTTAAAGTGCTGGCCATCCACCTCAATAGTACTCCAAAACTTGCAATCATGTGGTTCACCTTCAGACCTAGTAATATAAACCGGATACTTTTGATATTTCTTTAACGTAAATCCTTGTAGCTGGTTCTTGTGACATGACTCCTCTGCATAACAAAACCCACGGATTAAAAGTGAATTTTTGGTTTTAAATATGTCGACTAGCAAACAAAAGTAGATGCATATACATCAACAATCTGCCAAGAATGAGCAAACTAAGGAACGGATAACAAACCACGAACTGGCCTCTTGGCCCTATTGATCTGGTCAATCGCCTCGTGCAAAGTTGGACCATTATACCACTCGAGGTTGGTTGAGATCTCAATCATGTTGTTATCCTTTGAATGGGCAACGGGAACAGAACTAATTTTGTTGTGGTTGTATCCCAGACTCTTGAGGTATGAAGAGGTTTCACTCACGATTCCATCATGGTCCTTTGTGAAGGCAGCTTGCATCTGACCATCAAATATTCCTCAGTACATAGTCGGTACAATTACACAACATTAATGCATAAAGATATAACAAAACTAAAACATAGACAAAAACAAAATCACAAGGAATGCTGCACATTTTTCACAATATGTAGAAATTCAGCAACGAGCTTGTAATACATAATTGCTCCATCGATCTATGATATTTGCTATTTAACAAGGAATGCCGTTCATGACCGTCCATCAGGTGGCCAGTGGTGACCGAGACATGACCAATGAGCACGATGTTAATGTGCCTCTTATCCTCACCCATGGCTTGCATAAACGACTCTGCTGAGCAACATCGTTGTACAGAAATAAAATCAAATGAAGGAGCAGTGATTCTAAGTTTGATACAAAGGATAGCATGGAGACGACACAGCAACACAGGTCGGTCGTATGTCCTAATTCCCTGCTATGTATAGAGAACCGATCGAAACAAGCACAGAGATAACGGACTCAAAATAAAGCCTTAGGCTTCTCGCGAGTACATCCATTACAATGCATCTGAGGAGGAGACTGACCGAGAGGAAGCGGCGGCGGGCGCCGATGGTATCGAGAGGAAACGCGCGGCACCGGCGCCGGCGACGGTGGGAGACAGAGAAGGGCGGGGGTGGCCCTGGGGTTCCTCTTTTTTTTGGCCGTCAGATCCTCTCTCTCTCTGACGGTGGTCGCTGTTTTTTATGCAGTCCGGATCGAACAGTATTTGTTTTTTTCTCGGAAAAAGGGGCACATATCTACAAGGAAAACCCTACTAATCAGGCGGACGATATTGTCCACCTCGAGCGGCTCCGCTGTCCTACTCCCGCAAGTGTGTCAGCGAGGCCCTACTCGCCTTCTAGTTTCTCTCCTCCTCTAATGCTAGTCCTTATCACCCACTTATCCAGTTTGGATTTGGCCATGGAGCATGCTGCCATCATTGATCTGAGTGTGAAGATTTGTGTTAGAACTCATAAAACATGCCAATATGGAGGGGAATTGGCTGGGATGACGGGATCCGCGGCGACGAAGCTTCGACGAGTCAAATTCGTCGCCGGAGAGACCGTTCCGATGAAATTGGTGCTCGATCAAACACAAGGTTAGTTTTCACAATTTCATCGATGTTGCTTGGGTATTTTTAAAATGTTGCATACTCATGTGCGTTTTGATGTGAACATATGCGCGAGATGTTGCAATAATTTTGGACATCTACTACAAATGTTTTCATGAGCAGCTGCAAAAACATTGTTCTCCCATGCTACATAGCCGTGTTGCCTTTTTTTCGACAATTTGCTGCGACGGATGGGGATTCAATGCATACTCACATTTTTTGCGGCGTTGTTTCAAAATGCTACTAAGCTTTTTATACAGTTTTAACACACCATGGATGAAATGTTGCAACACTGCTCCCTGTTGCAATAGTACAAACTATTTGCTAAGGGGTGAGGGGTATGCTGTTAGGGTTGGACATACTAGATTTCACATTTTAGTGTAACCCGACTGGACGGGGGGCGGACGATCGACCCACGCGATTGCCCGGATGACGCCTAGTGTCCTCCAATTTATAATATTGTTATTAGTCCAGACCGGACCCATTAAGAAGTTCGGATTCGGTACGACAACATTTTAGGGAAACCATGGATAAGGCCCCACCTTAGTTATTTTTCTTGAAACTCATGAATTTGTAGACGTGCTAGTATTTTTATGAAGATTATGTTTCAAATTTGGCACATTATAAGTTTGATATTTTTCGTTGCAACTAGTACACACAAAAAAGATATGAGGATGGCTTTCATTCTTTGAAGTTTTCTTTATTTTTTTGATTTATTTCAAAACAGGGTTAAATCGACAGCATGGCTATTCATAGAAAGGGGTCGAGTCTTTGAAATCTCTCGATGGTTTTCTAATATAGTCACTACTTATGTACTCTCTCCGTTCCTAAATAAAATATGTTTTAGCTATTTCACATGTTGACTAGATTCGGACCCAAATGAGTGAACATAAGCGCTAAATAGTATCTAGATACATTTAGATACGTGTGAATCCAGAAATAAGTTAAAACCTCTTTTATTAGAAACGGAGGGAGTACTTTAAAATGATTTTTTAGTATTTTCAGAAGCTAACTGTCACATACTTGTAATTAAATTCAAATTATTTTTAGAGAATAGGCATAAAGTCATTTAAATGGACGAAAGTAGTTACAAAGTGCAAAAATTCATAATATTCTGGAATTACCCATCAAATATGGTCTAATTTGTGAAAAATTGGATTTTTTGTACTTTGCTTCACAAAAAACCTCATGTTTGGTACTTAGAAAATAAAAATTGATATTTTTCAAAATAATTATCATTTTAAGTGTTGTTTAGTTTGGGAAAAGACACCTTTTTCCTATATAAATCCATTGTGAGGAACTTTTTTTTATGGTGCAACGCACACAGTTGTTTTTTAAAATTGTGTGTGATTGCATTCTACATCACACACCTTTTTTTATAACCGTATGCGATTGTCCCTTACATGACTCACCCTTTTTCCATAAAATCCGTGTGCAATACATCACGTAATATACTCTTTTTTGCCTTTTTTTTAAACTAAAAAGTTGAAAATGAGTTTGGCACTATTATTTTTTATGGTACAAAGTGCATTTGTGACAAATACATATCCATTATGATAATTTATTTTATGATGCATCACACATAATTATTTTTTTAAACTCATGTGTGATTGAGTTCTACATCGCGCACATTTTTTTTTGAAAAAGCGTGTGCAATTGTATCGCATATCTTCTTATGTTTTAGCTGCGTGCGGTTTCTGAACATCACACATGTTTTTTTGAAGGGTATGCTATGAGTATGTTCTGGGCTAATGTTATCGAAGTGATGACCCATGGTCACGCCAAAACTCCTTTTCTAATCAATCGTCGCCCCCAAGAAGAGAAGAGCACCGACGCGCATGCGCTTAGGATGACTCCAACGGGCCGACCCAAACGGACGCGCGTTTGGTCCGCGTTTTGTCCGTTTGGGTCGGGGAACGGACGCGCCCAGTCCGCCCCTGTCCGCCGTTGGTGGCAGTGCGCCCAACGGCCCGACGCATCGAGTCCGCCCTGGTTTTTTTTTTTTAGCTAAACAGGCCATATATGGGCCTTTTCTATTCATATATAGGGGGGTGGGCCACAAACGGCCTTTTTACATAATATTTTTAAAAACAAAAATATTTAAAAACTACAATATTTGCCCTTCGCGGGCTTCTACTCCTCTTCGTCATCCCCATCGAGGATGACGTAGTCCGGCTGCCTCCAGAGGTGCGCCGGTGGTCCGCCGCCTGCCTGCGGTGGGACGACGGCCGGCGGCGTGGGTGGCTGCTCCTCCTCCGCCTGCTCCACCTCCCAGGCGCCGCCATTGAAGACCCAGCGCTGCCCTCGCAGGCCTTCTGGCAGCGGAGGCGCCGGTGGCAGGTCCTCGTCCATGGCCTGCCACCATGGCTGTGGTTCCTCCAGGACCGCCGCCTGCTGCGCCTGCAGGGCCGCCTCCTGCTCCCTGGCGACGTTGGCGAGGACGATGGCCCAGCGCTTGCGCTCGTCCTCCACCATCTGCTTGCGCGAGGCCTCGAAGACGGCCTTGAGCTCGGGATCCACCTCCTTCTTCACGCGCGGCGGCGGCGGCGACCCAATCCGCAGCGCGCGCGGCACTGGCGGTGCGTCCCGGCGCCGCGTGTGCGGTGGCGGTGTCCAACGCCCAGATGGCGGCGTCGGAGCCCGCGTGTAGAGGGCCTGCCGCCGCAGGTTGTGCTCGTCGCGGAACCACTCCACCCAGTTACGGGATGTGGCCGCGAAGGCGGGGTCGTTGCGGAGCTCGGCCGGGAGGCGCCGGCGGCGCCGCTCGATCTCCTCATCCCGTGCCCGCTCGCTCGTGGGCATCGGGGGCACCGGGATGCGCTGCGGGTTCAGGTGCCAATGCTCGGGGAGCTTGACATCTGGCCACGGCAGCGGGGTGGCGTGGTCCCAGTACCACTGGCAGTCTTCTTTCCGCACGTAGACGCGGTCGCGCAACGCGCCGCCGGGCGGCGCGAGCTCGAAGACGGCGGGGACCGGCGCCGGGGGAGAAGGTGGGGAAGGGGGAGAAGGTGGGGAAGGGGGAGGTGAGATGTAGCGGCGGCGGCGGCCAGAGGATGACCCCGCCTCACCGTCATTCTTGGCCTTGCCGAATCCAGGCCACCGGAGCGGCATTGCGACGGTGGCAGTGGGCTAGGGTTTGGCTAGGGTTTGGTCGCCGGAGACGGTGCGGCAGTGGGGCAGTGAAGTGGGGTTGGTGGGGGCTGGCCGTCCCTATCCCCTGGCATTAAAAAGGACTGGGCCAAGGGGAAGCTGACCGGTGCCTGTCGCTGACATGTGGGCTCGGGGCGGACGCCACGCGTGGACGCGTTTTCACTCCGCCGCGCGTCCGCCCCGACGCATCGGTGACCCAAATTTGGGCCAGGGATGCGTCGCGGCGGACCAAAAAACGGACCGCGGTCTGTTTGCGTCGCCCCGTTGGGCCGTGTTTTTGGCCCCCGCGGACAGGAACGGAGGCGCGCGGACTCGATGCGTCGCCCCGTTGGAGTCATCCTTATCTACTAGCTGCGCACACAGAGAAAGCTTTCCTCCATCATTTCGGCCGAGTCATGATAGGTTCTCCCATTAAGCTTCGTTCCACTTAACCCACTGAGATCTTGAGCAGAAAAGATTTGCCTCGTTCACACAACAAAGTCGCAACACGTCACCGTTTGATGCACCACTCGCGATCTCGATGCATCGCTAATGGAACTGTGTGTCTGCGCATGTCGATCGTAGTGCGAGCATGCTTGATGCTTCCGCATTGCACATTTGCACACCGTGTACACTCTCCGTCCAGCCCTTCACCTACTACTCCCTCCGTTCTATTTTAATTGACTCACGTATACATCTCTAGATGCATCCATATGTAGATATACGTGAGTCAATTAAAATGGAACGGAGCATGGGCGGACCCAGCGGGTGGGCCGGGTGGGAAATTCTTTTACTACCCATAGTCTTTGATTATCGCTACTGTGTCCAGTAGTTCATGCGTGAAATTGCGACGCTTGCTGAGACATCCATCGGCGGAGAGCAGGAGCACAAGCGTCGTACCCCAAGAACGATTAGTGGTGCTGCTGCTCTCGTCCCCGCGCGCCGCCGATGGTGCTCACGCAGCAGAGACCTCCATCTTCTATCCGCCCTCGCGCTGCTGCTCGTTCTCTCTGGATTCTTGCCGGCGCAGGCGCAGAGCAGGAGCACAAGCGACGCTTACTGCAGCCTGCAGGCCAGCCGCTAACTAGTACTCGTTTCTATTTTTCTTTGATACTTCAAACTTTAAACAGAACGGGAGAAATATGCTCTCCTTTTTGTGTTTGTGCCCTGCCCCAAAACAAAACAGCAAAAGGAAATTCAGTATTTTTTTTTGTTATTGTGATATTGTCAACTATGTATTGGTACTGCATAATGTCTATAATTGGTGATTTATGTTTATAAATGGAAAAATATCTTATATATGTTGTTTACAAATTTAAATAATCTTTCATTGGGATGCAACAACATTTACCAAATCTCATCATGTAGGACTTTGTTTATTTTTTTAATATTTGTATTAGAATCATGCACATATAAAACATACATATTGAATTACAATTTTGTGAATCGATTGCCTATTTATGGTATTAATTTGGCAAAAAAAATCCACGATGCGAAATATTTGTTACAGTGTGCCCACCCTCCAATTTTTTTCTGGGTCCGCCACTGGAACGGAGGGAGTACGTGCAGTGGAGGGCCTATATATACACCGTCGGGCACTCTCCATTTGCAGCAGCAAACACACACCGACACCAGCAGTTGGATTCAGGAGCTCATTCTGTCAGCTAGCTGCTTCCTTCGCGTCCGAACTCAAGCAACCATGGCGGCGGCGAAGGCGATTTTCCTCTGCTTCCTCCTCGTTGCTGTCGCGGCGGGGCTGGCGGCGCCGGGCGTGGATGCGGCGACGTGCAGCCCGACGCAGCTGACCCCGTGCGCGCCGGCGATCATCGGGAACGCGGCGCCGACCGCGGCGTGCTGCGGCAAGCTGAAGGCGCACCCGGCGAGCTGCCTGTGCAAGTACAAGAAGGACCCCAACCTGCAGCGCTACGTCAACTCGCCCAACGGCAAGAAGGTCTTCGCCGCCTGCAAGGTGCGCCTGCCAAGGTGCTGAGCTCCATGGATGGATCGATCGATCGATCTCTCGCGTGTGCGCTCGCGCGTTGCACGTACACTAGCTACACGTGTGGCATGCATGGCATGGCCGTTGGTGTATGATGCCTGATGTAATAAAACGTGTGCTACATACTATTATATATGTACTGTAGTAGATATATACGTGCTCATTTATCGGAAATAAAATCGACATGCCTGTACTTTGTAGTACGGTTATGCAGAGTTATATGGATGTCTTATGTACTCATGTACTATGTGGCAGTATATGTCGTGGCCAGCTCGATATATACTACCTCTGGTCTAGAAAAAATGTCGTGGGTTGTGCTACTGATTTGTGCTTCCTATGTTGTTTTCCAGCGACATAAATTACGGATCGGAGGGAGTAGATTATATGGTCGCCATGCGAAGTAAAATGGCGATGTAGCTCTACAGATTTGGTGACGGTGCAAATCGACAGTAAGTAGGTGGCTACTATTCTGTCTACCCCAGAGCTGCTCACGCCATGGCTTGTAACTGTATGGGATCCACCGATTCATATGCAAAAAGGCAAGATTCATGTGTATTTCCTTTTTATACCATTTGAGTAGCCTCACACAAAATTAAGGGACCAAAATGGAAGGGCTTTGTCACAACCAAAGTGGCAAATTTGACGAATGGGCGGGATCACAAATTCTTACAGAAAAATAAGGTGTTGGTAATGACTGGAGAATCGTAATAATATGGTCCAGTAATTCATGTGAATGAGAATGTAGAACGAATAGATTGAAGAGTGGAAGATATCGAGGAGTGAAAACAGATAAAAATAAGACTACGACCTTCGTTTCAATATATATCCACAATCTAGAATATGACATAGATTCAACATAATAGTGTATTTCAATTTGAGCCAAAAAAAACCATTTACTGTTTTTCATGATATTTTGTTATGAATTTTTTTAAAGCTACATGTAGGAGATGTTGTATGTGCCTAAAATGTGACATCTTTTTTTGGTGAGAGAATAAATGATCCCGTGAATAACTGAACGGATCAATGTAGGGGGTGAACATTTCTTACCGGTGTGCACTTATTTTATTATTTTTTATAAATGGCGTCTTATTGCTCATAGCATCAGTATGATACATAGTACTTTTCACCCGGTCTCTCTGCATAACAAATATGCACACAGTCAAAAGAAACGAAAAAGTAAATAAAAAGGGTGATTCACCAATTTTAGTCCATATGTAGTCCAGATAAAAAATACTCACTCCGTATCAAAATATAAGACTCTCTAACTAGCTTGTACACACACGTATGTAGACATGTTTCAGTGCAAGGTTCACATGAATCTTGCACTAAAACATGTCAAGATACATATGTGTACAATCTAGATAGAGAGTTTTATATTTTGATACGGAGGAAGTATATAACATCTTGGGCCTATTTGATTCATAGGATTGGGATATCAAAGGAATGAGAAAGGAATAGGAATAGCAAAGGATGGCATGTGCCAAACTTTCCTAGTTCCTTGTGCATAGGATTTAAAGAATGAAGTCTCGGTGAATGTTTGTTTTTCTGTACGCTTGCCTTGAAAGTGAGAATTGTAGAAAAATTTCCTCTAGTTTTCCCTTGTACCATTCCTATGAATCAAAGAGGTGAACAGTGACATTTAGGGAAAATTTCCTATTCCTGTCCATTCCCTCTATGTTTCCTTCAAATCAAAGGGGCCCTTATAATTTAAAACGGAGAGAGAGTAGTTGTCAGGAAGAAAATGGGAAAAATCAGCCGTCTTCTCCACTGTCTGATTCCCTCAGATGGGAGGCTCTGCCAATTGGCATTGAGCAAACTGTTGTCTCATAACTCTTTGTTGGCCATCTTCTCCAGCGGGACGTCGCAATCAAATAACTTTTGCCTTGCTTATTCAGTATTGTCATCTCTGTAGCACAAGGCTGAAATACTGGCGGCGTAGCGCCTGCATCATGTATGTCTCCCAGATCACCCGATCCCCTGGCAACTGATCAAACTGCATCGTTAAGGATATGAGTAGGAGTTTTGACCTGTCGTTGACCACCGTCTCTACAAATTGCAATAGTTAGTTTCAAGAAGTACAAACTTTATGAACATGTAATGGAAAGTACTGGGATTAATGAAAAAGATACCTATCTACGTGTCCACATACTACCAAAATTAGGCATGTCGATAAGATCTGCATCCATAGATCTAAGACAGCATAACCGAAAATCCTCGTCCAATAGAGAACCTCTATCACGACCATAACTGCAACAATAGTAGGACTCTAACCAACGTTGCATTTGCAGCATTCTTTTGACAATGTCGCATTTGCAGACATTACAACCGAAAATCCTCACTAGGATGTCCTCAGCACGTGCGTCCGCGATATGTCTTCCGCAATGTTTCTCGGTCGGACGCATCTGTGAAATCACAAGAGTTTTGTCATAGTTCGGAGCTGGTTGATAATTTCTTCATCCCCGTCCGTGTTGATTAAAGGTCAACTCGACCTGCGAGTCTTGTGAAAGGAGATGAACTCCGCGAGTCATTTCCTACCGCTTGAACTCAAATTTGGCGCTTATAGCTAGTGACTTAAACGTACTCTTGGACTACAGAGGACTAGAGAAGACGGAAACTTGTGAGCCTATTTCCTTACCCACCAGCACAATCTAGATCAATGCTCTTGATGTGCACTCATGGGTTCTCTCCCCAATTTAGCATCCACATAAGTCGTTGTAAACGGCAAGGTTCGTCAACACAACCGTGCACCCAGCGAAGCGAAGAGCTCCTACTCAAACCTTTCACCTGTTCTAATCGAAACCTGTTTGTGTTGGCGGGGGGTCATAAACAATCTCTTATTACAAAGCAAAAAAAGAAGTAGCATAAAGCAAATACTTTCACAAAAGTAATGCGACGACGAAACGTGTTTATATGCGATAAAGACAAAGAAAGGAAAATTGGCGCGCAGCCATTGACGGCAATTTGGACACTGTTGACCTCTGGACGAAACTATAACACAAAATGAACTCCGACGAAACTATTTCACGCCTCTAACCCTTTCGAGTAGCGCCCCACGATCAGGCGCTACACTCTACAGCATAGCGCCTTACGATCAGGCGCTACACATCTCGCCAGCATGGCGAGCCGGGGCCACGGCGGGGCCCAGTTTTGGAAGTGTAGCGCCTCACGATCAGGCGCTATGGTGCCGATCATGTAGCGCCTGACCACAAGGTGCTACACGCCTGGTACTTGAAAGCCGCGTCGCAGCCCGTCCCCAACCCTAGCCACACATCCAAATCGCCCCGAAAGAAGAAGAAAGAGATAGAGGATGGCGGCGGCGGCGGTTCTCTCTCCCCCTCTCTAATCTTTCACCAAATCCTCTACGAGCTTCGCGAAACCTCACGATTTCTTCTGTGTATCTTGCCCCTCTTAGCTACTAGAGGTAACTTCTCTCGTTTCCCTATGTTTTGACCCATTGGTTCTTGTGTTATTATGGATTTATGTCCAAATGTTGGAAACCCTAGAAATAGAAATTCGAATGGATCTAAATTTGAATGGTATATGTTAGATTATGGGTAGTGCTTCTTAGGTTAATGCTAGTGCTTGTTAGGTTAATGCTACGGATTGTTATGATTTAAGTTGTCTTTTTGTTGTCATTATGTTAGGGATGCCTACAATTGTTCATGTTCATCATGTGGATAAAGATGCCTTTTTGAAAGGAAATATGGAACCGGACCCGGATGAGGTAGCCTTGGTGTTCAAGCAAAGTCCTACCTACGCCGAGGTTTTGAAACAAGTTAGGATTGACTTGAATTTGATGAACCAAAATGAGTTTGTAGAGTTGGAGGAAAGACATAATGCGGGTCATGGAATGCATCTCCGTTGGAAGTTTTTGCGTATCAACTCCGAACTTCATTGGGTTGCATACAAGGAAACCGTGGCCGAATCTCTAGACAAGTCTCTTGAGTTATTTGCCACGGTAAAGTTTGATGCGCATGTGAACTTGGACTTGAACGGACATGCCTCACCATTTGATGGTACGAGTCCACCACTCATGAACCAAGATGGTCGGAGCCCCATTTCAAATGATGAGCATGGGGATGATGAGAACAAGGACATTGAGAATGGGGTAGACCTCCACGACAACAATGTTGGAGATTTGGACCTATATATTGAGCAAGAGACCATGGAGCATGACATCCCTTATTCTCGATGCTACGCATCGGACTCGGATGACGATGGGCCCGATGAAGATGTTGATGAGGAGGGGTTCACCGTCAAGGAGGCCCAAGCTTACGAGAAGGCAATGGGACGGGATCATCGAATTCCGTTGTTTTCTGACCTTACTCTCGCGGATGAAGCGACGGTTGATGGCGGAAAGGGTATCGTGCTCGAAGCTAGGCCAACTTCTTACCGGGATATGAATCATGTGGACAATGGGATAACTCCTGGTTTGAGGTTCGCAACCTTGTTGGAATTTCATATATGGATCAAGGAGTTCTCAGTTAAGTACCATCATCCGTTTAAGGTGGCTCACTCTGATAAAAAGAAGCGTTACACTGTGAGATGCTTAGAGAAAGGATGCACGTGGGACGTGCGAGCAAGACCTTTCAAGAAAGGTCCCGATTGGCACATAACTAGTTGTGTGGCAACACACATGTGCCGAGGCAAGAAGATGGATGGCAATGATGCCAAACCAGACCACCGTCAACTCACCTCCGAGTTCCTCGGCTATAAGGTTTCCCACTCCATCTCGACACTACCAACAATGAGTATTAAGAGTGTCATGGAAATTGTGGATAACCTATTTCACTACAAGATCAAGTATGGGAAGGCATGGAAGGCAAAGCAAGCTGCTTTCAGAATGTTGTATGGTGACTGGGAGGAAGCATACAACCGAATCCCTCGGTTGTTGGGAGCCATGGCCGCCACTAACCCGGGGATGGTCCATGTGGTTGAGCCGTTTGGGCAAAAAACAAGGAGTTACAACGGCAAGATTGTCCGAGCATTTGGCCGTGCATTTTGGGCATTCGAACAATGCGTCCGTGCTTTTGAACATTGTAGGACGATCATCGCAGTCAATGGCACCTTTTTGGCCGGTCCATACAAGGGCACTCTATTGGTTGGTGGTTGCAATAGGAAATGATGCGGGAAATCGTTTGGTTCCATTGGCTTTTGCTTTAGTTGAGGCGGAAAACAATGATAGTTGGGAGTGGTTCTTTCATTTTTTTTGAGAACCAAGATAATTCCGCCTCAAAGGGAAATTTGTGTCATCTCGGATCGCCATCAAGGAATTCTCAACGCGGTGGAGATTGAGATCCCCGGGCATGCTCGTTTACACCACCGATGGTGCATGAGGCATTTTTGCTCAAACTTCTATAGGGCTTGTGGGAGCAAGGAGTTTTCCGATGATCTGCAAGATTGTTGTCTCGCTTTCTCTGGTCGTCGTTTCGCAAACTTGTACAACAGATTGCTCGCTAACAGATCTTTGAACGCCGGGGGGCACGAGTTTCTCCATAGGCACATTGAACTTAGAACGAAGTGGGCAAGAGCTTATGATGAAGATGGCCGGAGGTACGGTCAAATGACAAGCAACATGGCAGAATGCTTCAATAAGGTGCTCAAGGGTGTGCGTGCATTGCCCGTGACCGCAATAGTTCAATACACATTCACCAAGTTGAACAAATATTTTCTGAAGTACTCACTCGAGACGGACCAACAGATTGCGGGAGACAACAAGCAAAAATACAAGTACAAATTTCCACCAAAGGTTGATAATTTCGTGGAATTTGAGTCAAGGAAGGCGGACTCCCAAGTTGCAACACTGTTTGATAATGAGGACTTGATCTACCAGCTCCTAGGCAACAAAGAGGGAGGCAACTTGGGCTTACAAGAGGCCATGTTGGTTATAGAGGTCATGGTGGTGGTCGAGGCCATGGCGGTGGTCGGACCGTGAGTATGGTAGGATACCTAGCTGGGCCGTATCCGTACGTATCTCCATTCGTTGCATTTATATTGTTTCTCTCTCGATTATTGTAATTTATTATCGCATATTGTATTCATATTGGAGACTTACTAACTTTCATCTTTCTAATGTTTGTAGGTATGGCAACGTCCCAACCCAACAAAGCAACAACGAAGATCATCAATGACTCGGGCGTGGAGGGTGAGAGGCCGGGTTGGTTAGAGGTGGGTTTGAGGAAGGTGAGAGAACAAGATGCGGCGGAGGAGAGGAGGAAGAAGCAAGAAGAGGATGAAGCGGAACGGGCAAGGAAGGAAAAAATGCATTTTGAGTATTGGGCATATCAACATCGTCAAGAGATGAATCACAAAGAAGCGGAGAAGCAACATCATGAGGATTTCAAGGCGAGGTGGCGGAAGAATGATGCCATTGCGAATGCAAAGAGAGAGAGAGGGAGAACAAGATATTCCGGGAGAGGGTGCTACGTGAGGCTCGTCTTGCAAGGGAGAAGGAGGAGGAAGAGGAGTGCACATCCAAAAGGAAAGACAAGGGAAAGTGACCTAGCTCGACACAATAGAGCTACGTCGTGCTCTTCATGTCGTGAACTATGACATGATCGCCGGGACTCCACTATGTGGATTTTATTTTGAACTTTCTTGTCATTTCGACTTTGCTATTCGATGTAGTGCTGAACTTTGAAATTGTACGAACTTGTGGTTATTATGCAGTTGCTATGTACTCTATGTATTTATATCCTGTTGTGTGCTTTAAATTTTTGCTGAATTGTTGTACATTCCATCAAAAAGCTGGCACTTTTTCGTATTTTACCCAGTTTGGATGCATAGCGCCTTACCCTGAGGCGCTATGCCTCTTATATTATCTGGACCAGAAACTAACAGAGAGCCCAGCGAGAGAAACAAGCAGGGAAAATCCTAAGTCAATGTGTCGCGCCATACAGTAAGGCGCGACACATTGATTTAGGATTTTCCCTGCTTGTTTCCCTCGCTGGGCTCTCTGTTAGTTTCTAGTCCAGACAATACAGGAGCCATAGCGCCTAATCGTGAGGCGCTACACTTCCAAAACTGGGCCCCGCCATGGCCCCGGCTCGCCACGCTGGCGAGATGTGTAGCGGCTGATCGTAAGGCGCTATGCTGTAGAGTGTAGCGACTGATCGTGGGGCGCTACTCGAAAGGGTTAGAGGCGTGAAATAGTTTCGTCGGAGATTCATTTTGTGTTATAGTTTCGTCCAGTATCCAAATTGCCGCCACTGACTCGAGCGACCAATGTGCCTTGTGGCTTTGTGCGACCAGCAAGCCATGACCCACCTGCCCCCATCCCCTCTCAACCAGTCCCGTCGCGCCACGTATGCACTTACCACCAATCCCCGGACCTTCACCAACCTTCTCCGAACCCCAACAGGTCAAAGTCTTGCAGTAGTGTGCTGCTAAACTTGTAGCTTGCAGATGCATACGAGATACGACCGATTAAGCCGTGCGCGATAGTGTGCTGCTAAACTTGTAGCTTGCCCGCCATGCCGCCGCAGCTCCCCCGCCTCCTCTTTGTGGTGGCCGTCGCGCTCGCCATCTCCGGCGGTGACCCCACGGCCGCCGACGCGTACGACGCCAGCATGTGCGGGAGGTCCTTCAGGTGCGGCGCCCACAACATCACTTACCCGTTCTACCTCGCCAACGAGTCCCAATCCTACTGCGGCTACCCCGGCATGGCCATCCGCTGCGACGCCAACCGCGCCACGCTCCGCCTCGCCGGGAACGCCAGCTACACCGTGCTCGACATCGACTACGGCATCCACACCATCACGCTCGCTGACGCCGACGCTCTGGCGTCCAACAGCGGCTGCCCGAGGCCCCAGCACAACGTGACCATCCCGGCCGAGGCGTGGCTCAACTTCACGGCCACCGGCAACAGCACCATCTCCTTCTTCCTCAACTGCAGCTTCAACCCCGCCGACCAACCGCCGCTGGACATCATTCCAATCAACTGCACCGGCTTCTCGCAGGGGTTGGGGCCGTCGTTCCTCGCGCCCCAGCTCGGCGTGCCGGATGGGGACTGGTTCCGGGCGTGCCGGGAGGTATACGTGGCGCCGGTGCTGACGGAGTGGCTCGTGAACCCGGAGCGCTACAGGCGGCTGGGGAGCGACGGGTACGGCGAGGTGCTGCGCGGCGGATTCCGGCTCAGCTGGGACCCCAGCGCCGGGCCGTGCTACGAGTGTGAGCAGTCGAAGGGCCAGTGCGGCTACGACCAGTTTGGCGGGTTCCAGGGCTGCCTCTGCTCCGACGGCCGCGTGCGCCAGGATTGCGGTATGACGAAGCCGGCCCTTTCACTGATTTCTTTCTCCCGCGAACGTGTTTACTGTACTTTCAGCACAGCAACTTCTTTACATTTCACTTCTATTTTGGGCGACGTAGTTAGAAGGAACCTAGAACATCGTTCCCAAACTAGAAAGAGT
Organism: Poa pratensis; assembly: GCA_947311845.1. Classification (NCBI taxonomy): domain Eukaryota; kingdom Viridiplantae; phylum Streptophyta; class Magnoliopsida; order Poales; family Poaceae; genus Poa; species Poa pratensis. The sequence continues at coordinate 83,355,210 of CAMZMU010000036.1, forward strand.
TTCATTTTTCTTCCCGTTTTGGAAATGTTTTCATGCTATACTCGTGGAGCACGATGCTGCCGCGGCGGAGCTGACCGCCGGCCGGTCACTGTTGGTGCGCGGTGTACGTAGGTAAACGGCGGTCGCATCATCGTGTTCTTTCGGATCCAGACCGAGTCTCGTCGTGCGCACGAAACCAAACGTTGAATCCCGATGGACGACGCCGTGCGAAACGATCGAGTCGGTTGCCGCCACCAAATGCGCCTAAAACAGTTGACTTTAACCTCGCCGTACCGGGAAATTTTCCTCTCGTCGAGCCGTCAGGGCAGGAGAAACACAACTGAATTAACCCGTTGTCTGACTCCTGCTGACACAACCGCGCCATTGTTTCTAGAGTTATACTCGATCGGCCATCCTCTGTTGACCTGTGACGAATGGACCATGACCATTGCAGAGAAAATGTCCATCAGTACTTCAGTAGAACACTGCACACTCTGCTGTTACATGTGCATCTCATTACACATTGCTCTTCTTCTTTCTCCCCTTTGCAATGCTTCGTCAAGCACTGAACCCTATCGGCCAAATGCGTTGCCTGCATTTAGTACCGCTCCTCGTCACGCTGCTGATCCTCTCATCAGCACCTCGATCACAGCCACAACCACAGCCCCAGCCCGATCCTGATTTCTTCCGGTACACCAACTGTACCCCGACGCCGTACCAGTGCGGGCCACTCAACTTCACCGTCGACTACCCGTTCGCCGTCGACGACCTGCCCCGGCCTGACTACTGCTCCTCACCGGGCCACCGCCTCTTCTGCGCCAACGGCACAACGCTGACCATCTACATGAACTCCTCCGGCGTGTCATCATTCCAGGTCACCGGCGTCGACTACGTTAACCACGTCCTCACCGTCGTCGACCAGAGCCTCGCACACGACCACGACTCGTGCCTGCAGCGGCGCCGCAACACGACCATCGACACCGCCTTGTTCACCTACACGGACCGGGACCGGTTCCTGACCGCCTACGTTAACTGCACCGGCGCCGCCACGCCGTCGCTGCCTCTGGTCTATGACGTCTTCTCCTGTGTCACCGGCGGCAGGTCGTACTACAGGATGGACAATGGCACACTGACAGCCGACGTGCTGGGCGTGTGCAGCTCCACCCTGGTGGTGCCGTACGACGCGGCCATGGCGGACTCGCTGGCCGCCGGGAACGCATCCCTCGGGGACGCCGTCCGGGGCGGGTTCTCGGTGAGGTGGAGGGCGGGCGCCGGGTGGTGCAGCGAGTGCCAGGCCTCCGGTGGGCGCTGCGGGCACGACGGCAGGGCGCCGGACGATCACACTTGTTTTTGCCCCGACGGTCAGGCTGTCGGGTCGTGTTCTTCAGTTTCAGGTAACCCTCTGTGGTCTGTACTGTCCAGAACGTGACACGGACAGGTTGGTCAACGACGTTTGATCGATCAAGATTGAAAGCGCCGCTCTGGTCAAGCTAATTTTGGGGCATCCTTGACAAAATTGCATGGTTCATATTGACTTTTGACTGTTCCATTATGATGGCTTGTGATAGTCCACGCAAGATTCAGCTGCTGCTGCATCGATCCTGAATTAGTCTAGTCTATTTGCTTGTCATGAGAGACTTGACTTCTTTGACGTTGACACTACGCCCTACACGGCGTAGCTGCGGTCCTTCTGAATTTTGACAGAATGATTTCTTACAGTTGTTTCTTGATTCTGCAGCATCCAAGAAACTGAACAAAAAGGCAATAGCAATAGGTACGTGTATGAAAACTCCGCCTCACTTTACCAGTTTACTTTGATGAAATCAACCATGGACACGATATTAGCTGTAGATTTTCAGTGTTTTGTATTTTGTACTGTTCTCCTGCAACCTGAAGCATCAATGCACACGTACACTCTTTCCTGACAAAATTTATCACCATCTTCAACACCAGGGAGCTCCGCGGCTGCTCTGGTCATGTTCTTGCTTCTCGTGGTGGTATCATTCTTGTACATCCGCAAAAGAAGGCAGTACAAGATGAGTTCCTCATCTAGGCTCCACAAGTACACCATGTCCGGCGGGACGCCGCGCTCTAACAGCAGCACCGACATGGAGTACTCCGGCAGCGTCCACCACCTGCCGACGCACAACTTCTCCTATGAGGAACTGGAGGAGGCCACCGGTGGCTTCAGCGACACCCGAGAGCTCGGCGATGGCGGCTTTGGCACCGTGTACAAAGGTAAATTGCGTAGTTCTCTCTCACAGTCTCACTGACAAATTAGCCAAAAGATTCAGAGTTCGACATTGGCTTGACATTGCGTAATTTTGGTGCGTGTTCAGGGCAACTCCGGGACGGGCGCGTGGTGGCAGTGAAGCGGCTGTACAACAACGGCTGCCGGCAGGTGGAGCAGTTCGTGAACGAGGCGGCGATCCTGTCGCGGCTGCGCCACCCGAACCTCGTCACGTTCTACGGTTGCACGTCCAGCCGGAGCCGCGAGCTCCTGCTGGTGTACGAGTACGTGCCCAACGGCACCGTGGCCGACCACCTCCATGGCCACCGTGCGGCAGAGCGCGTGCTGTCGTGGCCACTGCGTCTCAACGTCGCCGTCGAGGCTGCTACGGCGTTAGCCTACCTCCACGCCATCGAGCCCCCGTGGTGCACCGAGACGTCAAGACCAACAACATCCTCCTCGACGCCGACTTCCACGTGAAGGTGGCCGACTTCGGGCTCTCCCGGCTCTTGCCACTCGACGGAGCCACACACGTTTCTACGGCACCTCAGGGCACCCCGGGGTATGTCGACCCAGAGTACCACCAGTGCTACCAGCTCACCGACAAGAGCGATGTGTATAGCTTCGGTGTCGTCCTCGCGGAGCTCATCTCGTCCAAGCCCGCCGTGGACATCACTCGGGACCGTGACGAGATCAACCTGGCCGGCATGGCCGTGGGCAGGATCCAGAGGTCTCAGTTGGACCAGCTGGTGGACCTCGAGCTCGGGTATGGCTCTGACGAAACGACGAGGACGGCAATGACAATGGTGGCCGAGCTGGCATTCCGCTGCTTGCAGCAGAACGGCGAGATGCGGCCACCGATCAGGGAGGTGCTCGATGTCCTCGTGAGCATACAAGAGGCCGGACGGGCGAAGGAGGAGGATAAAGGTGGGAAGAAGCCGAAAGATGGCGTCGACGTGCCTCGCTCCCCTGATACGGTGCATGCTCCTTGGGAGAGCTTGAGTACCACCCCGAGCATTAGCCAGTAGCCCAGTGATGTGTGTAGCGTAGGGAACCTCAATTGCACAACATGGTACATGCTATGGTTTTGTGGAGACCTTGTTTGTGTACAAGCATAGTTAATCGTGTGCCTTCCATTGATCGAATCATGTTTCGGTCTCACCTAATGAGAACATCTAAGAGAAATGTATATAAAAATGTCTTTTGTGATCGTTACACTCTTTCAATTTGAACCTTTCTCGTAGGGTTTATATCGGATTTCAGTTTTGCAACCGGAAAATATTCTAATAGGCAGCACATGCCTTGCACGCCGAGGCGACGAGATGTCGCTTACAATCAATCAATTTATATACTAAAAGCAGTATACGGATGTCTAATAGATCCACCATGTTAATCCATATATCATCTAAATTAATTATATTTGTTAGATATGAAATAAATGGCTGAGATTTTATGAAAAATAGTAGTTACGTAATATATTTGACACGATTTATGTTAACGAGATCACGTCTAGGACATGGATCCCCTTAATTAAGCAATATGTGTTAAACAGGTACTTAATTAAGGATAAATAGCTGCGTCCGTTTGAAAAAGACCAGCCGTGTACAAGATAATAACTAACTTGGCTGTCCTCCGGAAAAAAAAGGACATGGCCGGAACGTGAGAGCTCCAAACGAGAAAAAAAAAAACCAAGAAACTGTTAGGATATGCACAGACACAGTTTAAAAAAACATTAAACAGAACCGAACGAGTACTTCCTCTATTTGATTTACCCTGCTTTGTGAGTTTGACCAAAGATGTAGCAAGTCATATCAACTTTCATAACACCAAATTTGTGTAATACGAAAATACATTTCGTGAGGATTTTAATAATAATGATTCATATTTTAAATGTTGATATTTTTCCTATATATTAGGTCAAAAATTGTAAAGTTTGCTTTTGACTCAGAACGTGGGGTAATTAATTATAAAGGATGAAGTGCGTTGTTCCTATGATTGAGTCATATAAATGTTATTCGACTGCCATCAGACCAACAATTATGAACGGAGGAAGTACGTTGTTCCGATGGTCGAGTACACATAAATGACAAATTTATCTGATTGCCATCACAGCAACACATGCACAAAACACCGGTGGAAGTTCGGAGCCGTGGAATTTGAAAATTAATTAAGTCACGTCTTTCAATCACACTACGTACATTGTTCTATGATCAGATCGTGGAATTTCCTATATATTAGAACAACAATAATGTAATCGCAATAGTAGCTATGTGTACCCAATTTATTCGACTGCCATCAGATCAACATTCGCACAGAATGCTTGCAGAACTTGAAAGTTCAGAGACGTGGAATTTAATATTAATGAAGTCGCAACATTAGTCGCACTATCGATGGGAAGGTCCCTCACACTGAGAAAATTACCGGATTAATGATACACACATGATTGAGTCAACACATATTCTCGCGAGGATGAAAATGTCCTTCCACTGAAAGAATCTTCCGACTTAATGAGATATTGAGCGTCAAATCTTCAAAATTGATGAATATAAAACATTAGTCGACACACTATCCCTCATACTATTAAATATTTTGGCTTAATGATACACGGAGGGCTAAGTAATGGCAGATTCCTGCTTGACATGTTTAATATTTGGTCTCCACGCAGTGTGTCAATACAAATTTTAATCCGATGACCAAAAAGTTCTTATGAATAGTCCAAATATATATTTGTACTATTGTATGTGTCTTTCTCTCATATAAGAAAATCAACATAAGAACATATGTAACTCCAATTGGACTTTAAAATTGACAAATCATTAAGGTTCTTAAAGTATGCTATCCAAGACACGTATTCATTTTGAATAACAAAGATACATGTGACCTGGTGTGCAGAACCAATGAAAATCAGGATAAATTAAGAGTCTGGAAAACTCCGAGTCGTGCTTCTCTAACTTTGACTATTGATGTATAAATATGTTGACGAATATGCCTACAAGCAAATAATTTATCATCTAGAAACACTCTCATGTTTCTAAAATAATGCACATTGTAACATGGAGTGAGTAAATGAGAGGGAGAAACATGAGAACAGGATAATTTTCACTATTTAATGTGACCTACCTATTAAGGAGGATAGACCGGTCTATCTTAATTTAACAAATTTATTATCCGTACTTACTTGGGTGTTTGAACATATGGCATAATAATCATTTGTCACAAATTTTAGATTGCCAAAAATATCACTAACCTATGTGATATTTTGCTTACCAATACATTTTGCGATAGTTGGACAATAATTTTGTTTATTGTCACATAATGGGAAATAATGTGACGTGGTGTTAACACATCAAATCTCATGGTTCGGTACCTAGGGTTGAGATTAAGGGGGAGAGATGTGGTAGCGCTGGTAGTATCGTCGGCTGACAAGTAAGGTTTACCCAGGTTCAGGCCTCCGGAGGGTAACACCCTACTTCTTGCTTGTCTGGTTATTGATGTATGAGGTGTACAATGGCGTCCCGGCGAGATGAGATCTCGCTAGGGCTTTGGTGGTATGAATATTGCGTGACCTAGATCGGCGGCCCTCCCAGCCTTTATATAGGAGGCTGGGTGAAAGTGCATGTGTTGCCCCATGCGTGGTTTTGGTAATTAATGACAATCCTTATGGACTAATGTTTGCATTGAGATACACTTGTAGATCTTGTCCATAGGAAAAGATTGGAGTTCATGTGTTGGACTCTAGAAGATTTCATGATGACCAAGGTTCCATCCAAGGGTTTATATGAAGAATGGTCATGTGAAGAGTTGAGCTTATTGCAAGCATGCCTTGGAAAAGAAGATTGAGTGAACTTCATGTTTATTTCCAAGCCATCATCTATATCAAGAGAAGAATATGAAGCGCAAGTGGATACATGAAGACGGAGCTTAGCGAGGCTCTCCCATAATGGAGTATGGGGGAGCATTTGGAGAAGTCTTCATCAAGCATGTGCTAGCAAGCACAATCAAGAAAGGTGTCCCAACTTGAGGGAGTCAAGATCGTCATCATCTAGCTCAAGTGGAATGCTCAAGGCAAAGGTATGATCTTGATAGGGTTTCTATTTTACCGGTCTCGTGGTGTTAGTGGGAGACCGGGTTATAATATAGACGGCGTACTATCAAGAGGGGCTCTCAAGTGAGTAACTTGATCGCATCTTTGTGGAGAGCTCAAACCTTTGCATACTTGGCATATCATCTTTCTTGGTTTTTATTTGGCTTTTATCCATGTGAGAATTTAGAGCTTGTGTTCATCTCCATACCAAGCTCTAGTTCACCGAAAACGGATTTCGTATGGAAAACTTGTTACGTTTTCGGTTTTGGAGGTTTTGCCGGTTCATTTTTTATAGAGAGGTTTTACCTTTCTACATTTGGATTCCTCCTCACATGATGGACTATGATGTTTCTCTGCATGATCTTGTAAAGCTCTTCGTTGTGATTCCAACGAGCCCAAGATCATCGAAATCGGAGTCCGGATGAAAAAGATATTGCAGTTTCCGTTTTGCTGTTTCTGTCAGTTTTCAGTAGACCGGATATTCCGGCCCAAACTTGGACCGGAATATCCGCCCCCCCCCCCCCCCCTCAGTCTGCCCAGAAAAACTCAGCAGCGCGAGCCACTGGATCAGGCCGGATTTTTGCCCAGAGGCCGGATTTTCCGGTCTAAGTTGCTGTTGCAACGGCTATTTTCGTGGGAGGGGCTATAAATACCCCTCCCCTTCTTCTACCTTGAGTGAGCTCGTTTTTTCTCTCTCTCCTCCATTGTTGCAAGCTCAAAACTACAAGATCTCCTAATCCCTCCACTCAAACTCGTTGATCTTTGGAGGATTGAAGGAGAAGATCTAGATCTACATTTCCACCAATCCATCTCTCCTCTAAGTGAGGGGAACCCTTTGGATTTAGATCTTGGAGTTCCATTTGTTGTGTTCTTCGTTGTTCTTCCTCTCTTCTCCCCCCATAAGCATTAGTTGCTTGTGGTGGGATTCGAGAGTGAAGGATTTGAGCCTTGTACTCTTGCCATTGCTTTGTGCATCGGTTTGTGCTCTCCACGAAGATTCGTGGAAGTTGAAAGCTTGGGAACTTGTTACTCTTGGGTCCTTGGACCCTAGACGCCCGTGTGGTGGTTGAGACCCTTGGTGGTCACTTGTAGCTGTTCGGGAGCCCCCAATCCCGTTGTGGGTTGTGCCCCGGATCGTTGTTGAAAGGCTCCGGATTTCCGCCTCGAAGGATTCCAATAGTGGAAGGTGAACCAAACCTTTATGGTGCGGTTCATCGGAGAAGAAGGTGAAACCTTTGTGGTTGTTGAACCATTGTGTTGGTCCACACCTCTCCAACGAGACGTACTCACTTAACAAGGAGGAACTCGGGAATACATCCTCGTCTCCGCGTGCCTCGGTTATTTCTATACCCGAGCTTTTTACTTATGCACTTTACATTGTGATAGCCTTCGTGCTTGAAGTATTCTATATTGCTATCACTTTGTTGCTTGTCTTGCTTAGTATAAGTTGTTGGTGCACATAGGTGAGCCTAGTATATTTGGGTTGTTGGCTTGTTAATTTAAACACCTAGTTTTATTCCGCAATTAGCAAGACTAAACCGGAAAAGTTTTATATCGCCTATTCACCCCCCCCCCCTCTAGGCGACATCCTTGTCCTTTCACTGGGTCTCGGGGATTCGCAACCGATTAGGTTTACAGGTAAGTTAGGTTTCTACCGACTTAGTCTCTGCTCGTCTTGGGGCGTACGCCATCTTCTTGGGCCCCCTTCGTGGGCCTTGATCGCTGACTGCTGGTAGGCCTGTTTATGGGCCTTACCTTATACGTGCACCAGGTATCCTCATGGTGGGGCACCCGAAGGGTAAGTCCACGTCATAATGTGATATCAATAAAACCATAATTTTATTTCTTAAACACTTTCAATCAAATATAGATGATGCTCTCGCATTTGCGAGGGCTACCATGCTAGTTTATGCTTCAAACTAGAACTAGAATATAGTATTATCTATTTGTAATGTGATGTTCTCTTAGAGCTCGTTTTGGTAGAAATGAATGAAATCACATTCTCCACATCAATTATTTGGCTGAATTGAAATTTCAAAATGAATTTTCATTTTTGGATGCCACTTAGATTTTTTTCAAACAAAATGATTTGCATATTGTGTTTACCTGATATGGTGTCCTGAATCGATAAATAACCAGTTTCGCCTTCAATAATCAGGTCCAGTATAAATAAAACATGATATTTCTAAAATTAAAATTGATAACATAGGTAAATTTGAATTCATAACACAAACTTAAATTTATAACTAATAAACAGATTCACTATATAGTAACACATATGTTGAGCTTCAGATTCAGAAACATATCCCACAAACATAATTCTCACAACCAGTTTCTCAATTTGGCAACATGTTCATATGAAAGGGTTAGTTGGCTCAGAAGGTACAATGGGTTGAACTTCTCATCACAGATCACACAATGCAAGCAAGGTTCATAGACCCAAGCTCGATAAACATGAAATCTTTGCAGTTGAGGACGACTAGGGGAAGCGCGCGCTCTCGGAACGCTCGCTGGAAGGCGCGAGGTGCAGCGCACGGTCGCTAGCAACGCTGCACATGTCGGCAACGCGCGCAACGGTGGCATCGTGGCTTCACGAGCGAAACGAGCTAACCTATCCATCCGAAAGCGACGCGAGCTAGCTAGCTCCAACAGGATGGATCCATCCGCGCGAGTGACACGAGCTAGACAGTGCTAGCTCAATACTACCGATCGAACCATCGATCTGCTAGCTAGTAGATTGTTAGGTCAATACGACCGATCGATCCATCGATGTGCTAGCTAGATTGTTAGCTACATATAGTGTAGATTCACGTTTTATTTAATTTTTCTGCCCTAAAATCGATCCGGTGCAATAAAAATCATTATATTACACGGTAGAAAAAGGCAAAAAAAAATCCCCAAATATTCTACGCAGTATACTACCAATTCAAATCAGTGCACTAGAATATACAATGCACTGCAAAAGAGAAGACATTACGCTGCCTAACAGAAGGCAGTGCACCGCAAATAGGAAGGCAGTGCACTGCAAAATAGAAGGCAATGCATCTGAGCAGTGCCTACTACTGCATACCAGTGAAGTAAACAAAAACAGTTCATTGCGCTGCGAAAACAATTTGCAAGGAGTATTTTGTCATAGCGTGTGCTACGGGCTGCGCCCTGGCACGGCGCCTTCGGCGCGTCTATCATTAATAAAAATCTTGAAAGGGTTGCATTGGTCGTTGTCCCTAATATTTCGTCGATGCATTTGTCGTAGTGTGTGCTGCGGGCTGCGCCAAATTTAAAAGGAAGTACATCAGTGTACCGGAAGGCAATGCAATACATGCGCTCAACGCAGTCATTTGAAGGCAGAGCATCAATTTATCGGTAGGCAGTGCAATACATGCGGCAGGACATGCAAAGACAGTGAATTGTAATGCAGTACATCGATGTATCAGAAAGCAGTGCAATAGAGACGCTCATGGCAGGACATTCGAAGATAGTACACGAGTGCACCGGAAGGCAGTTCAATAATGCTCTCAAGGCATGACATTCGAAGATAGTGCATCGGTGCATCGCAAGCAGTACAAATATATTCGATCAGGGCTGAACATCCAAAGGCAGTACATATGATGTATTGCAAGCAGTGCAACCAAAAAACACCGGAAAAATAGTCATTGCAATGCAAAACAGCAGGCAGTGCAACCTATGTACTACATGCAGTGGAAAAAAAAGTTTGTCAAAACATATTAATATGGGAGCTAGTTTTATAGATCTCGATGTGACTAATCAATTCCGGAAATCGGATTATGATTTGGACACTCGGTTTAAAACATATTTTGTTTTTAGTTTTCAGATTAGAAAAGAAAAAGGAACAAGGACCGACCATACTAGCGACCACGCCAGAGCCTACCAGGCTACCAGCTAGCGACGCTGCACCAGGAACCAGCGTTCGCCACGTGGTGAGCAGGGAATTTTTCTAGTAATTTCGACCAGCAAACAAGCCACGCAACACGTACGACCAGGGGTAGGGAACGAGCGACGCAGCATGTAGGACAAACACGTGGCGAGCAGAGAAAGGTTGTTCGGGATGAAAAGCAGGCGCCAGGCTCCACCACGTGGAGCGCACGGATCGAACACAAACCGTGCTCCTAGAGAGGGCGTGTTTTTTTTAGTAATTCTAATCTTTGCAGCATTATATCAACAAGAAAAATCGTTATGTCTTTACTCCATCCTGCAAAGCTTGAAGAGCCTTGTACTTGAGTATCATGACCTGCTAGCATACCATCTTTTCCTAGTTACAGGATTCCGACCACTGATGATGGGAGCCACATGAATTTTAAGATATTTCTTTCCAAACAAAATGCAATACAATTTTTAAAATTTCAAATAGAATTTACCTTTTGTCTGACTTTATATGAAATAACCTATAAAATCATACCACTGAAAAAATGTTTTTTTGTATGTTTCTTATTCTGATGTAGTTTAAGAAACATAAAATCTATTGCCAATTTTTTCTCTAAATATGCTTACTCAAATTATTTGGGATAACAGTTTTTTCAAATGTGTCACTATGTATTCAGAGTAACTTGAATATATTCTATGTATACTCCTACTATGTCTCCAAGGTAAATATAAAAATATATAGATTTATTGTCCTCTATGGGGAAACAATTTTGTAGTACGAAGGGAACCATACTGAAATGTAGAGCGAATACGTTGCACTCCAACATTGATCCAGCTAGAAAAATTACCCCGCGCATTGCGGCGGAAATCTCTTTAAAAAAATTATTGTGTAGTGTTTATAGAAATATTGAAGATTCAGTTGATCACAATTGTCAAAAACTAAATTGAATTGACATGATTTCTTTTGTATTTGATGATTAAAAATTGGTGACGTGCACAATTGGATGGATGAAAAGTAATGGTGTGGGTATGTTGCATGCAACAAAAATATTGGCTTTAGTGAATGTTAGTGGGATGACATGGACATTTGGTTGGCTAAGAAATGAATGGTGTGGATAATTTGCATGTTGAGATAGAAAAATAATTAATGCATGTTAATAGGGTTTTGCTTTATAAGAGCTATAGATGGGCTAGCAACCCCTCCATACCTTTCACCTCCCTACTGTTAAATGCAACAAAAGAAATGACCGAAACATTTTATCTTCTTACACACCGGAGACATATACATCTCATTACACATTTCTCATATTGTCTCTTTTGCAATGCTTTGTCAGGCACTGAACCCTATCGGCCAAATGTGTTACCTGCATTACGTACTGCTCCTTGTCACGCTACTTCTCTCATTAGCACCACGAATGCGTGGAGCATTGGGTTGTTGGACGCTTTGGATGATTAGGAACATACTGACTATTAAGAACATAATCATCAATCACTCTGCTTGACTGCCTCTTTAAAATCTTATCTCTATTTTGGCTTTGTGGTCGCTAGTGATGTGCAACACTTAAGAGGGCGCAGGAGCGTGTGGTGAGTCTAAAACATAACTAGACTTGGGGTCTAACAAAATTAAATCTGTTCCAGCGTTTAGCCCCTCCGTGGTTCCTACGTGTTAGAAAAATACCCTGCTCCTCTCGCCAATGAAGGGATCCCAAACTGCTACACAAATTTTTAATTAAAAGACCCTAGGTCTTGTACTAGAGATGAGTCCAATAATATTTTTCTTAGCCCCACCCTTTAGAATGTTTACGCATAGGTCTAAGCGCTAAAAAAGTTTCTCATACACCACTTTTTCATGCGCTCTAACCTATTTTTCATTTGTCGGTTGTGCGAAACATACAATAGCTTGTTCAATCTTTTGTACTCCAAGTGGTTTCTCCCTTTGGTATGGATGTGCAAACAAAAATTTCTCTGAGAAGTTGCTGCAATAAAAAATTAAATGATACAATTGCTAATTACTTACATGATCAAATACACTCCAATTGCGCTCACAGCCAGATGATGAAGCACATAGACTAATGATCCTCTTGGCAAAACATTGGATTTTATAAGCAAGACCCCATATGCACCCCGCCAAAGTACTACAAAAATATCAATTCATAGTTCATGCATAGAGCCACAAAAAAAGTAAGTAAAGAAATAAAGAAGCAACTAGATTTACTTATAGGGACTCTTTTTCTCACGATCTTGAATTGCCATTTGCTTTGTTAAACAATTACCTTTTATCCTCTCATGATCATCGGCTAAATTTCTTATCTTGGGTTTGAGATCATCGTTGGTTACCGTCTTCCATAGCACATCACTGAACATGGAGCGCGGCCGTATAGCTTGTCTCATGTTCGTCTCTCTAACAAAGAACTTGCTTGGGCTCAAGAACAAGGCGGGCCCATGTAGCTTGTGCTCCATGTGATTATCCCACCTCCTCTCAATAATGGAGAGCACTTGAGTTTGCAGCCCTTCCTTTTGAGCTAAAGCATCCTTTATGTGTTCCTTTGCATAATCCATGGCTGTCCAAATCTCGGTCATTGCTGGGCTCACATCACCATCAAAATCCTCCAAGCTTTTAGGAGTGGTTGTGAAGCTCTCATGCAATGCTCCACCGAATGCCAAAATGGCACGGAGAGCATAGTATTTACAACAGCCTTCTTCGCTGTTCTTCAATTTGCTTGCATACCATTCCGTGCTAACAAACAAAGCTCTATGGAATTGCCTTTGATTCCACATGCTCGTGAAGGTAAGGAATGTTGTTGCAAAACAAGTTGCTTCGGGTCTCACAAGATCTTTTTTGCCATTCAATTCTCTCATTTGATCTAGAATCCATGTGTGGCCATAGATAATCTAGTTGTTCTCTTTGCTTTGGCAATGCAATCAGTAAACTCCTTTATCTTCTTGATATATGTCTTCGAGCATAAGATCCAAACAGTGGGCAACACAAGGTGTCCAATAAAAAGTAGGGTACTTCTCCATTAGAATTATGCGGGCCGCCTTGTAGTTTGATCCATTGTTACTAACTACTTGGACAACCAATTCATGCATAATTGCATCTATTTGTTCACCCAACAACTTTACTACCAAATTTGCATCGACCGATTCAGAGGAAACATTGGATGTCCCTAAAAAGAAGGTACCTTCGGGACTACTGACAATAAAATTGATCAATATATGTCGTCCGCTCATGTCCGTCCAACCGTCCGACATGAGTGTGCACCCATATTCTTTCCATGCATTTTCATGCTTCTCCTTCAAGGTGTCGGTCTTGAATTTTGCCTTCTTGAAAATTGGTATCCTCATCAGACTAATATTGCCCTATAGACTCCAATAGAACCTCCCAACTCCTAGAATTGGCAATATTAATTGAGTGGAAGGCACTCTAAGTATCGCTCAACATAAACTCAACATCCTTCATTGTTGATCAAATATTTTAAGATGTTTATTTCGAAACAAAATACAGGACAATGTTTTCATATTCCACAAGGAATATACCTCTTGGTTGATCTTTCATAAAATGAAATGTTTACTCTTACCAATTGCAAAAAAATATTCATATCTCTTTAAAATTGTGATATAACATAAAACTACCAAATTTGTTATCATAAATATGATTTCACGGATCACTATGTATAAGTTTTTCCAACTGTGTTATTATATATGAAACTAAACTAAAATAAATGATATTTTGTATGAATTATGTGAGCTATTTTACTCAACATAGGACTCTTATGGCATCTCCAGTTTAAATAGATCAATATGTAGATTTGTTTTTGCCTCTATGGGGGCAATTTTTTACGTTGTAATGTGAAGGAGAACCATCTAGAATGGCAATGTCGCATGTCAAACCAATTTGCGAGAGTACACTATTAATCAGACTTACCTAAAATATAGTATTATCCCGAAGTCTTCAGTAGAGTGATACATGGATGCAATTAAATTTAAGTTGAACAATAATACCTTTTATTTTTTTATATCAAATACTCCCTCCGTTTCAAAATTTAAAATGTTTTACTACTTCCGATCCATAATAATTGTCGCAGTTTTGAACTAACCCCGGTTCAAAACAGTGACACTTATTTTGGATTGGAGTAGTAGCTTTTTCTGTCCCAAAAGTATCTAGACAGGTTTTGTGCAAGATGCATATGAATCTACACACTAAAACATGTCTAGATAAATGTGGTCCGGAAAAAGTTAAAACATCTTATATTTTGATACGGAAAAAGTGAATAGATTGTATGCAAAAAGTGTCAAATCCTTGTAATTTCAAATCCAGAGTTGGAATGTATTGTAACAAGCAAAAAAGTGAAACATAATTTCGATGCATTTGAGTCATTATAATCTTAGAAAATTATTACAAAATGAATAGGGTAAGGTTATAATAAAAAGTATTCGCTAATATGGAATCTCCATGGTTATAGTCTTCAATAGGCGTTGTGAGTGTGTGCTTGTGGTGGTGTGTATTTGTATACGTCCACCGCGTACTCAGTGTTTCTCAAAGGAAAAATAACAATAATTTCTCTAATTCTATGAATGTAGGTTTATAGATTTCTTGTCGCCACTCCAAGTGAAGGAGAAAAGACTCTCATGCATACATGAGTCTACCCCTAAGATTCATCTTGTTTTTTTGATTAATCATTAAACTTATAGTTTGTCTTGTTGTATTTAGTCAAGTTCCAAGACATAGAAAAACATGGTCTATTCGCAAAAAAAAGAAAAACATGGTCATGCTTTTTTCTCGTTATTGTTTTTGGTCAGGACTACGTTTAGAACGTTCGGAGATTAGTGTTATCTGTAGAACGTTCCGACAAACACTGTTCCGACAGCCAGGCAGGATCGAACATGTGACACGAGTCTGTATAAAAGACCCACTCACCTCCATGTGCATGCAGGGTAAATTCCACGAACAGCCAATGCACAAAAGTGATTAAAGACAAAATTGATTAGGTCATCAGCATTAAATGCAAATATCTAAAACTTTAAAAAAAATTATTGATTAAACCGTTTATCCGATTTCAGATCTGTTTTCACCGTTGGATTAGTCGTGACGAGATCTTCGAAACTAGATCACATGTTAATATGTTTCGACGACTTTTTTTTAGGCCTAAAAGTTACCCACCTGTACCACGTGAGTTATCCAACCTGTAATATGTAAGTTACCCACTGTATTGAGGGTTAGTTTTGCATGAAACTAGATATCAATTTTGATTGTTTTTTTCAAGTTTGGTAGCTATTGCCTATGATTTCTCGGTGAGAGGCCAACCAAAAAACACCTCGGTAACTCCTTAAGTAAATGGGTGGATAACAATTAACTATCAAAGTACTCTCTTCTCATCAAATATAAGACTTTCTATCTATTTTCTATACACATGTATTTAGACATGTTTTAATGCAAGGTTCATGTGAATTTTGCACTAAAACATGTCCAGATACATGTATACAGTAAGTAGATAGAAAGTCTTATATTTTTATACGGAGTGAGTATGATGTATTGATTTGATGGAGATAGCTATACTATAAACGTCCGATTAATTCTACCAGAACACTTGGATAACCCCACGTGTAATCGTTTGGTAACTATATCATGATCATTTGGGTAACTCTAGTACTGCTGGAACTGTAACTATACCTTCAAAACCTAGATAATCAACACCTAGGTAACTATATCAGTACCTGGTTGGTAACGATTAGTCAAAAGGCAGGGTAACTACAACGATACTGTGGTGATAATTATACGCTGAGTACAAGGATAACTCTATCACTACTGGATTGGTGAATATTAGTTAAAGGGTATGGTAAGTATATCGATTCTATGGTGCTAACTATATCATGAACACATGAATAACTCCACCATTACTAGGTTAGAAACTGTAGCCTAGGGAGGAGGGTAATTATATCGACTTTATGGTGATAATTATGTCATGAACAGATGGTAACTCATTCATATTGGGTGGGTAACTATTATCTAGAGAGTATAGTAAGCAAAAATCGATATCGTGATGATAACTATATCATTAACACATGGGTAACTTCATAAGTAACCCATGAATAGATGGGCAACTCATGAACAGATGGTCAACTCATCTGTATTGGGTAGGTAATTATTACCTAGAGAGTAGAGTAAGTAATAATCGATATCGTGGTGATAACTGTATAATTAACATATGGCTACTAGGTGGGTAACTATTGGAGCACTGCAATTACATTAATGACGTGGTGATAACTATATCATTAATACATGGATAACTCCAACAAGACTAGATGGCTAACTATTACCTACAGAGTAGGGTAACTATATCTTTATCTTGGTGATAACTATATCATGAACACATGGGTAACTCCATCAATATTGGGTGGGTAACTTCTACATACAGTGTAGGGTAACTATCAGTACAACTATGATATCTCCATATATTTGTACTATAGTGGTACCTATTTCTTAAACCGTCTGGTAACTACTTTTACGACTGTGGTAACTTTATGGTGGCAATTCTTCTGGTCCACATTGTCGTGGATGAGGTTGACAGACTGTAACCATGTGTTTTCTCCTTCAGCTCTCCCTTTTTTGAAGCTCAATCGAGATGAATGCCAATTTTGTGGAAATACCCTATTTGTCGGACACCTAAATTTCCGGCATTATGGCGGGTGGGGGTGGGGTCCCCAGTTGGGACGCGGCACCGTTCCGGTGACACTTTTGATATGGGGTCGGGACGATACTTTACGAGATTGATGCTTGACGCGATTTTCTCCGGAACTCGTGTGTGGAAGAACATCGTGTCATATGTCTGGGTTGTCGTTGTCGTGTCGCGCTTTCGAGGGAGGCGGGGGCCAAGGTGCTTGTCGAGGGAGACTTGACATGGGCGGTGCGCTCGACGACGACAATTAGAGTTGATGTGGAAGCCGACCAAGGGGCGTAGTGAATGGCTTCCGTCGAGTGTCGGGTGGTCCGGCGAGGACCAGACCTCGATGTGGTTAGAGGGCTTGAAAACAAACGATGAAGCCCAACGAGGCCGACGGCACGACACTCCGACGAGAGCTGCCGATTTGGGGTGAGCACCGTGCCGACAAGGGCCTGCGAGGGTACCCGCACGACTTGGGGTGGGCAGGCGAGACGAGAGGTGGATTTCGACGCTCAAACAACGACACAATTGAATCAATCGGGTGCCACCTCAACGAGACGCACATGGATGGGTCAGCAAGATGGCGTCGCCGACAACGCCGGCCAACGAGATGTCGGCGCATAACTACTTTCTACATACAGCTATAATATATGCGTGTACCTATGTGAAGCTAGCAAACTACTAGTACTTCGTAGCTAGTAGCATGGTGGATGAAGAGTGCCCAGCGCTGTTGGATTGATGGCGTGAAGAATTGATGAGCTAATGCTACCGACAAACAAATGATCAGGCAGCACGTAGGGATCGATCATCGATACCTGCGGCAGGGACGCGCCCGCGCCGGGAACTCAGATGGGACCACATCACCACACACATTCTTTTTTTTTTTTTTGAAAGGAGCTCGTGTACAAGATCAAGAACAGATCGAACACACACGCACGAACGCCAGCAAGATCCACCCCACAGACGGGAAACACGGATCCAACACACACACCACAAACCCTAGCAAACACCTCGACCAACCTTGTTGAAGAGCCGCAAGATCCATCTGCCGCAAGCAGCAGAATCTGAGCGATGAAAGGAAATCGGCGTCGAGCCGCCGCCAGCGCGCCGTCGCCGTCTCACGCCGGAGACAGGAACGAAGGCGCCCACCATCTTCCGCGAAGCCCACCGCGTCCACCGACGAAGAGCAGCATCCCACCAGCAAACTCCTGAAGATCTTGAGCAAAAGCACGGCCAAGCACCGAGGTGAAGGCCACCGAAGCCCCCAGACAAGAGAAGGCGCCGCCATCACGACCACCAACTCGGGGAAGAGCACGCCGCAGCTCCGGGGAGCAGCGACCGCGCCCAAGACGGCAGATCCGGCCCCGGCCTCCACCGGAGCACCAAGAACGGAGGAGAGGAACGCCGCCGCCAAAAGCCTCTCCGACCACGCCGCCAACTCCTCAGCGCCGCCGGCAGGCACCCTACACCAACCTAGATATGTACACGCACGGGATCCGTCGATTCCTCGACCTCCCGCCGCCGGAGCGGCCGCGGAGGCGAGAAATCGAACGGATCGCCGGCGGCGATCTGGTTCGCACGGGCGTCGCCCAAAAATGACCTCCTTGACACTGTAGATGGGGAAAAGGAGAGGGGTCGGGTGCTTCTGCCCACAATTATCACCACACACATTCACTCGCATGCATGCGCTAAACCTGTAACGCGTGACGCGACCAAAAAAAAAAAGGCGCGGTCATCGGACGGTCCGAAGCAGTCCGCTGGCTAAGACTAACTTCAGACCGTTCTAAGAGTAGATTTTCCCTTTTTTTTAGTGATGCTAGTCAGAACTTCTTTTTTTTGCATGCATAAGGCTCACCATTTTGGCTCATTAGGCCCATCGTGCGAGTCCAAGTAAAACGCCACTGAGCAAAGCTCGATCATACAGGCGGCCATGAAGCCCTTGGGCTTTTTCTTGCGGCCCTGCTTCTACAGCCGGAAGGAATCCCCGAAATGCCGGAGCTTGCGTGGCGCCGCCGCTGAGTCCGACGGCTGCGTGACCCGAACGGCGGCTCGCCCACGACACAGGGTGCTCCGAGCCGTGCGTGCGCGCGAGCGTGGACGCCGGTGGCGAGCGCATGGGCGCCTCGTGCTGCCCCAGCCGCTCGCCCGTGCCGCGCGTGCCCCAGCTCCCTGCACCACGCGCCGGGCATCTGGCCACGCCGGATCGCGTCTCATTCCAGCATCTTCCCAACAGCTCGATTTTCTTCTAACAAAAAAAAAGACTCACTTTGGACTTTGGAGCCTCTTTCTCCTGCAGCTGCGTGCATGATTCAGGGCTCCGCCTGACAGGACCGCCGGCCGGATGTCTGTCTTTCACGGGGCCGAGGCCACACCCAATTTTGTTCGTCAGCTGATGTCCACCTAGGCTGACAATTGAAAAGGACCTTCCATCCGTATGATGTTGATTCTTTGTTTTGGCCGCATGCAGTTGCAGGTGCCGTAGTCGGGTATATGTATGTAGTACTAGTAATTTGATGACTGGTCAGACCAATCAAAACATATCACGTTAAGTTATCATCAAGATGCTCTGACATCGCCGTCAAGCTGCAATTGAGTATTGCTGGTTAAATTACCAACAGCATCCTAATTCCTAAGCTACTCCGCAGATCTAGCTTAGCCTCACTGCCGTAACTGTCCGCATCATCTCATGTTCGTCTTTAATTATTGCATGGTACTTAATTACATCTGAAAATGACTGATTCGTCCGAAGAAAGCTATGGCCTCCCCTACCATGTTGGTTTTCTTGGAAGATTTAAACGACAGAAATGCCCGTCCATCGCACGGCAAGTCCACCGTCACATGGGGTACCATAGATAAATTTAGAAAAAGATCCTGGATAAATCCTCTCGGAAGCAAAAATACGCCTAACTTCCAATCTCCATCTTCCAAACCTCTTCGTGGTGATCATAGCTGAGTATACACAAGGTTTCAAAATAAAATAGCAATCCACCAAAGGTAGTGTTCAAATCACACATAGAGAGGACTTCACCTTATCATGTATCACCTTGGCACATGCTCTTATCATGGGACCATGCGTATCACTTGGTGTTGTCAAGTCCTTGGGCTGCCACATATCAGGACTTCATTACATCTGAAAATGACTGATTCGTCCAAAGAAAGCTATGGGCTCCCCTACCATGTTGGTTTCTTGGAAGATTTAGATTTTAGACGAGAGAAATGCCCGTCCGCCGTCGCAAGGGCTATAGTAGATAAATTTAGAAAACATCCAAGAAAATTCACCTCAGAAGCAAAAATACGCCTAAGTCGTAATAAATAAGGCATATAAATTTAGTCAAAAGTCAATGATATATAAATTTGATGAATGTTTAGACAAAAATCTAAACTAGCACAATACCAAATCCATATCAATAGATTGATCATAAAATATATTTTCAAGTTTTTTCTTTAATATTTTAAATATTGATATCTTCTTCTATTTATTTGATCAAATATAGTAAGATTTTAATTTTGACTAAATTTATACGCCTTGAACAGAAGTAGTACAAAATTAACGAACGCAGACTTGTGACTCCTGGGTACCAGCGCAACTGATATGTGGTTTTTTTAGAAATTTTTAAAAAGGTCAAAAAGCTCAAAGATGATCACGTATTCTACCGATGTACAAAATTTGGCCAGAAAAAGATTCTCAATAACTTCTGGGAGAAAACGACGATTATCCGAGGGAAATCTGTGTTTGGGTCATAGGTGTAGATGCACCCACTGTTTAAAAATTAGATTTCAAAATGTAAAAAATTGCAAACAAAATTTTGGGTGTATATCTGAACATTCTATGTTTGCACAAAATGTTTCGTGAAAAAATATATTTTTGAGGCTTGTGTAAAATAATAAATTTCAGTGCTACAAAATAACTTTTCATGAGACATTGTTTTGTATTTTTACACAGTCCCCAGAAAATGTCTTTTTTTCGTTAAACTTTGTGTGCGAACATTATTTTTTTCGATGTACACCCGAAATTTGTGTTTGGACTTTTTTGACATTTTAAAATATATTGTTTTTTATAATGGATACATCTATACCTACGAGTCAAAACACTGTGTCCAATCTCTGACGAATGTAGTGTGTATACATCCAAGAGAGGACATGTGGCTCCCGAGATACAAGCAGCTCGTTTTTGGGAAAAACCAAAAATGGAATTTTAAGGTTTAAAAAATTGAGAATAATCCCATATGTAGATAATGATATGATCTACCAGCGTGTAAAAATTTAACACGAAATTCGTTGTATTGTGGGCTGGGAAACAAAAAATTTGAATTTTCCCGATTTGTCTTTTTTGTGTAGTCGAAAATAGAACGAATTTTGAGTTAAAATTTTGCACGCATGTAGATCTCGACACTATCTACATCCACTGTTCGAGATATCTTCCGATATTCCGATAAATCGGCCGATTTATCGTTTACCGGTGTCTGACCGATAAGATAAATCAGCCGATAAACCGGCCGATTTACCCCTTATCTTGGGTCGACCGATAAGTTTCCCGATAAGCGATATCCCCAACATTGTCTACATCTTAGAATTCTCTCGATTTTTTGAACTCAAAAGTGCTAATTTTGATATATTTTTCAAAAAATGAGATCCCTTTAGCTCGGAGCCATTTGCAGTTTCCGGTGTATAGCCCTACTTAAGGCAAACCTTTCATCCAGGGTGCAATAATAGTTATTCTTTGGCGAATTGTTCTGTACGGTACAATACTTGATAATGTTTGTCCGAATGTCAGTTTTCAGAACTTTGTTTTTTGTGTTTCTAATCTTTTTTACATACCGTGTGCACCGGTACCCATATGCTTCAAAGTATTTTCACAAAAATAACACCCTATAAAATGGGACCTAGAGATTGCACACTAGCGACGTCCGACTTTTGCCATGAGATATTGCCAAACTAATTAACCTTTGCAAAAAGATAGTATAAAGAAAAACATGACAAAAGTTTTGCTGATTTGAGTGGATTTACACATTATTTGCCTAATCTTCGAGCCCCTTTTCCAATCAAGAGAAGATTCCCCAACCTATAAATAGTTTATCTTGGTTAGTACTCCACGGTTGTTAGCATAACCATTCATGCATGAATACACGCACATACGTCCATTTCATGACCTAACACAGATAGTAATCGATGGCACATGCTACAATAGATTAACTAGCTGATCAAATGGTGTCCTTTCTGCCTGCAATGGGTTAACATGTATATCCAGGCTTGGGTTGGGCGAGCACAGAACACGCACCCCGAATACTCAAACCTATCTATCTCTCTCTCCCACTATCTGGCCGGACGGATCGACCAACAACTGTACGTTCTAGGTTAATTATCTTTGAGATTTCGATAGTTTTATCTCATGGTACGGCACCCTTTGGGAATGTGGAGGAGGCAAACAGGTCAGGATGCCGCCTGCCTAGCTAGCTTTCGA
This sequence comes from Poa pratensis, assembly GCA_947311845.1. Taxonomy (NCBI): domain Eukaryota; kingdom Viridiplantae; phylum Streptophyta; class Magnoliopsida; order Poales; family Poaceae; genus Poa; species Poa pratensis. Next base: position 83,377,508 of record CAMZMU010000036.1, read on the forward strand.
TTCATGGGATCCGACGAGGATTGTTTTCTTATCTTAACCTCTCTGTGACCAAACCTAGAAATCTTTGATGAGTCTCATGTCAGCGACGAGGTTAATTGTATATTTTGGGACGATCGAGCGCTAGATTCTCGCGGCGGCACGAGACACGCCTTCTTTTCTTTTTTGCAAAGATCGACGATCGAAGGAGCGACACATGAATTCGTATTTTACGTGTGTATGCATGGAGCCACGGCGGAATGCATGAATTAAGGCGTCTCACCAATCAGCAGTCACCGCGATGCTTTCTTAGCACTATCACTCTATGAGGGCATTTGTCAGTACACAGGCGATGTTGACGCATGTGGAATAGTTATGTAACACTTACTATCCTCTTGATTGTTTTCTTTTTAGAAATTGCAACACACTTTTCTTTCAAGGTAACATTGACTATCTTATCTTTCACTTTCTTTAATGAGCCGAACTTATCTTATCGTTTAAGTTGTGAAATGTACAAGTTACATCCGGTGGCGATATGGTTTGTCACCGTCCACTAGGTTGAACTTGCTCTTTGACTCGATCGTAGAAACCACGACATTGTCCCTCCCTGAGTTTTATCATGGATGTAGCGGTCGCCTGGTTCTACAACCCTTGTCCCTCCCCGAGTTTTATAGGTGGTCCACGACCTTGCTACGGAGCACCAAGGTCTCAAAATCCTACGCGCAATTCAAACATTTTCACACCCCGTGTAGCCACCATGCACTTGTACCGCCAAATGACCTATCACAATCATAATCACTTCCCAGCATAGCCAATCCCCGACCGCTTTTCTGTCACACTTGTAACGCAAGCAAACAAAGCCTAAATTGAAGAGCTAAGGAGTGTTGGTTTGATCCTTATTTTTCGACAATCCTTGTGTCCTAGTATAAAGTACTAAGTTTTTAGAGAAAATATGTTGTCTGAGTTGTTTTCGGTGCAATATACCGATAACATGGATAGAGGGGTAAAAGAGTCCAAGACTACCGGTGCACATTTTTGTACCTTGAAAATGCAGTGTCACTGGACAGTGGGTCCAGAGTACAGACCCCAACAAGCCCAGCAGGCCGCAACGGCCACTCGCGCCTCATTGGCCACCACCACATAGAAAAAGCCCACAAAACCAAAACGAACCACCAAGGCCAAGGCAGAGAGAGAACCCACCCAGCCGGAGCACGGAGGATGGCGACGCCGATGGCCGCGGTGATCCCGCGCTCCCCTCCCCCGCCGGCCTCCGCCGCCGCGGAGTCCACGGCCTCTGGCAGCTCGGGGTCGGCTCCGAGGCGCCGGTGCTGATATTCGTCTACTTCCACAAGGCGATCCGCGCCGAGCTCGAGAAGCTGCACGCCGCCGCGGTGCGGCTCGCGACGGAGGGAGGCGGGGACGGGGACGTGGCGGCGCTCGAGAGGCGCTGCCGCTTCCTCTTCTCCGTCTACAGGCACCACTGCGACGCCGAGGACGCGGTACGGTCACCAGTGGCGCACCCGCAGCCTCCTTCGCTCTCGCTTTGTTTTACTGAATTTGTGGCGAATAATTTGGGATACGAGGTGTGGGCGTGCGGAATTATGGTAGTGTTGGGGTTTAGGACTGCGGAATTGTGGAATCGGGTCCGAGGATTTGGGTTGGATTCGGTATTTGAAGTGAGGTGCAACACTGCCATGATCTGAAAATGGTTGGAGTTTGTAGGTACAGTGATATGCTCAAATAATCAGGACACGTTTTACGATCTTACATGTACTCACCATTTAATCTTCAACTATTCGCTGCATACTACATTCCCCTTTTTATGCCTTCCTAGTATTTTACAAGCATTCTGATATGTTTTCAACTGAATTGGTGAACCCTGAACGGTTGCTGGACCTTGAGCATCTAATTATAGGATTCCAGCTCGGAGTACATTATTTCCTTGTGTTAATCGTAGTAGTGTAGACCATGGGAATTTCCTACACGATATAGTAGGCTACATTCGTTGTTATTTCATTCCTGCTATCACTTGCAAAGTTGCAAGTCCGGAACCAATCAAGCGTGCACTGATATGTTTGTGAAAACTGTTAAGCCAACTTTAAGTTTACCATGATTTACAATGTACTGTAGTGAACATTTTAGATATAATATTTTCCTTCGATAACCGCAGGTTATCTTTCCAGCACTTGATATTCGAGTCAAGAATGTAGCAGGGACGTATTCCCTTGAGCACAAAAGGGAAAATGATCTCTTTACCCACCTGTTCGCTCTACTACAGCTTGATGTACATAACAATGATGGTCTTCGGAGGGAGCTTGCGTCATGTACTGGAGCAATCCGGACATTTATAACTCAACATATGTTCAAAGAAGAAGAACAGGTTTTTTCATTTCCCTGACTATCGTCTTCTGTTATGTTGTTTGTTGAAATGACACTCGGAGGGGATTTCATTTCTATATCGTGCTGCAGTATGAAATTTATTGCCATGCTGAAATTGACTAACTGAGCATAGTGTGAAGTTCCATTTTAGGTAGTTTTGAGTTGTCGAATTAAACTAAGAAGTTTCAACCAAAGTAACCGAAGTCATTGCTGGGAACTTGGGGTGTAATTTTAACTCAAGTTCTTTAGCCTTAAAGATAAGATGTTATGTAAGAGTAGAAGCCATAACATACAAATCTAGAGACAACTGCTGGTTATAATTATATGCAGTTTTTTTTTTTGTGAGGAAGTTATATGCACTTATGCCTTTGTGGCATTTAGTTGCTTTTGCCCCATCTGCAGTAATCTTATTTCCTAATCTGATATATATTTAGGTTTAGGAACAGTATACTGAACTACAGGATAAAAATATGGAGTAACACCATTTCGTGCATAACGCTAGAAGGTGATGCCCTAATGAGAACTGGGAAGACGTTTCTAAGCATGGTTTTCTTGCCGATTGACAATTTGCCCCTTATCCAGTGTTATGCTCTAATGTATGGGTCACAGTTACTGGGTACGCACTATGCTGGTATACTGGAACCTAAACACTGTTTCCAATTTCCATGTATGTATGCAACTTTTTTGGTTTGCTAATAAGACATCATAATCTAGAAGCCACCTATGAAGTGCTGGAGTATCTCTAGAATATTTCGCTAATTGCCGTGTCTTGTATACGATTTGTATGGATGCTTATGGTTCAACAATCCAAGACCTTACTTCACAGCAGTGTATAGGCATGTGCTGGTAAAGCTTAGTTTTGATTAAAGTTCTTTTAACTGCTTAGAAAACTCAATGGTGAACCTAACAGTAAATTGAATGTTCACAATGAAAAGTTTCTCATTGCAACAAGTGCAGATTTTTTTTGATGATGTACTCGATGACAATTTTTCACTTTGCAGTATGTCTTCCTTAAATCACAATATTAGTGTCCCCATTTGTCATTATTCGTTCCTTTCAGTCTAGTGCATACTGTTTTGGTGGCTAATCATCTGAGGATGTTTCAGGTCTTCCCATTGCTTATTACGAAGTTTTCGTACGAAGAGCAAGCTGATTTAGTCTGGCAGTTCATATGCAACATCCCTGTAAATATGATGGCAGAGTTCCTTCCATGGCTTTCATCTTCCGTTTCACTTGATGAGCACCAAGATATTCTTAACTGCTTACATAAAATTGTTCCTCAAGAGAAGCTTCTCCAACAGGTCGTCACTATCATGCATCTTATTTAAGCAACAAGGTCTGTATGTTCACTTAATTTTAGTTTCAAAAATCGTGTAGGTTGTGTTTGCATGGATTGGAGGTAAAGCAGTAACAACGGTGGAACAAGATTTTGATAATTCTTGTTCAAAAGGCAGTTGTAGGTATGAGGATACATCTCAGCAAACAGATAAACAGAGATGCTCACATGAGCATTGTAAAATTGGAAAGAGAAAGTATGCAGAATCTAGTCATAGTCAGCTTGTAATACATCCAATAGATGAGATCTTGTGGTGGCACAATGCTATCCGGAATGAATTGAGTGATATCGTAGAGGAAACAAGAAGGATTCAGCAGTCTGGAGACTTCTCCGATATATCAGCCTTCAACCATAGACTTCGGTTTATTGCAGATGTATGCATCTTCCACAGGTCTGTAGCTTTGAATCTCAACTCATGTGCACCTTTTTTTTCAAAATCTTGACGTGTGACGTGTAGCCAGTTTATTATGCCACATGCATCGCTACAATTGATTTGTATTATGTTGAACATATCGATACTTCGTCAGCTATACATTGTAAGCCTATACATAATCTGGCAACACATTGCTTCTATATGAACAGATTAAATGCATAATCAATCTAGATGCATCAAATAATATGTTTCGACAACTAATTGTGGTTTAGGCACAACTCATGTGGATGACTGAAATTGCAAATACCCGAGATACTTGCAAGCACAGTGGATGAACAGTATTACCAGCAATGTGAATATGTTATTATTTGTTATGCTTTGGAGTTTTTGGTTTCTTCAGAAGAACTGTATAAACTGTATCTTTATAGATCCCATTCATAATATTTTATTTCATCAAGTGAAGTGGAATCTTGTAACCTTAGTTTGATTAGTTGTTGTTTTTTCTTCTCTTTTGTTGATCTGCAGTATCGCTGAGGATCAAGTTATATTTCCTGCAGTTGATGGTGAAGTGTGCTTTGAGCAGGAGCACGCTGAACAAGAACAGCAGTTTAACAAATTTAGATGTTTAATTGAACAAATCCAAACAGCTGGAGCAAGATCAACTGTGGTGGATTTTTACTCTGAGTTATGTTCACAAGCTGATCAGATAATGGAGGAAATTGAGAAGCACTTCAATACTGAGGAAACAAAGGTTAGTTTTTTTTACAGAAACAACAGTTAGTTTAATAGTTGAAAAGCTGGAACCGTATCCCACTGAGTCAGAATATTGTCTGGTTGACCAAGTGGCCAACATGGTCTAATGTCCAGTTCACCTTATTATGAAGGTACTTCCTCAAGCTAGGATAAAGTTCTCATCAGAGGAACAGAGGGAACTTTTGTATAAGAGTCTTTGTGTTATGCCGTTGAAGTTATTGGAGCAGGTTTTACCATGGTTCGTATCAAAGCTGGATGATGCAAATGGACAGTCGTTTCTTCAGAATATTTTCTTGACAGGTACCTCTTTACTCCAAGTTTTCTGTTTGTTGTATGTCTCTACCACATAGCTATTTAAAGCGCCTCCAAATCTGAATATTTACTAATAAGTTGCATGGAACAGCACCTTCCTCTGAAACTGCACTGGTCACTCTTCTATCTGGCTGGGCATGCAAAGGTCGTTTCAAGGATACATCCAACTCTGGAAAATTCATATGCATGCCATCAGGAGCACTGAGCTGCTCATTGGATGGAGATGAGTTAGAAAAATGTCAATCATTCTGTCCATGTTCATTGGGCAACAATGGAACCTTTTCAGCACCTCAAACAGAAAATGGTTCTAGGCCAGTCAAGCGAGGAAATCATGCAGAATCTAGTACCAATATTAACATAAGTCACTGCTCACAGACTAAAGATATTGAAGAGTCTCGATGTAGCAAGAAACCTTGCCAAATTCCCGGGTTAAGAGTGGAAAGTAGCAACTTTGGTGCAGATTCATTTGCTTCTGTAAACTCTTTTCGCTTGCTGTCTTACAGTTCTTCTGCACCTTCGTTACACTCAAGTCTTTTTTCATGGGAGACAGACACAGCATTTTCTAGTCCAGATAACATCTCTAGGCCAATTGATGCAATATTCAAATTTCATAAGGCAATTCGGAAGGATTTAGAGTTCTTAGATGTTGAATCCGGAAAGCTCATTGATGGAGATAAATCTTGCCTTCGCCAATTCATCGGAAGATTTCGTCTACTGTGGGGTCTTTATAGAGCTCATAGCAATGCTGAAGATGAAATTGTATTCCCTGCTCTTGAATCTAAAGACGCACTACATAATGTCAGCCACTCGTACACCCTAGATCACAAACAGGAAGAAGAATTATTTAAAGAGATATCTACCATACTGTCTGAGCTTTCACATTTACGTGATGATTCGGGTCATCACATTGATGAAACTGATGAACCCGATAAAAGCCATATTTGTTCATACAATGAGATTGATTGGTCCAGGAAGCATAATGATCTTGTGACAAAGCTTCAAGGAATGTGCAAGTCTATCCGTGTTACCCTGTCTAATCATGTGCATAGAGAAGAACTTGAGTTGTGGCCACTGTTTGATAAACATTTCTCTGTAGATGACCAGGATAAGATTGTAGGTCGTATAATTGGATCTACCGGAGCTGAGGTTCTGCAGTCAATGATACCCTGGGTTACAGCAGCACTTAGTCTAGACGAACAGAACAAGATGTTGGATACATGGAAGCAAGCATCTAAGAATACAATGTTTGATGAATGGCTAAACGAGTGGTGGCAAGCTTCACCAACTTCATCTGGCCCCTCAAATGAAACCTCCTCCCCTTCAGAAGGTCTACTCAGTTTTTCATAGACTCCTCTACAAACTTGTCCACCATGTTTTTGGTCGGCATGCTATATATGTATTTACTTTCTTCCATTTGGTAAATATAATTTCTGAGTCAGATATTTTATCCGTAGGAAAACCTTCAATTGAGACCCACGACAATCTATGCTCTGTTTGCTAAAGCAGATACGAGAATTACCGTTTACATTGGATTACGTATATGGAGGATATAACTTCCAGTGAGCATCATATGATTGCATACGCTAGTTAGATGTTGTGTTACTTAAGCAAGATATGTCACCTACTTTGCATAAATAATAGTAAACCTGTTGAATACAGAGTTACAATCTGCACGTTGGTTTACATGGAAAAAAAGGAAACATAGAGAAGATTTCAGTTTTGAGCAAAGATGGAAATGGTACATCAATGCATTTTTTGCAACAAATAAACTGAGAGATATCGACACCCTAGTTTCTCTGTGGGTGGTTCCAATGATCTAATCTAGGCATGATACAATCCTTGGTGATTTAAATTCGTGATAAAAGGGAACAAACAAAGAAAATGACCTTGGACATATCATACAGTAGAGTAGACTGGCTAGAAAAACTACTAGTCAGTGAAAACTAAAATAGTGGAAATTATGATGAATAAGAAACTAGTTTTCTAAACCTCTGATTTATTGCATGTTACAGTTTGAATATTGGATTTTTTTTTCACCGAGTTTTTTTACCTTTGCCCTGTAGAAAGTCAGTTTGAGGAAAACCTCGACCAGAGTGACCAGATGTTTAAGCCTGGATGGAAGGACATCTTCCGAATGAATCAGAGTGAGCTTGAAGCCGAGATACGAAAGGTTTCTCAAGATTCTACTCTTGACCCAAGGAGGAAAGCATATCTAATGCAAAATCTCATGACGAGGTTTGTTATTTTAATACTGCAGCTAATAAGTTGTAGGGGTCCCCCCACCACCCCATGCCCAATTTTTTTTGTGTGCATTAATTGGAATGTCAATTGTATATTTGATATTGTTAATCACGTGAATTTCAGCCGCTGGATAGCTGCTCAGCAGAAATCACCACAACCAAGCTCAGAAGATCACAATGGATCTACTGTAATACATGGGTGTTTTCCTTCGTATCGAGATCCAGAGAAACAATTATTTGGTTGTGAGCATTACAAAAGAAACTGCAAGCTTGTTGCTGCATGCTGTAATAAGCTTTTCACGTGCAGGTTCTGTCATGATAAAGTTAGTGATCATACAATGGAAAGGTAAAGTTAGTACAACCAATGTCTTCTTTCCTGAGGGACACTTCTATAATTCTTACAGTAGTAGAATGTCTGTTGTTCCTTTTTTAACACAAATTGCAAACATGAAAAATAGGCACGCTGTGATCTGAACATTAATAAATACAGTGAGATTTAGATAAGCTTGTGGTTAATTCTCATGAAAAGCAGAGGAACATGATTATTGTAGGTGCTTACTCATCATGGCCCTTCTATTATCTTTTTTTATTTCTTCTTCATCTGCTATGTTCCTGCAAGTTACATTCACTTGGACATAATTAATTGAAAAGCTTTAACTGGGCCAGCATTGGCCCTGTGAACTTCTTAACTTACCCATTCGTAGCTTTTGATTGCTGTGCCTTAGCTGTGCCGTAGTATACAAAAATAAATTGGTGATAGAAGGGCAGAAATCATAATCTATTGCATACTTTTTCCGGTAGTACTAGCATTGGCTGTTAGAGATTGATTGTGAGATAATAAGCTAAAGATTGCTCACTTTGTGGCACTGCAATTTTTAGGAAAACAACGGTGGAGATGATGTGCATGCTTTGTATGAAAGTTCAACCAGTTGGTCCAAATTGCCGAAGTCCTTCGTGCAATGGCTATCCATGGCAAAATATTATTGCTGCATATGCAAGTTCTTTGATGATGAAAGGTAAAGCTTGAACTTCTTTGATAGGTTTAATATCTTTTGCAGTAAGAGCTTTTTATTTGTGTGGGTGTGGATGAGGCATCTATTGTCATTTTAGGAACTAGTTAACCCCTAGACAGGGTTCACTGATTGTAAGAGAACACCTCTACCGCCTCCTTTTTGTCTTGTTCTATACCACTCCTTAGATAAAAAATGTAGGATACCCTGTTGGTGGATGGTGGCTGAACTTTACTTGCCACGCCTCAAATACGTAGTCATCTACATCAAATAATACTTAACACTTCTGTTAAGTTTCTTCAAATAATACTTCCATCTTTACAACTTGGGTAAATTATTGCTATGGTAAATGCATCAGGTGGCTCATTTCTGCCATTTGTTTGGAATAGTACGGCTTCCTTTCTTCAGGCTCAGAAGTTCTGTCCTCTGGTGCATATAACCTCTTTTTTTACTTCAGTTTTTTACATGTCAGTCAGTAGTATGTTCTGTCTGATATTTTCTGTGACATGTTGCCATCTCCATAATATATTACAGACGTCTAATTATCTAAACTTTACAGGAGTGTCTATCACTGCCCCTTTTGTAATTTGTGTCGTCTTGGGGAAGGGTTGGGCACTGATTTCTTCCACTGCATGAAGTGCAATTGCTGCCTGGGCGTGAAACTGAAAGAACACAAATGCCGAGAAAAGATGCTAGAGATGAACTGCCCAATCTGTTGCGACTGCTTATTCACATCAAGTGCACCAGTTAGAGGTCTTCCTTGTGGCCATTTCATGCATTCAGCTTGCTTTCAGGTATGATGGTCGAGTCGCAACCTGAGGCTTTTTTTTTCATGTACTCCTCTGGCTGGAGTCCATTCTGACATTGTCGATTCCAGGCATATACTTGTATCACTACACCTGTCCAATCTGCTGCAAATCCTTGGGTGATATGACGGTAAGTTATGTCAGTTGATACCAAGGCTGTTTCTGCATTTTTACACCTTGTCCGATCTGTTACGAATTCCAATGCAGCTGTACCTTATAAAACGAAGTCAGAAAAAACTAATGTGAAGTTCTTGTCCTGTCGTTCCTCCGTAGGTGTACTTCGGCATGCTTGACGGCTTGCTGGCCGCAGAAGAGCTTCCCGGGAATACCGGAACCGGTGCCAGGTACGCTATTCTTCCCGTTCCAATTCCACCACTTGCATTGGCCTCGAAGGATTTACACGGTTGTTGTTGCGCTGCTGCCTGCCTGCCTAACTGGTCCTCCAGGATATACTCTGCAACGACTGTGGAAGGAAAGGGAGGTCTCGGTTCCACTGGCTCTACCACAAGTGCGGCGCCTGCGGTTCGTACAACACCAGAGTCATCAAGACCGACCCGCCAGATTGTTCGACGTCGAATCAACAGGCGATTTGATTGCTTTTCTTTTACGCTCGATTCTTTTGGAAGTTGGTTGGTGTAAATTGTAATGCATCGGAGGGACCTTAGTGTCTGTGTATAGTTGTCAACTTGTGGTAATAATAAAAGTCTTTGGAGGTTAGTCTAGTAGCCACGCAGCTACAGTCTTGGTTTACTCCCCTGATCAGTTGTAGCGGCACGCCATGGCCCGTGGGTGTGGTAAATCCATGGACCATACTTGCACGACTAGTTCGTGCATGCAAGTTAAGCGATGCAGTGGAGATTTTTGGCTCCCTTGAGTTCCGGTGCTCCTCCTGTTTAGAAAAATTAGATTTATGAATTTCAAAAAATTCTGAAACAAAAACGGATGTAGCCAATGATATATCTCACAAATGTGCAAAAACTCAGTTTCATATACTTTGTATTTTGAGCTACACAAAAATGACAAAAGTGTGGATCTGAGTATACGTATTTTCATATATCTAAACTTTATCAGATTTTGTTATTTTTGTGTAGCCCATAATACAAATAATTTGAAATTAAAATTTTGCACGTTTGTGGGATACACCTTGGCTACATCCGAAGTTTTTTTCAGAATTTTTTGAATCTCGTAAATATGATTTTCGAATTTTTTTAAACTATCACGAGCACTGGAGCAAAAGCACTTTTCCGGGATGGACGCCCAAACAAGTTGCTACGAATGGGCTAGGCTTGCAGAAGTTGAACGGTGCGCCCGAAGTGTCGTCGTCAGGTTCGGGTAGGCTGCTCGGCTTCGAGGCCGTCTGGCAGTCTGCGTCACCCTGCACTCGACCCACGCTCTCCAGTTGTCGCGACGAGCCGGGCGGCCAGGCGGTGGCTCTGGCCAGATGCCGACGCCATCCTCTGCTGGAGATCACAGGCGCGCGCGTCCGTATCGCGTCCTCTGTGTCCGCTTCCGCTTCCATCCCCCGTATTCCGGGGAGGATCACGGGGTCGGCACACGGCCAGTTCCCAACAAGATGTTCTGCCACGAATCCGCCTCGTTTACCGACAGCGTCGGCATCTGTCGCCGCGCCGGAGCAGCAGCAGGGCACATGCCCACCATCTCGTCCTGGCCGGCGACGTCGCACTGCCGAGCTGCGCGTCGGCGTCCGTCCGTCGTCACTCACCACCGGCACGCGCGCTACGAACAAAAACGCATCTTCAGGCTCACCCGCGTCCCGCGGTACTGCAGAGTGCAGAGATACTTCTTCAAGATGTCAACGCAAGTGTAAATCAAATGGCGCAAACGCGATCCTGCTTCGCACCACATAACACCAGTTACTACCACGAACAGGGTTAGTAGTACAAGTCAGTTAGTTTACTACAGCCGCCTGAGCATGTCTAGCCCGATCTCGTGCACCAGCTCCAGCACCAGGTCCCGTTCGATCTGGGCGCCGAGCAGCAACGCCTCATGCAGGGCGCACGCCATGCCGGTCTCCACCACGCGCTCGACGTCGCCCGCGGCAAGATCGTCGAGGGCCTCCCCGGCCATGGCGTCGCACCTGGCCACCTCCTTCCTCACCTCATCAGCCAGCCGCTCCTCGGTGGTGACCATGGCCAGCTTCGAGAACGACCGGTAGCCCGAGTTGCAGAGCCGGGCGCACATCGAGTCCAGGCACTCTGCGACGAGGTCCGACGCGAGGTCACGCAGTGGGTTCGCTGCCGCAGCCTTGGAGCCGGGGTTGTTCTTGGTCAAGGTGCCAAGAACAGATTCAGATATCTTTAGAAGGAAGGTCTTGGAAGGAGCCGTTGGTCTTTGTAGACCGGGTGGGCAGACGTTTGCTAGTAGCAGGTCGACTGTCGATGTGAGCTCTCCAGGGTGCATGATCAGCTTGCTGTCCTGGGCTACCGGTGCATGCCGGTGCGCACCATGCTGCCCAAGTTTTGCCTCGGTGCACCTGGCATTTCTCTCGGTGGTCGTGTCATCTCGGGCAATAAATGGTGGTGTAGAAGTAGAGTCATCCCAGCGGCGTCTGTCTCTGAATTGAGCATCTGTTGGTTGAGAACATGAAACAGTCAGCATGCAGGTCACAATTGTGTAACTCAGTCAGCTATTAGAATTATTATGCGTTTTGGATCATTGTTATGCAACACGCAAGGGTAAGATAGCACACGTTTAGAGTTTGTTAGCCAGAGTTTTTGTTAGTTCACCCGAACTGTGAAAACGAAGAGCGTGCACAAAAGGAAGTTTTTGTTACCTGAAGTGTAGTTTGGGCTCCCAGAAGCGCAGTTCTCATCTCCATATGTAGATCGAAGAGTTCCTCGTTGTCTGTCGCCCTCAAGTACAGATCGAGATGGAGTAATGGCTTTCCCGTTGGCCTGCAGATGGTAGCGAACAAGGAGTTTTCGTCAGATAAACAAGATTCTCAAAGTTATGATTATTTATGAGAACCATCTCAGTAATATATATACCATGGTTGAAGACAGGGATAAGTAAAGTTACTAACCTCATGCTGTTTATGAGTTTTCCGCAACTCCACGGGATAATGAAGCTCTCCAAACCCATGCATCAGATTGTCTAACTCCCGTAGAAATTCATCGCTTGATGATTTTTGTAGGGCAGGAAAACCACTCGCCTTTTCAGACAATGAAGAGGTCACTCTGCCTCCAGGAACATCTATGTTCTTCAGCTCGTCTTGATTAAGGCATACTGATTCCACAGCCTCCATACTTGATGTGCCCTGTGTTTTTTTCCTGGAAACCAATTCCCTTTCTGAAGAAATACCTTGGCAATCCCTATTGGAGTTTCTTTTAGGACAAGCACCATTTGGAGGTCCCATAACAGCACTACCTTTCCCTCTAGTATGTTCGCTGAGCAAAGAAGCAGGGATGGCCTTCATTGGTGAACTGAAAGTGAAAGAAACAATGTCGGAGTCGTTACACCTGGAAGCATTTCGCGCCTCTACCTGTCCTCGGAAATCATTTCTAACATAGTTTGGGTTGGCAGTCCTTGGCTTCTCGCTAACCAACCATGCGCCTTTTGCAATTATCATATCTTTCTCCAAACCTTTTGTTGATGCAGTCCTTAGCTTCGGTTTGTTAGAGCTCTCACTACGCAGACCATTGGTTCGATGAACTTTTGTGCTCAGGTGCTTGTTCTCTGCACTAGTATGTGGCATGCGTATTTCATCCATAACTTTACCTTTGGACCTCAAAGATGAGCTGGTATTCATACTTTTGTTTAATGAAACAAAATCCTTCCCTCTGCTTGCCACATGTTGCTCCCTGGTTTTATGTTTCTGCCTCTGAATTATGTGTTGTGGATCTTCCGTTCTAGAAGCTATAGGCAATGCGTTCTGCTTCAGGTTGTTCTGTTTGAAAGGGCTAGAAGCAACATTGCCCCGGGATACAATCCTCGGCTGAATTTTTCGGACACCTTGATATGTATCGGCGGTAGCATTGGAGATCATCTCATCACTCTCCTTAATTCTAGCCTTCTCACTCGAGCTGCAAACAGGCAAGACCTTACTGTTTCCTTCAGGCTGCACTTGCCATGACAGATCCTGGTTTGACCTCCTAGCAGCAGCAGCAGAAATCTTCTTGCCATTCTCTTCAGACCACTGACCAGAAGTAGAATTGTGCAGAGAGGTAGCTCCTACGTTCCGAGCACCAGACATTGGTGCATCAGCGTCGTACATCTCACTTGAGAATTGATCGGGCAAATTATGCATGACAGCAGCAGCCCTCCCCGCGCCATAACCGTTACACGGATACTCCAAGCGTGCATGTTGCCGAGCCCGGTGGCGATTCCTGGACTGCAGACCGGGTTCCAGAACTCTGGCTGCTGCTTCAATCAGCCGAGTCTTGTTCCTGCTTGAAATTGACCTTGGGCTCCTAAGTGGTGAAGCTACCTTGTGACTGTAGTGCCTCCCTGACCACAATGCATGTGAATCTGCACTGAACTGGCTAGCATGGTCATGCCGTTCATCCATGAGCTGCCCTGGCTTCTGTTGCTTCTGATGCGAGGTGCCCATGCTCCCTGTGGTACCAGGCAAACCTGGAGAGCCTTCATTCCTGTGACTGCCGACCTGGGAGGAGTCTGTGGCACTAGCTGACCTTTCATGGCTGATAGATGGCATTGAGCTGAGGCCCATCAGCCGGGCTACCACGCCGGGGGTAGACATTTCTCTGCAATTGCTGTCTTGGCTTGGCGTTGGCGAGTGACTAGTGCCATTTCCTTCATTTCTGCTCCTTGCATAGTCTGCAGAATCAAGCTGAATGAAAACAACATGGATCAGCAACCTTTAGCCCATACGAAAAGAACAGATGAGGGAAAAAGGGTTGATGAAAAGTTGTAAAGCAACTAAGAAAAAGGCAAGCAAAATGCTGGATTACTGAACCTGCTTAGCTGGGGGGAATCATTAGGGATCTAGGGCACGCAGGTACAGATAAAAAGGGAGAACTTTGGTTTGGAATCTCTTATTAAGAAAGAAATCTTGGATGTAAATTTATAATAATTTAAGTAAAGATTTGGGGAGCTCCATTCGTTGGAACGGAACACAAAACTAACATCTTCCTCTTGACTATAGCAATTACAAGGAGGGGGGAGGAAGAAGAAAAATGCAAAACTCAGAGAAAAATTCTTGGCTTGGGTTCATCAGTACTGCTGGTTGGGAGAAAGCAAAATGATTATATGTTCAGCCTTTTTTATTTTGGAAAATTTTCTCGAACTCAGAACCAAAATAACAGCCTAAAATGGGGGAGAAAATATGTTTCATAATTCATACCAGGAGAGGGCTCTTCTTGGCCACCGGCGTCTTCTCACCGCCGCCGCTGCCGCCGGGTGGTCTCCCGCTCCCAGCTGGCGATAACTTATGTGCGCGTGCTGAAACGGCACAGTCGAGTCAACAAAAGAAAAAAAATCACGATTCGCACATATGCCAGAGCAATGCAGCTTCTCCGCAATCTCTCACCTGGCGCGAGCAGCTTGGTCTTGTTGGAGGACGAGGAGAAGAGCTTTTTCTTGGCGAGCATCTGGAACAGCGCGGCCACGCACGACGGCGCCGGCTTCTGCCGCTCGGCGATCGTCAGGCCGCCGACCGCCGAGGAAGAGGAGGAGCCGCCATTCTTCATCTTCTCCACGACCGCGAGGAGAACGAAACAGAAATTCAAACGCCGTACTAACTCCGCTCCTCTTGAATCTTGAATGCTTCTTATCCCTTCCAAAAACCAACCTCTGAATAAATGCAGAAAAATTCGAACCCAGCCGCTCCGGAAATTAATTGCTACATCCGGTTCTTCGTGACTCGCCGAATCTTGGAGGGATCAGCCATGAGGGGACAAAATGCTAGAGAACAAAAGGAGATTCGCACTGCTCAAGACATGACTCTTTCATGAAATTCCTCTCTTCCTACTACTCAAGAATGGGGGAAGCAGCAGATAAAGACCCAGCCTGACTGTTCTTGTCACCTCTGAACGCTTTGTGAAACAAAATGCAAAGAGAGATCCAGAGCAAGAGGGCAGACGAGCCAAGCGTTGGAGTTGGGAGATTGGGGAGAGGAGGGGGGCCTGGAGATGAAAAGAGAGCGACGCAGCTTCAGTGACTTTGCCTGGGTGACTTTGTGGTGACTGACATGTGGCCCCTACACACGGTGGACCCACTGGGCAGTGACTCAAAGTCACGTGACTTTGTATTTGGCAAAGTCACTGAAGCTGTGTCCAAAAGAGAGAGGCTTTTCTGGGTGGGAGGAAGAAAGGCCTCTCTTTTACTTGTCACAGTTGCAGAGAGGATTCAGTGGAAGCGACATGTCAAGAGCTGCTGCTTTTTGTTTTGTTTAGCGTGTGAGTTCTTCCGTGTGTGCGTGTGTGATGTGTTGCGTTGTTACCTGTGTAGCCATGTCAGAGGAGAAGCTTTTCCCTGCTGACCTCTCCTTTTTTGTTTGCTTCCCAGGCCAGCCAGTCTGGCTAATACTAGTTGTAGTAATGTATAGGGTTTTTGTTAGGAGTTTGGACTGGTCTAGATGCTAATTAATTCCTACTGTCATCTGAACTTTGGACTTGTCTCATGGTACAAATTAATCTATATCATCGGCTAAGCAAACTCTATCCTCTAGAAAATTACTTTGCTTGTGTGTAGGTAACATAGTTACATAGCAGCAGTAACTGGAACCACAGACAGATGATAACATTCTACTTAACATGCCATTAACACCAACCTAAAGTGGCTGTGATACGCACTTGCTTCAGACAGATACATACTAGCCTCGTAGCCAGTGTATCTGCCTCTGGTTGGAGGTTTCTTTGTGAATCTGTGATGATGAAGAGTAGGGTCAAAGTGAAGGGAAGGTGGTTGCATACGGACAGCTCAAGGTTTCACGAAGAAGGAAAAAACAAAAAGAACAGCTTGGAGATAACTGAACGGGAAAGTGCCATTATACTGCCGACCAAGAGAGCACCAGCACTTGCAGAGTGATATCTTCCTCTTTGGTCAACTATCGTGTCAGCTATCAGCAAGTTTGAAACGGACGGTGCTCCTACCCCTCCACATATGACAAAAAATTCAAAAATATTTAAATGCAAAATGTACATTTCAAAGGCAGCTACTGTACTCTTTTTAAGATGGATGCCGGCTGGTATTGTTTAAATACGAAGTCGTTAGACGTTGGAGCGTCAGTGTGCGCACAAGACAACATAGAAGAAAGGACTATGAAATCTTTGACTAATTAAGAGACGTCTAATCTTGAGTTCTGAGCCCCACTTGATGATAAACTAAACCAAACGTTGCTACTAGCTAGCGTACAAAACGAACCATGTCACTAAGTCAAACGCAACATTTCTGACGGTATTTTAAGCATGTTTTGAGACAGACATCCCAGGGTACAATGTTGACTTGTACAGGTCAGGGACCCATGGCGACCACGGCTGGGCTGCCGCCGCCGGCCTGATCTCCCTCCAACGGCGTCGTCTCCGAGCTCTGCGGCCGGATCCGGCCTCCCCTCGAGCTCCTCTTCCCGTCCATCCGACTACCATGTAGAGGTTGTGCCCGCTGGCCCCGCGGCTGCTCCCGGAGCTTCCGCCCTTCCCATGGCCGTGCCGCTGGCTTCCGTGGCGGGTGCCGGCCTCGACGGCCTCGCCGTCCACGCCCCCCACCGCCCGCTCCCGGTGCAGGCCTCGCCGTCCACGCCGCTCTCCCTCCGCCCCCACTGGACGCTGCCTCCGCCGCCGCCTGAGCTCCCCCGGGATTTTGTCCCCCGTGTGCTGCGGCCCCAGCTCCGTTCCGTGGTGGTCGGCGGGCCGGTCCTGCCCAGTCCGACCGGGATGGCCTCCAGCGTGGATGAGGAGCCGGAGCTTGCTGGTTGCGCCATCAGTGTTGCGCCCACTGCCTCCGTTTGCGTTCCTGCCACCCGGCATCCCCGCGGAGCGACGCTGATGGCCTTGAGGTTGGTGGGCGGCCTTGGCAGGTGGTTCAGCATCGACAACCCCGGGTCCCCGCGCCTTCTGCTCGCCCACCTGCCGACCGGCCGCGCCGTCAAATTCCTCGGCACCTTCGCGGACTCTGCTTCAAGTGCTTGCAGAGGGGGCACTTCATCACCGAGTGCACGAACCAGATTTGCTGCCGCCGTTGCTCTCGCTCGGGTCACAAGGAGAAGGAGTGCCACCGGGAGCGGGACTCTGGGCAGCTCTAGCAGGTCGGCCAGGCTCCCCCTGCTCCGCGTCGCCTGCAGCTCACCCGCGCCGCCCTCTGGACCGCACCTGGGCTTCTGTGGCTGCGCCTCCCACTGCTCCACAGACCGGGATGCTGAAATCTTCCTTCGAGGAGCAGGCGATGCTGCTACGGGCGGAGCTGCGAGGCATGGTCGCGTCGCAGCTTGAGGAGGTGGCCGCTTTGGAGCTCAGGAGGACGGAGGCTGTGCAGGGCTTGTTGGAGAGATTTGGTAGTTTGTTGGAGCGGGCTGAGATTGCTCTAGAGAGGTTCTTCACGGCACCGGGTGTTGTGCAGACGTTTTCTACACCGCCTCCGCTTGCTGGGATCGGTGTTGGTTGTGCGGATGGTGGTTCTGAGCCCTTTGGTTGCTACTCCCCTAGGAAGGTGACCAGTCCGGTGGGAGAGTTCTTCCATGAGCTTGCTGGCATGATGTCGGGATCATCCAGCGACGAGCGACGCGGCTGCCGCTTGGACCGAGAAGAGATTATGCAGGAGATACATGTGGAGCTTCCACAGACAGTGACAGGGGAGGTGATCTCTCGACAGGAGATACTCGACGGTGTGTCCTGTGAGGGGGGGCACGTCGACATGGAGGAAGAGGCTGAGAGGTATTATGGGGAGATGCAACAGATGAGGTCAAGCCTGGCAGACCTGGGAGAGCAGATGGTGGTGCTGAACGATGAGGAGGTGAGCATCGACGACCCCGGGGCGGGTGCCGTCCCGCTTACCGATCAGGGTGCGGCCGGGCAGCAGCTCGACAAGGACGTCCTCATGCCGGCGCAAGCTGGCTCTGGAGAGCAGGGCCTGGAGATGGATGCACCTCCGTGCCCTTTGTCGGGCTTCCTTGCCCGGTTCGTGGCGCTGATCGAGGTCTCCGTTTTGGGCACGCCGGCCACGGTGCTGGTCCACGAGAAGGAGGTGGAGGCGGCGTCTGTGCGGAGGAGCGACAGGTTCGCCAAGCTTCACCCGGAAGGCGCCAACATGGAACAGCTGGCCATGGAGGCCGTGGCGCGACGTCTCGGCTCGCGGCCTGAGGAGGACAACACCTCTGAGCGCCTGTGGCAGGACTACTTGGCTCTATGGGGTGACAAAGCCCTCACGGACCAGGCGGTGGCGGCCATCGATGACCTTGTCCTCTACGTGAAGAAACCCATAAAGAAGAAGGTGTCTGGGACCGGGGTGGCGCGGCAGAGGCCGCCGGAGATTGCCTAGATGACAGCGGCTAGCGCCATCATCCTCTCGATGTGGGGGATATGGAAGGAGAGGAACCGGAGGTTTTTCTGCAGCGCGGAGATCCCTTCAACGGAGGTGGCAGATTTGGTGCGGGAAGAGATGGCGTTGCGGGCTTTCGCCCACACGCAGGATCCGGGGAACTTTATTTTCTGTTTTTGCTTGTAGAGGGAGTTTTCCCTAACCCAAAATGCTGTACATAACCATCTATTCTATCTAATCGGACGGCGGATTCGACCGCCTTAAGCCTAAAAAAAAGCAACTGTAAAACCGTAACTCTTTATGATTGTTCATGTCAGCTGCTTCGGCGACGATGCTAATGAAATATTTTGGGCCGTGGTTTCGTACGGATCAACACGTATAAATACAAATCATTGCGCGCCTACGGTGTACTGTACTTGCATTCATGGGAAGGTGGTGACCTGACCAGCGTATCATTGGCACGGCGGGGTACACGATTTCGAAAAGGTTGTGCTATGGAGAACCTGTCTATGGTAGGATGGTTAGAAGGGTGGTTGTACCCCCATCCCATCAGAGTTCAAACCCCATGTCTGACACTGGTGTTTTGATCGATGTTGCATGATTTTATATGCTTTTGAACGTCAGATTTGAGGGGCACGGCTGCAGTGGCGGACAAATGTGGGAGGCGGTTGAATATGATATACTAAACGAAACTCTCAAGAACTCGCAGCTGGACAAGCATGGAGGAAACTTTGAAAGATATTGTCTTCTTGAGCGACACATCGACAGAGAGAATCGACTATCATTTGAAAACTCGTTAGTTCGGTTCTTAGGCAAACTATGCCCATCGTATTACGGCCCTGCGTTTGCCGATGGATTATAACCACGCCATTTTATTTCACACCTCATTGGGAAGTCAAATTGTCTTAAAATAGGTTGTTTATAATTTCATTAGGATTGCCAAGATGTACACATAATTCTTTGACAAGAGTAATTATAATTGTTACGTAGATGTTAATCTGTTAATTATTAACATGGTTGTCGAAGTATGTATAGCTCTCGATTTTGTTAGTCTTTATATACCATTAGCATGTTGGTATGCCATTATATAATTATAGAGAATATTATAACTGAAATTTCAATCAAAAGACCTAATTTGCTTTCATATGCATGTATTTTATGGACTATGAAGTTCTGCACTCTTGTGGCTAGTTTTGACGTTGGTATCCTACCTATACTTAGGGTTTAGGGTTAACATGACATACATCCTAGTAGGAAAAAATCTCATACAAAATCGAACCAAAATAAGATTGTATATTGTGATGGATTGATTCAAAAAGGTTGTAGATTCAGATGGCAAAATTCGCTAGGTTGTTGTGCCAAATCTTGAGAGAAGTATCACTCGAGTAGCTTATCAGGAACAATATGTGCCACACTAAACGATGATTTATATATTTTCTCAAGAAATATGTAGACATGCTCAAATAGTCAGTACTCAGCATCCACTGCTTATTTGGCCTTCTTCCATGGAGCAATTCAACAAGATTTTGCTAAAACCCTCTGGAAGAGCAGAGCCCCTCTGAAAGAAAAGTTCTTCAGTTGGCTAGTCATGAAGAACAAGTGTTGGACCACAGATAGACTGACAAAAAGAGGACTACAAGGGCCGGCGCGTTGTGTCCTATGCGATCAAGAACAGGAGACAATAAGTCACCTCCTGGTAAATTGCTCCTTTGCAAAGGAATTTTGGTTCAGACTCAGTGTGCAGTTGCGATCCCAAGATGTCACTGCTCAAACGCAGTTGGTTGTTCGTGAGTGGTGGGTTCAGAACCTGCAGCGCTGCAACGGGAGAAGAAGAAAGAAACTAGCTACGATGCTCATTGCAGGGATGAGAAGGCTTTGGCTTGAGCGAAATGCACGAGTCTTTGAGAGGAGAAGTAGCACGGTGTCTGAAACTGTCAAGAGAGCTTTAGATGAGTTGGGATTGTGGGAAATGGCTAGAAAGAGTGCAGACATTAGGGAGTAGTAGTCAGGTGGAGTTGAGTTGAGTGCGGGCATTGGCTTGAAGCCAATTGTAATCCGTAAAACTTCTTTTCCATTCTTAATGCGATGACAGCAACCTTTGGTTGCGGTCCTTGAAAAAGATACTCATGAACATTTAATTTATTTATATTAAATATTTTTACTTGATACAACCTGTTCTCAAATTTAGAATATTAACCATAACATCTTTCTTACACACATGAAAAGGTTAAACCTATATAATTCTAATAAACTAATATAGTTAACTAAACTTAAACCACATTATTTGAGGAATTTTCGTCATACTTTCCTTTAAAGAACGCACCTTTGAAAACCTTTGGTTAAAGACACCTCATTTAAATCACATAAATGAAAAAAAAATCATGTGTCTTCATGAATTACTATTTCCCTTTGATGCATTGTAGATATATGTCTATTACAATAACCCTGAATATCTCAGTAGACATTTCTAAAGCGAAACTTTAAGAAATATCTTGATAGAGAACTCTTCCGTGGACTAGTGGTAGCCGTGCATATGCGCATAAGGGCCAGGTCCCGGGTTCGAGTCCTCACTTCTACCTTAATGACAAAGCCGGGGTGGAGTCCCCCTCCGGTCTTGTTGTTGTTTTTTTTAGAAATATCTTGATAGAGTTTTTAAAGGTCAAATGGAATGGATGAAAATATACATGTCTAATGGAATCGCGGTAACTACCCTAGCGGAAGACCATCTAAGCGACGTGTGTCACATTCCGGCAAGGTAATGGTAGAGTACACCTCCATTAATGCAATCTACGGGATGGGCTTGCTGCCACGTCAACTCGAAGAAGGAGGTGGCACTATATAAAACCGAGCATTAAAGTCGGTGACTAGAGGCGGTTCTAACAAGGAAAAAAGAGCATACTACCAAACGGCTCCTACTGTCCCACGTTCTTCTCCGAGGAGTAAGAGTCGGTGCTAACTGGTTCATAGGCGAGTATCCACCGTTGGAGAACATAGTCGTCGAACAGACGCGGTTCTGGTCAGTGCCTAACCGCACCGTCTGTGGTGTTCTTGAGGCAGGCCGGGCAGAAGCAGTCCATCGTGACGCTGCGGAGGCCGGCATCATCGACATTCTATCCGACTCCAAATTTCACGAGGTGCCACGTAGAGTTAGGAGGCAGAGAGTTTAGAGTAACTTTAACTTTTGTCAAAACTATTGTAAAATATCAAGAAAATTGAACGAAATGATAACCTTTTGATTATGTCGATCTCTTTTTTTGTTGTGGGGGGGGGGGGGGGGGGGCAGCTAGGGCAGCATCACCATTGTGTCGAACATGTATCCAGTACCCTAAACCGGACATGGTTTAGGGGTGTCGGACACATTTCCTGAGGTGCCGGTTGAGAAGCTCTATCCTTCGCATATGATAAAATTTTCAAAGATACTTACGTGCAAAATGTGCATTTCACATGCAACTAGTGTAGCATTTTTAAGAAGGACGAGGCACATACTATTTAAATAAGATGTCGTTAGAGGTTGGAGCGTCAGTGTTCGCACAAGACAAGAAAGAAGAAAGGATAGGAGATCTTTGACTAATTAAGACTAGCCACATTGGCAAAAAGCTGACGTGTCACTATAATTAGTGATGAGAGAGGTGATAGTGGTATTCGCAGCTAGGGCAGCATCACCATTGTGTCGAACATGTATCCGGTACCCTAAACCGGACATGGTTTAGGGGTGTCGGACACATTTCCTGAGGTGCCGGTTGAGAAGCTCTGTCCTTCTCATATGATAAAATTTTCAAAGATACTTACGTGCAAAATGTGCATTTCACATGCAACTAGTGTAGCATTTTTAAGAAGGACGAGGCACATACTATTTAAATAAGATGTCGTTAGAGGTTGGAGCGTCAGTGTTCGCACAAGACAAGAAAGAAGAAAGGATAGGAGATCTTTGACTAATTAAGACTAGCCACGTTGGCAAAAAGCTGACGTGTCACTATAATTAGTGATGAGAGAGGTGATAGTGGTATTATAGGTAGATACTGTAACATAACGGATTTCAATGCAAGATGAGCCTACAACCTAATAAATGTAGTATTATATGATACCACACATATGTTATTACCCATTGTAGAGTAGACTGGCTAGTCTAAGAGACGTCTAATCTTGAGTTCTGAGCCCATTTTTTTAATAAAAAAATCAAATATGCTGGCTAGCGTACAAAACGAACCATGTCACTAGGTCAAACGCAACATTGTGGCGGTATTATAAGCATGTTTTGAGACAGACATCCCATGGTACAATGTTGACTTGTAGAACTAGAAGCGATTAATTTACATGGACTAGCATTTGAACTGTCACCCAGGCCAAACGAGCATACAAAAACAGAGATTGAGAATTATACGAGTATCGCCTCAACAAATTTCGGACCAAAAAAACCCTGTTTCGAAATGGGACCTGACAGACCGGTCAAATGAATAGGAAATCCTGTATTTGGCAGAAGCAAGTCCTACAGTTTCGAAAACAAAAAATAGGACCATTGCCACACTATGCTACTGGGCATTCGGCTCTTGCGGGCCACACATTTTACGTGGAGAAAATGTTGTGCATCCGTTCCCTCACGATTCAGTTCAGGTCAGGGACCAGTCCAGAAAAAAGTAACTGTAAAACCGTAACTCTTTCTGACTGTTCATGTCAGCTGCTTGGGCGACGATGGTAATGAAATATTTTGGGCCGTGGTTTCGTACGGATCAACACGTATAAATACAAATCATTGCGCGTGTACTTGAAGGTGGTGACCTGACCAGCGTATCATTGGCACGGCGGGCCGGGGTACACGATTTCGAAACGCTGGTACTAGTACTAGGAGCGCAGGGCCGCATTGAATTTCGACCTCACCGGCCGGCGGCCTGTTGCTAGTTTCCGGCAGCGAGCTTGAAGTGACTGAAAACTACTACACGTTTTTATTCTGGGCTGGACGTATTGATTGTGATTGCTGGCTGGACGCAGCAACTCGATCGGGCCATTCTGTTCGAATTTGTGTCCGTGAATATATTTTTTTTTTTTTGAATTTTCCATACTTGTATTCATACTAGAAGGAAGCATAACAAGGCCAGATTACAAGCGAAAAGGAAAACAAAGATGATACAGAGAACGTCGCTGCAGCGACCCACCGTCTTCAACCTCCAGAGCCACCGGCACGCGCGAGCTCCACCGCCAGCGACGACGAAGGACGCGACCGTCCAGAGCACTCCACCCCAGAGCGAAAGAGCTCTTTGCCCAAAGGCGTTGAAAGCCGCATCAACCACCAGCTCCATCGAGCTGGATCTCGAGACGATGAACGAAACTCGGCCGGGGCCGGGCCCCAAGCACCTTCCGCTCCAGATCTGGGGCCAGAGCCGCCCCACCTCACCGGAGGTGGCCAGATCCACCGCCAGCCCACCACTTCCCCCGCTGCAGTCGCCCCGCACCACCACCACCGGCCTTCTGTACACACGCCATCGAACCGCCGCCGAAGCCGGAGAAAGGAGCAGCGGATCGAAGACGAACCTGCAGCTCGAGGACACCGTCGAGGACGACGCCGAGGAGGGGAAGCTGCAGCTCCAAAACGGCGACCCCGGCCACCCCGCCTCAGCCGCGCCGCCCAAAAGCTCCTAATCCACGCGCCGGAGCGCAGATCTGGGGATTCCCCAACCTCCGCCGCCGGGGATCGCCGAGTCGCCTCCGCGTTCGCCTCTGAGCACTGTCCGTGAATATTCTTGGACTGTTGGAGTGTTGCATCGATCGATTCGTGCAAGTGTTTTACTGCGGGAAACAAATAACGTTACAGTCTGAGCTGGGCACTCGAAGTTGAAGGGATGAGAGCATCTCCACTCGCAGTGACCAAACGGCCGGCCAAAGGTATTTGGGGCGTGCCGGACAGAAATCGGTTCCCACTCGCGGCGCCCAAACGCGATTTCGGTCCGGCGCGGCCCAATTTTCTGTCCGGCACGTCCAGCCCATACCCTCATCTTGGGGAGTCCTCGGGTGGCTCCGGACGCAACGGAGCGCGTCGCCACGTATGACTCCGACGCGCGGGTCATGCCTGTCAGCGGCACAAACGACTTCAATCGACGGTGGTCAAAGCCACGTGCCGCGTGGTCACGCCTCGTTATCACAGCTGGCGGCCGCCAGTGAGCCATCGCTTCCCACTGCTCGGCGGCGTCAATGCGGCGCGTCTTTTCGAGGGCAGCGGCGTTAATGTCACCGCCCTCCGGCGGCCATAAAAGGCCTTGTACGCCGCCCCCTCCTCACACCACGCCTTGTTCTCGCACTCGCCACTCGCCCGCCACCGCGAACCAAGAACTCGGCCGCCGCCGTGAACCACGAGAGAGATGGCCGGAAGCTGGAGGCGCACCGGAGGCACGGCGGTGAACGGCTTCGGGCCGCGCACCTATGGGCACGGCGCGCGTCGGCGTCTGCCTCGTCACGCTCGGGGGCTTCCTCCTCCCGCTCCCGCACCTCGCCTCTGCTCACGCCGAAGCCCGAGCAGATGAAGTTCAAGGCGGAGCCGGAGCTGTCGCCGCTCTTGGCCGAGCTCATGGCGGCGCAGGCGGGCACGGACGACGACGCCATCACGCGGGTCGTCGTCGTCGCGTCCATCGACGATATACCGCCGCTCGACGGGCCTGCTGCCTGCGCGTGGTCGGCGTTCGAGCACGCCAAGTCCAAGGGCGTGCCCTTCTTCGACCTCACCGACTACGGCGCAGGACCTAGCCGCAGCAAGGAGGAGGACGGCGGCGCATGACCAACAGCGGTGGCGCCTGCGTGAAGAAGGAGAAGGAGGAGGAGGAAGAGGATCCCTACTACGCCTTCAGCGCCACTACCGCCGTCATTAGGTTAGGTTTATTTAAATTTCATTCAAATGTGTAAAATTTCCTAAGTTTGAATAAAAATCGCTGAACTTTTATTTTTACAAAAAACATTTAGGCGCTACGAGTGGAGAACGACGATGCCCAAAGGCAACAGATAGTCCGGACGACGCCCAATGACATGTTTGGAAGGGCATTTGGACGGCTATTTGAACGCCGCGAGATACTCTAAACACTCGCTCACACGGCGACGGCGTGCACACGACCTGGCCATGCACCGGAAAGGCGCAGGCGCAGCACAGCCAGCGCAGGTCCGTGAGACCACGGCGCAGGGCAGCGACTTGGGCGCAACCCAACGGTGGCAGCGCGCGGCTGGAAAGCGTCGCCGGGAGGGGACCTGGCTGGCTGGCTGGCCATTTCCCAACGTCCCTCTCGTCTCAGGTGTCAGCGCGGAGCCTGAAAGGGGACATGATTGATTTTCCCCTGTCCGTCGCATCATGCACGGATCGAGCTCGTGCTAGCTAGTCCGGTGCGTTTTCAGAACTGGGAACAGGAGTTCACTCATGATAAATGAGGTGCTGGAACTCGACACCTCTACCTCATCCGGCGCCAGGGTGTGAAGGCGATGAGGGATTTGTTGTCTATGTTAGTAACCACAAAATATGTTCCTACAGTATGTCCAGGGGCTCAAAAATTGTTAGATGGAGATCACATTTCTTGTCACTTGCTGTGATGTTCGTAATTATTTGTTGTTATTTATTTTATTTTAGTACGTACTCTCTTTGTATAACAAAAATATATAGGTATGCCATATACGGACTACATACGGATAGAAATTATAGAATCTACACACTAATACGCGTCTATTTACTTCGGTATCAGAAAAATGCTAAAACATTTTATATTTTGGTACGGAGGTAGTACTAAACTGTACATCAACACCACATTTTATTATGTTTGGTACGGAGGTAGTACAAAATTATACATCAACGCCACATTTTACTATGATTTGATCCATCGTAATATTATTTATTCAGATTTAACTCATTTTCTGCTACTAAACTTGCCATACATATGGAGTTTTCATTTATCTAGGAGTTATATCAAAATCAGGGGTATTAAAGACATTACACAACTCAACACGGCAAATAAGACCAAATTTTAGATGGCCAAATGAATAGGAGAAACTGTTTTTAGAAACTTCTCCCAACAGCAGTTTCTCCCCACCGAAATCTACAAACTGGCTTCTCCATAAGATTAAGCCCAAAAGAAGTAGCCCTAAACTGAGCTAAAAGGTGAGCCACGCCGTTTATATCTCCGAGGAAGGTCACAAAGTTCACACCGAGTGAGAGAACAAGTTGAATATCTTTAACTTAGGGCCCTATATGAATGACCAATGAGGCCGTTTGCATCTAAAAAAACATGAACCCTTATGGACACCTTTTTCTCGCTTTCTCACGGAGTGCTCGGTTAATATTTGATGTTTTACAAATGTCCAAATTAAATACTTGAAAACATGTTACTTTTCAAATTAAATAGGTTCTCGTTTTGAGGTTTGAGGGGGAATACCGAGAAAAAAATGGTGCAACACTTAGAAGGGATTGTGTTTCCCTTAAAAGTTAAAACACAAGAAAAAATGGCGTGGTTTCATTGCAACGGTGGATTGCTAGGTTCGTTTTTTATTTGTTTTAGAAAAATCCAGGTTAAAAGCTTGAAAACATGTTACTTTTAGAAGTAAAGAGGCTTGGGTTTGAGATATGAGAGGGGGCAAGTGCCCCCTCCCCCCAGCACACACACTCCTAGTTTTATGGGATGACAAAAAATTCAACGCGTGACCTTCTTGGAGAATGGCATGCTATGAGACACCGATAAAAATGGCGCAACACTTACAAGGGAATGAGGTTCCATTACGATATGCACAACTGCAGTCACCTGTTCTTACCCGATGTCACTGTTACCGGCCACCACATGTGCTTCCTTCAAGCCGTCAAAATACACAACTTCTTACTTCTATATGACATGTTTCCTACATGTTACAAATTTGCTTCATTCTACATGACAATTTGTTTCTTTGATACATCGAATATTAACAAACAATGTGTTACGAACACTCAATTCATTTCCTTAGGCGACATCAAGACATCAACCAGAATGCCTTAGCCTTTAAAGCATGATGTAGATGTGGGCACCCTTGCGTGTTGGTCACTCGGTCCTCCTCATTGACCATAGCCCCCGCCATCAAGGAGAAATTCATTGGCAACTTGGTTGGGATATGGAAGCAAAGGCGTAGTTTAGAGCCTCTTGGTAGCATCCACCTAATTTTGAATAATTACTCACATCAAATCATGGACAATATTTTAAATACAATTATATTGAAATTTAAAAAACAATGCAAGAAGGTAGAAGCATGGTTCTATTTATGCAAACTCTCTGGAAAAATTACATGCATGCTTTTTGACGCATCAATTTTATGCTATCTCAACATAACTAACACCATGTAGAAGCTTCGAAGCCTGAAAATATAACTAGTAGCAGGAGTACAGTATTTAAATTACAATGGTACTGCAAATGACAATATCAAAAATCAAGAACAAGCATGGTTATAAGCTGCAAACTATCTATACCAAAGAAAAACATATAGTATACATTGGAAGCACGGATATTTCCAAGCAAGAGATTATCAGAAATGTAGAGCTCTCATTCTTGCCCAATGAACTGGTGACTACATCCAGATTTTTTTCTAATGGTCTGAAATTTCCGCCTCTAACATTACGGATCACGCTGGAGAGGGTCAACCCGATGGTAGTCTTGAGATGCACGCAGTCGCTCTACCCGCCACTTTTGCTCCAGCGTGAGTTGTGGTTTTCTTTCTAGGTTGTTGGCACATGTAAGTATTTATGAGATGCATCCATACCCGACGAACCAGTGAAGCAAGAAGTAGGACTACTCATCATATTGTGTTTTTCAAAAGTGTGCCTTGAGCATTGATCTTTTCTTAGCGAATTCCACCGTTTATCACTTACTTTTGCATTTGTGAGATATATTACTTCATTTAGTGAAACTTCCCCGCATGTAAGAAAATTTGCACCCGGTTTTATCCATTAGCATTTCGCTAGTTCTGTTAGATTGCACCGGCATGTTAGATTAATGCGGCTTGATAACAACGTATAAAGCTCGACGGGCGTCTTCGGCAATCATGTACAACACCTTCTCTTCTCCATGTGGCATCGTGATCTTGATATCGTCGAACCTCGATAGTCACCTCGCACCTTGCCAAACAAACACAACGAAAGGAAGATGGGCTAAAGTTTCTTAAATGGTGTAATGTGGACAGATTTTAGTGTCACAAATGACAACTAGAGGTTAAGCATTGAACTTCACTTCTTTTTTTCTGAACGGACGAGTATTGGTCTTGTGATCTGGTCGGCGGTCCGGTCGTGCCATGGTTAAAAAATATCAAACTCACACCGAAGCCCACAACAAGTCGAACACCTTCCCAAAACTCACACCGAGCAAACCGACCACGAAGCAGCCGAAGAACCAGCCCGCCAATAGCCCACTTACCGATTAGACCGTTAGACTCCTGCCCAGAAAAAAAATCTTCGATCGGTCCTCCAATGGCAATGCGCCGCCGGCGCCGAGGCTCCCTTGGAGCAGGAGATCTGCGGAGGTATCCTGCACAGGAATTGGTGAGCCCGGGCGGCCGCCCCTCCTCTCCCCCTGGTGGTTCCAGCCACTCTTTCGGCCTACCACCCGGCATGCACCCTCGCGCCGCCGCCCGCCCGCGCGCGGTCGCGGCCACGGCGGACGTCGGCGCCGCCATGCCAGGTACCGTGACGCGGATTGGCCACTCCTGAGCACTCCAGGTAACGCTCGTTTGCTCCCGATCTGATCTTTTTGTCGTGGCTCGGGCGCGTGGAGTCCTCGATCTGATTGTTTTGAATCTGTGTTTGCGTGCAGCTCGAGGGCCTGCCGGCGATGGTGCAGGCGGTGCTCTCGGACGACGGGCCCGTGCAGCTGGAGGCCACCACCCTGTTCCGGAAACTGCTCTCTATCGGTGAGACTTGAATTTACATCAAGCTGACGTCTCTGGACAATAGATGTGGGATGGAATTAAGATGATTCTGTTCTTAATTACGGGCTAGTAACGTGATAAATCAAGATTAAGTGATACATTAAGGGTCTCTGACGTTTCGTGTGTTAATTCATTCTCCAGCGCCAAGCTTGAGAGCTTGCTGTTCATCTGTTTTTTTGGTTCACCTTCACCATAGAAACGCACCATTACTCAAGTTACAGTTCCATGTTTTGCAGTTAGAGAGACCACCATTACTCAAGTTACAGTTGAAACAGTTCGTGAACATGGCCTGCGTTCCAAGCTTTCGTCTTCAGGTGAGGCTGGCTTTAATTATCCCCATCCATGATCTTGAACGCTATTAACATGCATCTGTAAACTGGAATCTGTAATCACGGCAATGAACAGTTTTTAGATTAACAATCCTGGAAATTAACTTCCCCGCAACATCTTTGTTGGTCCCAGGTTTAGAGAGTGAGAGGATATGGCGGCAGAAGCAGCAACAACTAGTTAACGTAGATAAGTTGAAAGCCACAAATGGTATGCCAAAGACAACATGTAAACTCATACTCTTACTCAAGTATTTAGCTTTGAATCTAGGAAGCTTCGGTTCTGCAATTAATCATCAATTGACGTTAACAGCAATGCATGCCACGCGTGGTTCTTCATTTAATTTAGATTCGGTCGCCGGAGCACCACCATCTCCCGCATCAAGTGACGAGATCGCCGGCGATGGCGTCAATGGGATCAAAGGTAAGAATTAATAGCCAGCATTCTGCAGAATCGCAGGTTAAATAGCCCGTTACAGGAGTCTAAAATGCGCAGTGCCTACTAATTTTTAACTCATGAGCTGATGCTTGGAAGAGAAAAGAATACTTCAGATGGGAAGAGAGAACCTCCAGCTAGTTCTTGCCCGTTACAGGAGTCTAAAATGCGCAGTGCCTACTAATTTTTAACTCATGAGCTGATGCTTGGAAGAGAAAAGAATACTTCAGATGGGAAGATAGAACCTCCAGCTAGTTCATGATAGGGCATGTTCTTGGACAAAAAATCATGTAGCATTCCTTCTCAGATTTAGCTACCTTTAACTTAGTTGTTCTTTGAAAATCCATTTTCTGTTTTGCCAGTACTTGCCAACCTGAACCATGTAATTTCGAATTCAGAAACCAGCAGAAAGATGATAGTGCTCAGGGTATGTGTTGTACTTCAGTGCCTATGTTCAGGTTTTTAGGAGGAGAGATAGAGCGCAAAAATCCATTAGCTTGGCCTAATGTCTGAGACTAGTTGTTGTGTCCGTGTTTCCAGTGTACTGGCTACACATGCTTAAACTCTAAACAAAGTGCTGCCTAAGAAAGCTAGTTTAGACAATTTAAAGAACTTAAAGAAACCAACTTAGTGAGCTCTGTATACTGGCAGTAGAACCTGTACAGGAACCCTCGGTTATTTGCGTCGCCGACGTTCAGTTAAACACACGACTACGTTCAGCTTTAGTCCTCATTTTCTGTGAACCAAATCCTTGCATCTTAATCTATCTCTCTGTAGTTTAGTTAGTTACAGGTTTTCCCAGTTACAGCTTTCTCGCATCTGTGTAGTACTGGTTGAGGGAACTAGTACTCAACTAGGAGGAAGTTACCCTGTATGCATACTTGTGAATAGAACAAACTACCAGAACTAATGTTCTTTTAGACATAGGTCAGCAATCCTTTAGCAGATAAACCTTAACAGCTTGAGTGATCAGGTCATGACATGAAGCTTGAAACTGATTTAGCTAGACCAATGTAACTACCGTGTGTTGCTTTGTCCAGTAAATATCCAGAAATGAGTAAACTTGTAAAATTCACAGAATATTCATATTAAATCTGTCAAAATGCTAAAAAAAACCTGCCTGTTGATACCATTATCATTCATATTTGAATCAACTACAGTTATGTTTTAATAGGAGAACAATTCAAACATTCTTTCTTTAAAAATGGGGTTCATTGGAATGCAATGATTTAACATTTCAACCCCATTTAAATTTCTGATCTTGTACTAGGGCTACTTTGTAAACATTAAAATGTCATGTCATACATTGTGCGCATTGCATTATGCCATGTATTGAATGTGTTCTTCTCGGTAGGACACGAGCCGAAGCCGAGATTGACAACAACAACAACAACAACAACGAGCAGTACTCAGACCCTCGACGAACAAGGCAAGCGTAGCCCCATCATCTCTACACCTATTTTTCAAAGTATTCGAGTCTTGGTTAATTTAGCATTCAATTCCACAATTTTTTGGTTGATAGATAGAGTCAGCCTATCCGATACATGTTCCCTCTTTTACAGCCTCAATACTTGTTTTTCCCTCCTATCATCGCTAGAGCCTTATATGTGTTATATGCTTAGCCTCAATACTTGTTGATATGATCTGTTCCACCCGGATGATGACTTGGGTCAACGTTTTAATCTAGCATGTTAGTATGAACTTTTGAGTGTGAGTCGGAAAACATTTGAGGAAAAGGTAGGTCGTGGCCAGGATACAGTGAAGGACGAACACGGATCTTGATCCCTACGCACACAAATAGAGACCACCAGGAGGTGGCCATCTCTCGATGGCGGAACGGCCCTATTAGAGTTACTCATGGGATAGGTTTAAGCAAGGTAAGGTCATGGTCAACCACCCTCTGTCGGCACTCCCACGAAACGAGTCTTGCGATGGAATGCGTTGTTGAATATTTTTCATATTTGATTTAGAAAACACGGTTTTAAATTTGGGCGAGTTGGTCAACTTATTCGTTGGAGTTATTAGTTGATTTTATTTGAGCTGGACTTGTTCTCCGTTTTCTTTTCCTTAGGGTCATTTTTTATTTGCTTCTACATGTTTTTCTCATGTTTCTTTTCTTTCGGTATCTGACGTTTTCGAGTGTGTGTTTACTAAACTTAAGTTGTATTTATTTGATTTGCCCCTTTTCAGTGCTTGTTTTTTTCTGGGGGTTTTGAAGTGTGTTGCCTCGTGTGTGAGTAAATTCTCATTGTTTATGCAACGTGTTGGGTCATGTTCAATAATTATCTGACTTGCTCTCATTAATTTTCGATTTGGTTTGGTTGGAAATGTTTCTAAGCGTTAGTGTAGTCAGTATGTTGAAAAGACTTACCAGTTCTTATAGAACTAACAAGTGACTAAATAAAAGTATTTTTGTTGATGGGTTTAGTCAATGTGATGATTTGTTAGATTGTAGGACCGAGGAAAGAGAGCATTGGATTTGATGAGAAACATATGTGAGATACAATGTTGGGTTTAGTCAATGTCATGATTTGTTAGATTGTAGGACCGAGGAAAAGAGAGCATTGAATTTGATGAGAAACACATGGTGAGATACAATGTTTGATATAAGGAATAGCGATCTTTATGTTCTTCAGCTAAATTTGAGTTAGCCTAGTGAAGATGGACTAATAGTATATTTTATTGGTGGTTACTTGGATAAGATAGTTTGGAATTCATCTGTATTATGTTTTGTGGATTAGAAAAATGCTAATTATTGGAGGATCAATGGCTCTCTTGATTTATAGGTTTCTTGTGGTGGTATAGTCTTGGACAATGATCAACGATCTAGGTGATTTTGTTACTTGTATAAGATAGTTTGGAAGTCATATGTATTATGTTTTGTGGATTTAGAAAGATGCTAATTATTGGAGGATCAATGGCTATCTTTATTTATAGTTTCTTGTGGTGGTATAGTCTTGGACAATGATCAATGATCTAGGTGATTTTGTTACTTATAGTGCCACTAAGATCGTATGGGAAAATAGAATTGAAGTTAGTTATTTTGGATAAATTTGGTATGATGGGCCATGATGAAGAAGAGTTTAAGATGTAAGGGTTTAGAATTATTTGTTTGTAAGGATTGGTTTCGGTGGTTCTAGTTGGATGATTGGATTGATATGATGATTGTATTGATACATGAACCTGAGTGAGCATGATTATAATTGGATTTTTTAGGCGTAATGAGATGATCTAACGGAGTTGATAGTGATTGGATTATGTGCTGTTGCAAATTTCCTATGGGATGTTCATGGACAAGTTCAATGTGAATTTTGGAGAAAGGTCCAATTATAATGAAAGATAAGAATGGTTTAGCTGCTGATACATACCAGATGAAACTAGAACTGTTGGATTGTGATGCAGACGTTATTTGGACGATTTTGAAGGTTATGACCGTCCAGAGAAAAAAATTGGTTTAGTGTCATAGAGTTGCTAGGGAAATGTCATGAAAGGTTACCTAGATTCAAACTTTTGGTTCTTGTGCTTATTGGCATGTTGTTTAATATTTGAAAATGTTGAGTCTTGCGATAGAATGCGTTGTTGATTATTTTTCGTATTTGATTTAGAAAACACGGTTTTAAATTTGGGCGAGTTGGTCAACTTATTCGTTGGAGTTATTAGTTGATTTTATTTGAGCTGGACTTCTTCTCCGTTTTCTTTTCCTTAGGGTCATTTTTTTATTTGCTTCGACATGTTTTCTCATGTTTCTTTTCTTTCTGGTATCTGACTGTTTTTGAGTGTGTGTTAACTAAACTTAAGTTGTATTTATTTGATTTGCCCCTTTTCAGTGCTTGTTGTTTTTGGGGGGTTTTGAAGTGTGATGCCTCGTGTGTGAGTAAATTCTCATTGTTTATGCAACGTGTTGGGTCATGTTCTATAATTATCTGACTTGCTCTCATTAATTTTCGATTT
Source organism: Poa pratensis (assembly GCA_947311845.1). Taxonomy (NCBI): domain Eukaryota; kingdom Viridiplantae; phylum Streptophyta; class Magnoliopsida; order Poales; family Poaceae; genus Poa; species Poa pratensis. The sequence continues at coordinate 83,411,761 of CAMZMU010000036.1, forward strand.
GGTTTGGTTGGAAATGTTTCTAAGCGTTAGTGTAGTCAGTATGTTAGAAAAGACTTACCAGTTCTTATAGAACTAACAAGTGACTAAATAAAAGTATTTTTGTTGATGGGTTTAGTCAATGTGATGATTTGTTAGATTGTAGGACCGAGGAAAGAGAGCATTGGATTTGATGAGAAACATATTGTGAGATACAATGTTGGGTTTAGTCAATGTGATGATTTGTTAGATTGTAGGACCGAGGAAAAGAGAGCATTGAATTTGATGAGAAACACATGGTGAGATACAATGTTTGATATAAGGAATAGCGATCTTTATGTTCTTCAGCTAAATTTGAGTTAGCCTAGTTAAGATGGACTAATAGTATATTTTGTTGGTGGTTACTTGGATAAGATAGTTTGGAATTCATCTGTATTTGTTTTGTGGATTTAGAAAAATGCTAATTATTGGAGGATCAATGGCTCTCTTGATTTATAGGTTTCTTGTGGTGGTATAGTCTTGGACAATGATCAACGATCTAGGTGATTTTGTTACTTGTATAAGATAGTTTGGAAGTCATATGTATTATGTTTTGTGGATTTAGAAAGATGCTAATTATTGGAGGATCAATGGCTATCTTTATTTACAGGTTTCTTGTGGTGGTATAGTCTTGGACAATGATCAATGATCTAGGTGATTTTGTTACTTATAGTTCCACTAAGATCGTATGGGAAAATAGAATTGAAGTTAGTTATTTTGGATAAATTTGGTATGATGGGCCATGATGAAGAAGAGTTTAAGATGTAAGGGTTTAGAATTATTTGTTTGTAAGGATTGGTTTCGGTGGTTCTAGTTGGATGATTGGATTGATATGATGATTGTATTGATACATGAACCTGAGTGGGCATGATTATAATTGGATTTTTTAGGCGTAATGAGATGATCTAACGGAGTTGATAGTGATTGGATTATGTGCTGTTGCAAATTTCCTATGGGATGTTCATGGACAAGTTCAATGTGAATTTTGGAGAAAGGTCCAATTATAATGAAAGATAAGAATGGTTTAGCTGCTGATACATACCGGATGAAACTAGAACTATTGGATTGTGATGCAGACGTTATTTGGACGATTTTGAAGGTTATGACCGTCCAGAGAAAAAAAAGATTGGTTTAGTGTCATAGAGTTGCTAGGGGAAATGTCACGAAAGGTTACCTAGATTTAAACTTTTGGTTCTTGTGCTTATTGGCATGTTGTTTAATATTTGAAAATGTTGAGTCTTGCGATGGAATGCGTTGTTGATTATTTTTCATATTTGATTTAGAAAACACGGTTTTAAATTTGGGCGAGTTGGTCAACTTATTCGTTGGAGTTATTAGTTGATTTTATTTGAGCTGAACTTCTTCTCCGTTTTCTTTTCCTTAGGGTCATTTTTTATTTGCTTCGACATATTTTCTCATGTTTCTTTTCTTTCTGGTATCTGACTGTTTTTGAGTGTGTGTTAACTAAACTTAAGTTGTATTTATTTGATTTGCCCCTTTTCAGTGCTTGTTGTTTTTGGGGGGTTTTGAAGTGTGATGCCTCGTGTGTGAGTAAATTCTCATTGTTTATGCAACATGTTGGGTCATGTTCTATAATTATCTGACTTGCTCTCATTAATTTTCGATTTGGTTTGGTTGGAGATGTTTCTTATAGAACTAACAAGTGGCTAAATAAAATTATTTTTGTTGATGGGTTTAGTCAATGTGATGATTTGTTAGATTGTAGGACCGAGGAAAAGAGAGCATTGGATTTGATGAGAAACATATGGTGAGATACAATGTTTGATATAAGGAATAGCGATCTTTATGTTCTTGAGCTGAATTTGAGTTAGCCTAGTGAAGATGGACTAATAGTATATTTTATTGTTGGTTACTTGGATAAGATAGTCTGGAAGTCACCTCTACTGTGTTTTGTGGATTTAGAAAGATGCTATTTATTGGAGGATTAATGGCTCTCTTGATTTATAGGTTTCTTGTGGTGGTATAGTCTTGGACAATGATCGACGATCTAGGTGATTTTGTTACTTGGATAAGATAGTTTGGAAGTCATATGTATTAAGTTTTGTGGATTTGGAAAGATGCTAATTATTGGAGGATCAATGGCTATCTTGATTTATAGATTTCTTGTGGTGTTATAGTCTTGGACAATGATCAATGATCTAGATGATTTTGTTACTAAGATCGTGTGGGAACATAGAATTGAAGTTAGTTATTTTTGATAATTTGGTATGATGGGCCATGATGAAGAAGAGTTTAAAATGTAGGGGTTTAGAATTATTTGTTTATAAGGATTGGTTTCGGTGGTTCTAGTAGGATGATTGGATTGATATGATGATTGTATTGATACATGAACCTGAGTGGGCATGATTATAATTGGATTTTTTAGGTGTAATGAGACGATCTAACGAAGTTGATAGTGATTGGATTCTTTGATTCCTATGAGATGTACATGGACAAGTTCAATGTGAATTTTGGAGAAAGGTCCAATTTGTACTGAAAGATAAGAATGGTTTAGCTGCTGATAAATATGGGATGAAACTAGAACTGTTGGAATGCGATGCACACGTCATTTGGACGGTTTTGATGGTTATGACCGTCCGGAGAATTTTTTTTGGTTTAGTGTCATAGAGTTGCTAGGGGAAACGTCATGAAAGGTTACCTGGATTCAAACTTTGGTTCTTGTGCTTATTGGCATGTTGTTTAATATTTGAAAATGTTGAGTCTTGCGATGGAATGCGTTGTTACATATTTTTCCTATTTGATTTAGAAAACACGGTTTTAAATTTGGGCGAGTTGGTCAACTTATTCATTGGAGTTATTAGTTGATTTTATTTGAGCTGGAATTCTTTTCCGTTTTCTTTTCCGTAGGGTCATTTTTTTTCTTCTACATGTTTTCTCATGTTTCTTTTCTTTGTGGTATCTAACTGTTTTCAAGTTTGTGTTTACTAAACTTGAGTTGTATTTATTTGATTTGCCCCTTTTGAGTGCTTGTTGTTTTTGAGGTGTTTTGATGTGTGTTGCCTCATGTGTGAGTAAATTCTCATTGTTTATGCGACGTGTTGGGTCTTGTTCTATAATTATCTGACTTGCTCTCATTAATTTTCATATTGGTTTGGTTGGAGATGTTTCTAAGCGTTAGTGTAGTCAGTATGTTAGAAAAGACTTATCAGTTCTTATAAAAGTATTTTTGTTGATGGGTTTAGTCAATGTGATGCTTTGTTATATTGTAGGACGTAGGAAAAGAGAGCATTGGATTTGATGAGAAACATATGGTGAGATACAATGTTTGATATAAGGAATAGCGATCTTTACGTTCTTGAGCTAAATTTGAGTTAGCCTAGTGAAGATGGACTAATCGTATATTTATTGGTGGTTACTTGGATAAGATAGTTCGGAAGTCATCTCAATTATGTTTTGTGGATTTAGAAAGATGCTTATTATTGGAGGATCAATGGCTCTCTTGATTTATAGCTTTCTTATGGTGGTATAGTCTTGGACAATGATCAATGATCTAGGTGATTTTTTTACTTGGATAAGATAGTTTGGAAGTCATATGTATTATGTTTTGTGGATTTAGAAATATGCTAATTATTGGAGGATCAATGGCTCTCTTGATTTATAGGTTTCTTGTGGTGGTATAGTCTTGGACAATGATCAATGATCTAGGTGATTTTTTTTACTTGGATAAGATAGTTTGGAAGTCATATGTATTATGTTTTGTGGAATTAGAAAGATGCTAATTATTGGAGGATCAATGGCTCTCTTGATTTATAGGTTTCTTGTGGTGGTATAGTCTTGGACAATGATCAATGATCTAGACTGATTTTGTAACTTATAGTGCCACCAAGATCGTATGGAACATAGAATTGAAGTTAGTTATTTTGGATAAATTTGGTATGATGGGACTAAATTTGGTATAGGGTTTAAGATGTAAGGGTTTAGAATTATTTGTTTATAAGGATTGGTTTCAGTGGTTATAGTAGCATAATTGGATTGATAGGATGATTGGATTGATACAAGAACTTGAGCGAGCATGATTATAATTGGATTTTTTAGGCGTTATGAGATGATTTAATGGAGTTGATAGTGAAAGGTAAGAATGGTTTAGCTGCTGATACATACGGGATGAAACTAGAACTTTTGGACTGCGATGCGGAAGTCATTTGGATGATTTTGAAGGTTATGACCGTCCAGAGAAAAAATTGGGTTTAGTGTCATAGAGTTGCTAGGGGAAATGTCATGAAAGGTTCCCCGGATTCAAACTTTTGTTCTTGTGCTTATTGGCATGTCGTTTAATATTTGAAAATGTTGAGTCTTGCGATGGAATGCGTTGTTGAATATTTTTCATATTTGATTTAGAAAACAAGGTTTTAAATTTGGGCGAGTTGGTCAACTTATTCGTTGGAGTTATTAGTTGATTTTATTTGAGCTGGACTTGTTCTCCATTTTCTTTTCCTTTGGGTCATTTGTTTATTTGCTTCTACATGTTTTCTCATGTTTCTTTTCTTTCTGGTATCAGACTTCTTTCGAGTGTGTATTTACTAAACTTAATTTGTATTTATTTGATTTGCCCCTTTTCAGTGCTTGTTGTTTTTGTGTGGGGGGGGGGGGGGGGGAGGGGGTTTGAAGTGTGTTGCCTCGTGTGAGAGTAAATTCTCATTGTTTATGCGATGGTTGGGTCTTGTTCTATAATTATCTGACTTGCTCTCATTAATTTTCGATTTGGTTTGGTTAGAGATGTTTCTAAGCGTTAGTGTAGTCAGTATGTTAGAAAAAACTTATCAGTTCTTATAGAACTAAGAAGTGGCTAAATAGAAGTATTTTTGTTGATGGGTTTAGTGAATGTGATGCTTTGTTAGATTGTAGGACAGAGGAAAATAGAGCATTGGATTTGATGAGAAACATATGGTGAGATACAATGTTTAATATAAGGAATAGCGATGTTTATGTTCTTGAGCTAATTTGAGTTAGTCTAGTGAAGATGGACTATCGTATATTTTATTGGTGGTTACTTGGATAAGATACTTTGGAAGTCATCTGTATTATGTTTTGTGGATTTAAAAAGATGCTAATTATTGGAGGATCAACGGCTCTCTTGATTTATAGGTTTCTTGTGGTGGTATAGTCTTGGACAATGATTAATGATCTAGGTGATTTTTTACATGGATAAGATAGTTTGGAAGTAATTTGTATTTTGTTTTGTGGATTTAGAAAGATGCTAATTATTAGAGAATAAATGGCTCTCTTGATTTATAGGTTTCTTGTGGTGGTATAGTCTTGGACAATGATCAATGATCTAGGTGATTTTGTTACTTATAGTGCCATCAAGATCGTATGGAACATAGAATTGAAGTTAGTTATTTTGGATAAATTTGTTATGATTGGCCCAAATTTGGTATAGGGTTTAAGATGTAAGGGTTTAGAATTATTTGTTTATAAGGATTGGTTTTGGTGGTTCTAGTAGGATGATTGGATTGATACATGAACATGAGTGGGCATGATTATAATTGGATTGTTTAGGCGTAATGAGATGATCTAACGGAGTTGATAGTGATTGGATTATGTGCTGTTGCAAATTTCCTATGGGATGTTCATGGACAAGTTCAATGTGAATTTTGGAGAAACGTCCAATTATACTGAAAGAAAAGAATGGTTTAGCTGCTGATACATACGGGATGAAACTAGAACTGTTGGTTTGCGATGCAGACGTCATTTGGACGATTTTGAAGGTTATGACCGTCTAGAGAAAAATTGGGTTTAGTGTCATAGAGTTGCTAGGGGAAATGTCATGAAAGGTTGCCTGGATTCAAACTTTTGTTCTTGTGCGTATTGGCATGTTGTTTAATATTTGAAAATGTTGAGTCTTACGATGGAATGCGTTGTTGAATATTTTTCATATTTGATTTCGAAAAGACGGTTTGAAATTTGGGTGAGTTGGTCAACTTATTTGTTGGAGTTATTAGTTGATTTTATTTGAGCTGGACTTGTTCTCCATTTTCTTATTCTAAGGGTCATTTTTTTATTTGCTTCTACATGTTTCTTTTCTTTCTGGTAGACTGTTTTCGAGTGTGTGTTTACTACACTTAAGTTGTATTTATTTGATTTGCCCCTTTTGAGTGCTTGTTTTTTGGTGGGGGGGGGGGGGGGGGGGGGGGGGTTGTTTGAAGTGTGTTGCCTCGTGTGCTAGTAAATTCTCATTGTTTATGCGACGTGTTGGGTCTTGTTCTATAATTATCTGACTTGCTCTCATTAATTTTCGATTTGGTTTGGTTGGACATGTTTCTAAGCGTTAGTGTAGTCAGTATGTTAGAAAACACTTATAGAACTAAGAAGTGGCTAAATAAAAATATTTTTGTTGATGGGTTTAGTCAGTGTGATTTTTTTTAGATTGTAGGACCGAGGAAAAGAGAGCATTGGATTTAAGGAATAACGATCTTTATGTTCTTGAGCTAAATTTGAGTTAGCCTAGTGAAAATGGGGCCTTATCTCAAGCTTATGTTCATGCCCAGGGAATCTTTTTGCAATGCCAAGTGAGGTGCCCGAGTGTTAGTTGCGTGATTCATCTATCCATGTATGGGGTTAATGGTTTGAGTGCGGGATGGATTGGACCCCATACCAACTACTCTTATTATTCACATTGTTTGGTTGGATAGGTGAATCCATGTGTGCCAAGTAGTGTAGATCCAATGATTTTAAGCCTGGACCATAGAATGGTATGCCATTAAACCTTGAGAAGAGGCAACCACTGCCAAGCGTAGGAGATACGGTGAAGAGGACTAATCTCCAACAGGTTGATGCAGCATGACGATAGCGGTTGCGCACCTCCACGTCTCACGTTGCCGAAGCAAAAGCAATCGGTACCACCGGAGGAGGGGGACGCGCAACGCTGGGGGAGGGCAGGAGGTCATCCTTGACGTGCCCTTGCCGCTCGGTTGGTCGCGCCGCCCTGCAAGATTCGGTTGTTTCAAGATGTTGCTTACCACCGCCGTTGCTGACGGCCGCGGCGTGGTTACCGCTCCTTGACGTCATGTGGATTGCCACCACTGCAACTGTGGTGTCTCCCTTTGGGCAGGGCACGAGGAGGAGGACGACATGGAATAGGGGCACGAGGCAAGGCCCTGCACTCAATGTTGCTTCTTTTTTTTCCATACGACTTCACTAAGAAGCCGGGTTCCATTATCTAGGATAACAGAACATGAGTCCAGGTCCCAAACTAACACCAAAGAAACAAAAACGAACGGAAACAAAACTAGCAAGGGATGCTCCACAAACAGGAAGAGCACGCGCAAGTAAATCCTAAGCGTTTTACTCTCGCTACAGGAAAGGGAAGTCATAAGGAAAATTTACAAGTTTTTAGGAGCTGATGGGCAAATACATGCCAAACCATCGGATAGCTAGAAAAGCTTTACGCCAGCGGCGACCTCCAGCAAAGTTTTCAAAAGTAACCAAGCATAGCAGAGACTCCCCAGGGGTGTTGCTTCATCATCAAAATATCTTCAGCATCCTAGGAACTTTAGCTCATGCTTCCATGACATCATCGTCTCTGTATTTTTCAATGCGCGGGCTTGATCTCTGCTTCATGCGCCCTCACTGCAACCTCCTGGATCCTCGTTGCTCCTTCCTCTATGTTCTGTCTGGAACCATTTTTGGTGGCCTGCTCAGTAATGAAGCAAAGCACACATATAGCTGATGAGCTCCACCCGCGACGAAATAAACTTTTTTTCAAAACATGCATGGTTTCTACTTTTCCGTATCGCCCAGCAAAAGGCAGCGATCCCAACAATGTGAATGTTAGTGCCTAAGGGAAGATATTGGCAATCCACCTAAAGTATTGAGTAAAGCAAACTGGCCTACTATGAGTTTCAAGAGTAGAACTAATGTCCCCCCATATAAGCTGCAGCAGGGCATTCAAAAAACATATGAGTGATTGTTTCATTAGTTCTACTCAATTCCATTTGATGATAGTTTGTTATACATGGATTTGACAGTGAAGTTCCCATATTTTGTCAGGATCCATTTTGGCCTATCAGTTCCCTCTCCCAATGCTACCTTCACAAGTTTATCTCTCAGCTGGCTCAATTGATGCTGCAAAGGAGCATCCAACCATCTTCTAAAGTTCAGCTGCCATCTCCTATCCCACATCTCCCTAACAATGCAAATCTGATGCTGGCACACCTCAAAGAGGTTTGGGTATTGATCACATAATGGAACCAGCCCACACCAAGAGTCACGCCAAAAAACTGTCTCTTCCACCATCAACAACCATGACCCAAAGTTGCTCATGGTGAAGTTAGATTATGGGGAAAGTTGCTCATGGTGAAGTCTGTGCTCTCCTCGCTCCCAATTTTCTTCCTCAGTTGCTTTGATGTGCCTATTTCCATCCTGAATCAAGTGATAAAGTATTTTAGACACTGTCTGTGGAGGAAAAAAAACTGCTGATGTGCAATCCAGAGGTTCTGCTTTGATTGCTTGGAAGAAAATCTGCAGACCCAAAGATCAAGGAGGCCTGGGAGTTTTAAACTTGAACATCCAGAATAAGGCACTACTGCTAAAAATCTACACAAATTCTATAACAATCTGGATATTCCTTGGGTCAAGCTAGTGAGGAGTACTTATTATTCAGATGGGTCCTTGCCAGGGCTCCTTTTGGTGGAAAGCACACATCAAGCTTGTGGATACTTATAAAGCTGTGGCAAGATGTAATTTAGGCAATGGGAAAACCGCCTATTTCTGGACTGATCTTTGGCACGAAAGTTGCATTCACCATTTGATGCTGCACCTTGTGACTTTTGCAAGAAAAACTGATTCTACAGTGCATGAGGTTGTCCATTTAGAATTCTTGGAAGATTTGTTTCACCTGCCTTTGTGCAGCAAGCATATGATGAGTTCTTAAAGTTAGAAGATATATGTCACGTTGCAAGGCAAATAATTTCTGAAGGAGAAGAGGATATCTGGAGTTACATTTGGGGAAATTACAATTTTTCTTCACATAAGGCTTACTCAGCTATGGTCGGGTCGCAGCCTGCTTTGCCCCATTTCAAGGGGTTTGGCAATCTTCATGCCAGGCTAAGCATAAATTCTTCTTCTGGCTACTGCTGCATGATAGACTAAATACGAGGAATCTGCTTCCAGGAAAAATTTCAATATTCAGACTTACACTTGTGCCACATTGCAATGTGCTCAAGAAGAAACACTCATGCACCTTTTCTGGACTTGTCCTTTTGCTGCAAAATGTTGGGACTTTGTGTGTCCCGAAAGAGATGGGAGCCTCTCAGTTCATGAGGCCTTTGCTGATTTGAAAATCAAGCTCAAAGTTCCTTTCTTCAGGGAGATAATAATTCTGGCTGCTTGGGGCATCTGGATTGTGAGAAATAATCTGATCTTTGAGAATAAGCAGCCAAGTTTTGCAAGTTGGAAAGCTATTTATTACCAAGAACTTCATCTTGTTGGTTATAGGATGAAGAAGTATGCTCAACAGTTTAAAGAGTGGCTGCAAATACAATCATAGAGTTTTTTTTATCTTTTTAAACCCTCTTTTGTAATTAGCTGATGTAAATACTCTCTGTAAATATGTGGACGCTATAGAAAATGGAAAATTGCAGTGGGAGCCTTTCCCACAGTTTCGCTTCAAAAAAAGACAACCATGACCCTCCCTTGAAGGTAGAAATGTTTTACTTTAAGTAGATCCTTCGAAACTGCTGAATCATTTTGGTTTATGTGCACTCTCCAAATTCCATGAGTAATCCCATATTTGGATTTAACTAGGGTTTGCCACATTCCCTCTTCCCTTTCCAGCCTCCACCACCATTTACATAACAGACTAATGTTAAAAAGCTTCAGGTCTCTGATTCCAAGCCCACCCTTACTCTTTAGTTTATTGATAAGAGTCCACTTCACCATGTAGTACTTTTTCTTGGTGGCACAGCCCTCCCAAAAGAACTTCTTATGATTTTGGTCACGTCCTCCAAGCAAGTGTCATGCAACAAGTACATGGACATGTGGTAAATAGCTACACTACTCAGAGATGACTGAATGAGAGTATATCTGCCCCCAATGGATGAATTATTTGCCTTCCAACCTTCCAGGTGCTTTCCAAGTTTTTCCTTCAATGGAACAAAATCAACCACATGAAGTCTGGTGCCACATACAGGGATACCCAGGTCCTTCATTGGCCAGCTCCCCAATTGACAGTTGAGCATGTCAGCATAAAGCAGGCCTTTTTCATCATCTTCAATGACCATAAGCACCTCACTTTTCAGGAAATTTATTTTGAGCCCAGACATAGCCTCAAACATGTACAAAATTAATTTCTAGTGTCTCACTTGCTCCATATCATCTTGGAAAAATAAAATGGTATCATCAGCATACTGAAAGATTGCAACCCCTTTATCAACTAGATGAGGAACTCACTGTTGCTTCTGTAGGATCGATTCTCTTTGACGAGTTTCGCCTCCTGTAAGAGAGATGCACCGTTCCATCAGGTAATTGTCCTGATTGTAGAGCTTTTATTCAGTAACACTAATAGTTTTTATCCCTATGACTGTGCTTGAGTGACTCTTTTACTCCATACAGTGACGTATCCATGTTTCAATATGTCCGTTATATCTAATATGCTTCATAGTTTGGTTTCTAATTTTGCACAGGAGGATTCTAGCAAGAAGCGATGTAAGTCATAGTTTTGCACTTTCAGTTATGACAGTTGGGTCACTTTCAATGGGGTAGAGCGGAGAGGCGGATCTTAAGGCATTGTTTGGTACAGGGCTGGTGGCAAAGCAGGTTTCTCAGTTTGCTAAATAGTTTTCAGAATTGTAGTTCCCAAATGATGTTATCCTGAGACATTTCAGCTAACTGAATCATGCATTTCTTATTTGTAGATGGCAAATGTTTGATATGGTACTTTAAAGATGGATGATCCAGAGACGACGCTGATATAGGGATGTGATGTTGTGTGATTTGCCCATACGTCTGTGCCATTTCCAATGCATCATGCACCCTATTGTGCGCTGGGTCCTCTCCCGGCGACGTAGCAGGCGGAAGCTCCTCCTCGCCCACTGCACAGCACCTTCGTTGATCTTTTTTTAAGGGGAAAAGGTAGAGGATCCTCTACCTTATGACTTCAATTTCGTGCCTTATGGCAGTTTGTTACATTACAACTTCACAAAACCGAAAAGAAAAGAAAAGAAAAGAAAGCATAAGACAAGGGCTTAGGTTTGCAGTTTGGAAGCCCATTGTTGCAGCTCAGCTTCTTCTGACGTTGTTAAGCAGAGCAGTCTCAGAGTCTCAGTAGTTTCTTGTTATTGAAAACTCTGTCATTCCTAGCTTTCCACAGGTGCCAAGTGCACGCGGCGAAGCAAGTAGGCCATGACTTCCGTCGGCACTCATTCTGTATTTTTCCACAATTCAGTGGTCGTACCTGAAGTTGCCACTGCAGTTGTGAAGTTGAACTTGCTCCAGAGCTTCTGTGCATTTTGACAGTGCAGGGCTATATGATTCAGTAGCTGGGCACCGATGGCTTCCGTTGTCTGAAGCCCATTTCTTGGTAAGCGTGTTGTCTTTCGTGTTCAGTCTTCCACGATATACTAGCCACATGAAAAATCTCTGCCTCGGAGGTATCACTTTGCACCATATCCAATTGTGAGCTCCCCAGAGTGTGCCGTGCTTGGTGGTCTGTTGTTTTGCAGTGGTGATCAGAAGCCTGCTGTCTGGCAGTGCGCTTTTCTGTAGGCTGATTGACTGCAAGAACTGTAGCATTTCATCATATTGCCGTTGGGCAGTGTGGGACAGTGGTCGCATGAGCTCTATCCCAGTCTCCATTTTGAAATTGGAATAATATTGGACAAGTGAACTTCAGTCAACCGAGCGGTGTCCATTGGTCGTGCCAGAAATCCGTGAGCGCACCAGATCCAGCTACACATTTTGTTGAGTATTGAACTGTCTGGATGAGTGGCATGAGCGACCTCCAAAAAGGGGTGTCCCGAGCAGCAGTAGTAACTGGCATGTAGGTCTCCAAATACCAACTCGATTGCCAAGGGAAGCATGGACCAACAGCCCCAGAAAGTAATTTGGCAAGCAGATTTGCCATGAGTGCTCTATTGTGAGAGGCCAGGTTTCTGATTCCTAGCCCACCTTGTGACTCCGGGAGTGTGACTTGGGAAGTAATGTTATAAACGCCACATTCATGCCCTTAAGATCTGCACTGTTTAGGTAGAACTGATCAAACAGCTTTGTCAGGTCAGCTCAGAGATCCTCTGAATATTTCTTGAAGAATTCATTTGTGAAAACATCTGGCCCGGGGCTTCGAATTGGAGGTTCTCTCTTGATAATCTGAACTATCTCTCCCCAGGTGAATGGAGCTGCGAGTTCATGTAACCCATTACTTGGTGTCGGATAAATTTGCGCTAGATCAATGTTCGGTACCCAGGCTCTCTGCTCACTGGAGAACTGAGTGTAGTATTCTGTCGCAATTTCTAACTTCTGAGCATCTTGGAAAAATTCTTGACCATCTTGCGTTAATACATTGATTCTGTCTGAATCTGTACGTTGCCATGGAGTGGAAATATTTAGTGTTCTCATCCCCCAAGACGCACCATTTTATCTTGGCTCGCCTAGTCGCCTTCTCCAAAAATCAGCTTTGAGTACTGACAGTTTTTGCACTTGGTGCCCACATATTTTTCGGAAACTGAACTCAAGGTCTGTCAGGCTCCTCCATTCCTCTACGGCATCTGATTGTTGAACTGGGTGATGCTCCAGTGAAGATAGAATTGTTGGTGCGTCTGGTTGCCTCCTTCCCACGCCGGTGAAACCCTAGACTTTGCAAATATCTATTTATTTGTATATATGTTGCCCTGTGTACACTTCTTTTGCTATTCCAGATGTTGAAAATTTACCAAGCAGTTGAGATGGGAGAGACTGGAGTTGGAATAACCTCAATACTATCTGCTGGGCTATATATTGGATCAATATCATCAACGAGAGACGAGGTGAGGTGACTGTTCATTGTGATTTGTCAATTCAGCACTGCAGGTTTAAATAAGATGTATATCTATGCATGATAATAGAATTCTTCATTTTGTAACTGGTTCTTAATTTAAGCTGTAGGTTTATTTGGGGACTGTACATCCTTCAGATTAACTAAACTGATGACAACTTGCTCTTTTTTGCTCTGCCTCTACCATTAGTACATGACTTCATATCAAAATTCCACTTCTTGCTATTTTTACTTCATCACCTCCATTAGTGCCCGGCTTGACAAGATAAATTTCAGTTGTTCCTGGCATTTGAACGAAAATATTGTTTCATACAGTGAACTTCAAAGTAAATTAGACCGTACAAGTATATCACATACAATCATGAATACATATACGTTCTGTTATATTAATTTAATCCATAAATATCCATGATTATAGGTGAAGAGCAGTACACAAAATATCTGTTTTTTTTTGCTTTTGTGTGGTTGTCCTCTTTATTTCTGCAGTCGCGAGTACTCCTTTCTTGCCTGTTGCAAGAGCTGCTACGTACGGGCGCAAGCGGAAACTCATTAAAATATATCGTGCTTTTGTTAAAAGAGGTCTGCTCCCCATCTCTTATTATTTTTATGTGTAGTGGTTTTCTCTGTTCTTCGCCTGATGGTTTTCTCTGTTCTTCGCCTGATGGTTTTGGTTTGTTTGCAGGATGGTTTTCCGATTGTCAATTTTCTTTGTTCTGGAACCAGTGTTCATTCATGGCTTTGCTTTTAGGACTACTGGCCTTTTTCGGGCTTCTTCGTTCTGGGTGAGACATCATTGCATGGTTGATTTGTTGTTGTGTGGAGTTAAAAATGACCGAAGATATTACTTGATCGATAATGGGGAAATATGGCAGATGATATATCTATGCAGATTGGATTATCATTAGGTGATACATGCCAAGTGATAGCCCCTGAATATTGTATGTGATCTGCTGATCTTCTCTTTTGCAATGTTAGGTGATACATGCCAAGTGTGGCCCATATGTTTAAAAAAATTGTGGAGTGTTTGCTCACAAGATTTGTGCTCTGCTTCCTCTGGACGGTAATCCTGTGCCCAAGTATGCTTAAGTGTATGTATGTGATGCAGAAAATGAGCTGGGTCTTATAATGAACTAGGTAATATGCCCGTGCGTTGCAACGGGTGAGAAAAACTATGTTGTAAATTGTTGAGTTTCAGCATATCTATAGCACGTTGTGCGGTGCGTCAACAGAGACATGTGTCGCCAGTTCAATAATCCACTCCAGCAACAACGACGACGAAGCCTTCACCAAATAATTATCACCAAATTAAAGACATGAGATGCAACTCCAAAAAACCGGTTAGGCGTAAGATTAATAAATGTGGATAATATCAATGAAAATGTTTTTGGCCTGATTTTGTTCTGCTTGATACTAAATGAAATATTTCAAATTTAAGAGTATATTTTTGCCGACAAAGATTTGACATGTACACCTTGTGATTTTTCTCAATGGATATTTAACCTTCATTGTGCTCAAATTAACATACATTTCTAATCAGGGATATTACAAAAACATTAAAAACATGGTAGTGAGGACATCTTAATTATGAGGATCTGGTTCAAATCAAAATATTCACATGATCATACACAAGTCGGAGAAATGCAAAAAATCTTTACACATGACGTGAGGCTCACGACAGGTCCCTGACTCGGAGCTGAGCTCCAAACGAAGGCGGAGTGTGGTACATAACTATTTAAATCATAGCCATGGAGACGTAAGTATTGATATCAGCAAGGAATTTCTGACGATGGCGTGCACGTCCAGATGGTGTGTACCCGTACCTTCAGTGGATCGCGGTAGCCGGGGCGGCACGGCGGTGATCCTTGGACATGCCGACCTGCAGCGGATCGCGGCAGCCGGGCGACGCAGCGTGACGCGACTGCTACGGACGTGACGATCCTTTGACAGGCGGCTCAGCCGGACGTGATTGCAGCGGATTGGAGAATCTTGCGTGGCCTGCTATCTGAGTCGACATGATCTCCTCTGGTTAGATTTAGAGACGTAATAATAGGCGAGGATTGCGGCACCCTGGCAATTATGACCTGTTTTTCGGGAGGAAGCTTTTCGCCAGGGGATTTGGCGAAGCGTTTCGCGAATCGCGAGGGTCTGCCTCACGTACGAAAAAAAATTGGTGGACGAAGGGACGAAAGGTTTTGACGTACGAGAGGAACCAAATTCATCTTTTAGATAGGAGAGATATACTTGGTACGCATGTGATGATAGAAAAGGAGGAGGCTGCCGACGTGAATGGCCAGTCGTTGCGTCCGAGTCACCCTTGGCGGCGGCGGAGGGAGGAGCCGGATCCTCTTGAACTGGACGGAGAGCCAACGTGTCCAGCTCACCGGCCACGCCCGCGCAAGGAGGAACCAGATCCTGCAATAGTAGAATCCAAGTAGAGGTTAGTTTCTCCTCGAGTTAATTACACTGGCAGTCAGACATCTCGTCGCGTATGTGTACTTAAGTCACGCATCTGGAAAACGTTAAAAACGGGTCACACAACTGAACAAGTGGGTGCAATTTGGTCACAAACAGGATACGTCATCTCGTTTTGAACTGAAACTTTTTAGAAAACCCCTCGAATAATATTAGCAGGGAACGTTTTGCAAAAAATCCATCTTCCCCCACCTCTATCTCCAACTCCGGCAGCCCCGCCCGCCGGCCGCATCCCGAGCAAGCCCCGCCAGGACGGCGCACTGCGGCGCCGCTCGGCCGTGAGGGTGCAAGCAGGGGGCGCGGTGGTGGCGGCGACGCCCGGCCAAGACGGCGCACGGCGGCTCTCGGCCGCGAGGGCGCGGTGGAGGCGCCCAGCGGCGGCGCTAGGCCGCGAGGGCGCGAGCAGGGGGCGCGCTGGCGGCGGCGCCCACAGCGGCGCTCGGCCGCGAGGGCCCGAGCAGGGGGAGCGGTGGCCGCGGCGCACGGCCAGGACGCGCGGCGCCCGACAACGAGCGCGCAAGCAGGGGGCGCGTTGGGGCGGCGGCGCACGGCCAGGACGTGCGGCGCCCGGCGGAGCTCGGCCGCGAGCAGTGGGCACGGTGGGGGCGGCGCCCGGAACTGATTAGCGACGGGAGCCCGACGACTAGGGAACGAGAAGCTGCTCCGGGCGGAGGCCGGCGACGAGCGCAGGACGGGAGGAGATGGGGGAGACGGCAGCGGGGCAAGCTTGGGATGCGGCCGGCGGGCGGGGCTGCCGGAGTTGGAGATGGAGGTGCGGGAAGAAGATGGATTTTTTGCAAAACGTCCCTGCTAAAATTATTCGAGGGATTTTCTGACAAGCCCCAGTCCAAAACGGGATGACGTGTCCTGTTTGTGACCAAATTGCACCCACTTGTTCAGTTGTGAGACCAAAAAAATCACATTTTCTAGATGTGTTACTTAAGTGCACATACGCGACGAGATGTGTGACCACCAGTGCAATTAACTCTTTCTCCTCACACTCCAGATGCAATTCATATCAAGAAAATTCAGTGGTCTAGGTCGTCCTTTGTTGTGTATATGTGGCTTACACTGCAGCTTTTTTTTGTGATAAAGATAGCTGGTCTATGGTTTATAAAGCTAGCTCTGAAGCTCACATATACTCTGTATTACACACACAAGTCTTTGTACTGATACATTTTATCTGTAGTGTTGTAGTACAATGTATGCTCAAGGGATCAGACGTGGGTCCTCTGTAAATTAAAAACTATTTTAGCGATTAAAAGTGACTACTTTTCAAAGCACCGAAATTCGTTCTCCTTGATTCATTGATTGAACTGCGGCATTCATTTCTAGCACGGTCTTAGGCCTGTATGACACAACATGCTCGCATTCTTGATTAGTAGTACTAGTGCTTGTTAATTCTTCTCCCTGAAGAGAACTTTTCAGTCAGTTGTTTCTTACAAGAGCTTCCAAGAAATATTTTTGCAAATACATGAGCTTCTTATTTAACTGGTGTAAAACATGTAGTAAATATGCGAAAATTCAGTTTGGCTCCCGAGCTTCAGTGCTTTTTTGATTTTAAAAAATTCAAAAAAAAAATTATACGTTTCCAAAACATCTGAAATTTTTTCTCGGTGTAGTCAATGATGCATTGTCTTACAAGAATGCAAAATTCTTTATATTATGGGCTACATGAAAAATTACAAAATCCCTACATTTTAAAGGATTTTTGTTTTGTTTTTGCCACACTAGTGTTTGCCCATTTTGCTTTTGCCAAGTTTTGACATTTTGTTTTTGCCCTGCCAATTCTTGGTAATGCTCTTGCCCTCCGTGTGGCAAAAACAAATGAAAATGGTGAAATTATGTTTTGCTTTTGCCCCTACTGTTGTTGTTTTGCTTTTGTTTTTGCCCCTCAAAAGTGCAAAAGCAAAATGTCAAAACTTAGAGTGACAAAAGTAAAATGGACAAAAATTAGTGTGGCAAAATCAAAAATTCCCCATTTAAAAATGTGTTGTTCACTATACACATAAGAGGTAAGAATTGACAAGCACTAGTAAAAATGACAAACGTACATATTTGTTCACTAAAAATATGTTCTGGAAATTGTTAGGCGTAAATACGTTATGGGTTCTTTTAGCGGAAAGTATCTTTTGCTCCCGAGCACTAGTGATCCTGGTGTTTTGAAAAAAAAAAGAAAAAACATTTATGAGCTTCAAAAAAATCTGAAAAAAAATCAGTAATGTAGCCAATGATCCCACAAACATGTAAAATATCATCTTCAAATACTTTGTATTAACCTCTACACTTCAGATCCACACTTGTACTATTTTTATGTAGCCCAAAATACAAAGTGTTTTAAGTTATTTTTTTTGCACGTTTGTGGGATACATAAATTTCTACATCCATGATTTTTTACATAATTTTAAAAACTTATAAATATTTGTTTCGATTTTTCAATACACTAGGATCACTAGTGCTCGGGAGCACGAAATCTCCTCTCTTGTTTTAGGGTTATGGTTTTTTTTAGCGCAAATACATTCTGGTGAACTGGTCTGGTCGATGGCGGCCGAGCAAACAGGCCATGAAGCGGCTAAAGATGGAGCAGCCCACCAATAGTTTTTGTTTGTAGCGGAACAACCCACCAATAGCTGACCACATATCACGAACCAGTAGGCCCACCGTGTCCACAATTTTTCCTCTCCTATAAACTCCACGACCTCCCTAAAAAGAACTCCACGCCACGCAGTCGGTGCTCTTGTCTTTGTCTGCCCGAGTTGTGACACTGACATCCTTAGAGCATCTACAGCAGCTCATCTAAATTTGGACATCCATATCTCCATATAGAAGGTTATTAAAAAAATATTCCTTTTTAGATGTTGTCAGTTTTCCATAACTATCATTCAACATTTTTCTTTCCACCTGCTCGAATCCGGTCAATGAGAGCGAGAGCAGTTGGGTTTGAATGATCCTCCAAGCGTCCCTTAGATGTGGATGACGCGTACAAGGGTTGGGGGATCATCTATCGATAGATGACGGCATGACGCGGTAGATGAGCTGCTGGGACGTTTTTTGGACCTGGGTCGTCTTTATTTGTTTTAGATATTCGTTTAGATGATGAGCTGATGTGATGGAGATGGTCTTACCTTGTTTTGAACAGTAAGGGCATGTACAATGGGGAACGCTTAAACAGACGCTTAAGTGGAAAAAAGAAAAAACCAGAAAATCAGATTATTTTCTTAGCACCCTACGCTACAACGCTGGACTCTTAATCGGTCGCTAAAAAAAGAAAAAAAGAAACACAAGCGCTCTACCTCTGCAACGCGAGGCGCTAGCTGCCAGGCGCGGAGGCGCCCGTGACCCCCGCCGGAGTCCCGACCAGCAGCTCACTTCTCCCTCCCGCCGGCGCCCCCGCACCCGCGACCGCGTAGCTCGCTCCTGCACACCGCACCCGTCTCTGCAGATTGGAGCTAGTCTCATATGTAAATCCGAGCTCCCGCAGCAGGTGAAACCAAGGAGCAGATGGGGCTCCGGCGGCCGCCGTGGCCGGAGGATCGGGAAAAGGGGAGGACGACTCGATTCGTCTTGACGTGTACCAGACCGAAGAAACGTCGCTGCTGGACTAGATGTTCGAGGCTGTTCGATCCGGCGACGCGGGTAACATCAGTTCTGAATTTTGGAGCTTGTTCATCCTGTCTGAATGTGGCCATCTTCAGATTGCCTGAAGATCCGTCTGCCCTTCCATTCCCTACCAAATTCGTTGTTGCTTGTAGCTTCGGTTCATGTATGCTATTTACGCTTGACTAGTATTGAGCTGGATTCCGTCAATCAGTTGAGGAACGAGTCTCCATTTCGATTTTCCCTAGCGCCTGGAGCAAGCGCCCGCCGCTCGTCAATCCGGCCGAAGCGGAAAAAAAAAGGCTTAGCGCCTGACGCAAGTCTTTGCGTCGACGCGAGGGAAGCGCCGGGAAAAATCCTAGGATCGATCGGGATTCGACGATAACGACCAGGAATTGAAGCCCTAGCGCCCATGTTAGCGTCTCCCATTGTACATGCCCTAAGGGGAGGGTTACCGGCTTACCGCGTCTGAGCCGATCTCCGCAGTTTGAACTGCGTGGACGCTCTTGCTCTCTTGTTCGGTAGGGCCTTCACCATTAGTACATGTACGTCGCGTACGCCCGTTTTATTCAACTCACGTGATTACGTGGATTCGAGTTAGCGCCACTAGCAGGTGGGGCCAAGATTTAATCTGGCAGGCCGATCTGCCGTCCCGTATCTTTCTTCTCAGTTCTCGCCGGCGGGAGCCTGGCAAGCGGGCCCGACAGTATCATGCTCAGAGCAGTACACACAGCCTGATTTGCCTTAAAGCTCCTGACACATGAGGTTAGAAAGCCGCAAGATGGAAATATGATTTGGCTAGCTGCATCTCGGAGTAAAATCCGTGTACCATCCTCCGTTCTACAGGATCCACCGACGGGGTTTTAACCCAGCCTTGTGGCGGAGTACGCCAAGGTTTCTCGGGAGGCAATGTCCTATGGTTTTTACCAATATCAGGGTTCCGATTTGACCCGGGAGCGAACAGTAACGGGACGGTTACCGCATCTGAGCTGCGTCGACGCTCTTGCTCGGTAGGGCCCCTCACCATTAGTACATGTACGCCCGTTTTATTCAGCTCACGTGATTACGTGGACCGGAGTTAGCGTCACTGGCAGGTGGGGCCAAGCTTTAATCTGGCAGGCCGATCTGCCGTCCCGTATCTTTCTTCTCAGTTCTCGCCGGCGGAAGCCTGGCAAGCGGGCCCGACGGTATCATGCTGAGAGCAGTACACACAGCCTGATTTGCCTTAAAACTCACTCACTTGATGAAAAGGAGATGGCCTTTTAAATGCGCGCGGCATGGGCTGACCAACTCCATCGACTTGGCCGTCTACGTAACGTACGCATGACCTCGGCGCATTCCCTGAAGAAAAGAAGACACGTACGTAGCAGCCTGGTGCGACCGTGTACGTACGAGGCTGTCCGTTTACCGACACGAGATACGGGCGTCCAAATGCTGGTGCTAACTCACTCGCACGTACGGTACACGCGTTTTTCTCTAACTGGCTAAGGAAAATGCATGACGAGCCCGGCTTGGCAGAACTTACTCCCGTGTCACGTTGACGAGGCATTTCTCATGCAAACTCGTACTGCACTATCCCGATTAAATCCTAAGCGGCGCACGGCTCATCGCTTTCTCTTGCTAACGTGGACTAGGTTGATGGATGATGATTGGGCGAGAAAGAAAAAAAGAAAGACGACGCGGAAAAGGTTCGCCTTCCCTTTCGAGCGAGCTAAACTGCTTATCTCCTGCTGCTGCAATCATAGCGTCTGTTCGCAAAATAGCGTGCCCCGTCCCGTCGCGCGTCGGCCCGGGCCCAGCGGGTATGATGGTCCAGAGAGAGAATCCAGCTTGCTAGACCCGACCCAACCCAACAGCTCGGTTGGGTAGCCACCGAGGAAAACGCGAAGCGAACCAAGACCGGATCGAGACCTGGACCGACAGACGATCGTTGCCACAGGCGCATGCAGCACCGATGCCAGAGTAGTACTAGGATTCCAGGACGAAATATAATAAGATAAGATTTATAATAAGTAAACAAGGAACTACTACTACTGTAGGATTAATTCCAGTAGTAAAATGGGCGCTGTACACAAGGAAAAGAAAGGAACAGCATGTGACAAATAAGCTAGTCGGTCTCTCTTACTTAAACTGGGCACATGAGAGGAGCCCTATCGAGCACCTGCCGGCCAGCTCCACCACGCTGCTGCTGACAAGTTATAAATCCAGTGCACGGGCCGAGCCTGAGCTGGCCGCGACGTTGCCCGCGAGGGGATCGATGAGGTAGCCTGAACCCGCCGGCCGGCGGCGAGCTACTCCTCCGAGTCCGGCACCTTGTAGTCGTCGGCGGTGATCTCGGTCAGCCACAGCCCAGGAAACAGCGACTGCACAGCCACACGCTGTCGTTAGTTGGGACGAGGAGCACGATTCTTGCACACAACAATCATGTATGTTGGGTATACTAAATTACTAATGCTAGTTCAGTGACCATAAAGCGTATCGAGATATTAGAAGGGCAGTTGAGTAAACTAGCTACGATATGTGTTAATAGTAAATGGCTGGAAAAGGCAGGGGCAGTACGGGGAATCGCATCGGGCCTTACATCGAGCTGCCGCTGTACGGCGCGCGGCCGCTTCCTGGGCCGCCGCCTCGGCCGGCCGCCCGTCAGCGCGTAGATGTCGTCCTCGACCTCCTCCGGCGCCAGGGCCACCGAGAAGGGGGCACGCTTGCGCCGCCTCGACGGCGCCGCTGGCCACGACTGCAGGGCCGCCGGCCGCCGGCGCGTCCGCTCCCGCAGCTTCCACGGCTTTTCCGCCGCGTCCGCTTCCTGCTCAGGTTGCTGCTGCGCGGAAGGCGGCTGTGCCAAGATGATCTCTGGCTCGGGCTCGGGCGGAGGCGCCTTCGGTGCGGTCGGGGGCGGGGGCAGGGGAGGGTTGGCTGCTGGGGCAGGTTGCCGAGGCGGTCGGCGGTGTCGCGCAGGTGGCCCATGAGCTTGGCCCGGAGATCCTCGATCCCGCCGTCACACGGCTCCTCGCCGCCCCCGCCGGTGCTCCGTTGGTTGGAGTGGGACGAAGAGCGGCGGCGATCGGAGGCCCCCGGCTCGTTGACGGCGGGTTGGGCGGGCACGCGGACGCGGTGGGCGCGAGGCTGGCGCGCCCACGGCTCGAGGTGGTGCGTGGTCCGCGCGGCCGGCGGCTTCGCCCTCGGATCTGCCGTCGCCGCCATGCTACACGGCACCCGCGGCTCGGACGGACGGCGGGTCGGCGAGGTCGCGGGGAGAGGGAGAGAGGCGAGGGGGCGGAGGAGGTTTTGAGGCCAGGCGGAGACGGGTCTCCCTCGCTCGTGTTTTGTTGCGGCCGCGACGCAGACGCAACGTGGTGTTGGTGCGATATTGCGATGGGTAGTCTAGTCATTCTTGTGCTGGCCCACCACGGTACGTACAAATCTTCATTTCGCTGATCTGTGGGGCAGTATCTGGTTATGGTCCACCTGTACGTGAGATAACGTGGAGAGGTCGCCGACGGGAAAATGTTGACGGAGGCGGCCAACCCGTCCGTTATATCCTCCTCCATCAAACGGTGGCTGGCGTGCCGCCGATGTGGCGACGTCCGTGACGGCGAGAAGACAGGTCCCACTTGGCAGCGGGGGCGTCCATGCAGCCGAGCCGCCGCCTTGGGTTTCTGGCGCCGGGCCCGCCGCAGGCCAGTAAACTAGGCACGCGCCGCCCTGCGGTCCTGGGCGTGGAACCCGGCTCCGGCCACCATAGCATTTGGAAAGCGGATGAACTAGTCTTTGTGTTTGGTTGAGTGCGCAGACAGAAATGGACACGAGAGAGGCGGCGACCGTCATTGGACACCCCGGCTCCGACCATGCTACGACGACGTCGAGTAGCGTATGCTGTTAAAAATGTTCAGGGCGAACCGATGGGTTTGGTCGAATGCGCGCAGGCGGCGACCGTGCATTTGACCCCAGAGAAGGAGATCGCTGTCCAGTAATAGCTAAAGGACGCATGAGCCAGTATTTTTTTTTTGACCGGCACTACGGCGGGCCAAAGGCCAACCTGAACAACTTTATATAATTAACATCGTATCATACAGGGCTGATTACATAGCAGGTAGAGGGGTCGGAGAATAAGAAAAAAGAACAACAAGGATTCAAGGAGGTTCGAACGTGGAGCACCAAAAAATTAGGCGATCAGCAATAGCTGCTGATTTACAACGATTAGCCCATAGCTTGATATCATCTAGACACCTACGGGTGACCACATGGATCGGCTCATCTCTATTATGGAAGATGACGGCGTTGCGGCGCTTCCAAATGTTCCAGGAGAGCGCAGTGCAAATAGTTGCCTCTTCAAAAGTGCGGCTGCGGGCGTTCCACAATGCAGCAACGTTGTCGATGTCAAGGTGGGCGTCATGCGGGAAGAAGAAACTCCACACTTGGCGAGCCCGGTGGCAGCGGACGAGGAGGTGGTCTACATCTTCGGCATGATCACAGGAGGGGCAGGCTGGTGACCCCCCAGCTGGTGTCGAAAGCGGCGTTCATTTGTGGGAAGGCGTCGGCGGCGAGTTAACCAGTTGAAGATCTTGCAGTTCAGGGGCGCGGCATTGCGCCAAACCTTAGTGGCTTGATCATCAGTCTGAAGCTGCCTGAAAAAGTTAGCATAGAAACTTCTATTCGAAAGGCATTTGTGCAAGTATCGACATAGGCGGGTATCCTGACTATTGGGAGAGAGGTGGAAATTAACAAGGGCGGATTGAAGCCGCTCAAGCTCAGAGGTGGCCGCGGTGGAGAGCCGAGGGGTAAGAAAGGCGGAGACAGAGGAGTTTAAGGCTAGGGAAACATTCACATTTTGGCGAGTGGAATGAGAAAAGAGAGCAGGGAAACGGGTTGCAAGAGGCACGTTCTCAAGCCAAGCATCGGTCCGGAAGGCGCTACGGTGCCCGTCGCCCACGGTGACCGAGGAGTGGAGGCGAAAGGCGGTAAGGCAGGAGGCGATGTCTTTCCATATGGGTGTATCCAGATGGTGTGAATCGCCCAAGTCGCGTCCCGCAGACCAACCGTAAAACCGCCGGAACCAACTGACCCAAGGAATCTCGGAGTAGGAGTGAATCTTTGTGAGAAAATTAGAAAGAAGAGCAGAGTTTTGGTTAGCAATAGAAAGGACTCCAAGCCCTCCAAGTGCTTGGGCTTGCACACCTCCTCCCAAGCCACCTTGAAGTGTCCACCCGAGCAGGATTCTTCTCCAGTCCAAAAAAAGGCCCTGCGCCGCTTATCCATGGCCTCGATCACGCCCACCGGGAGAAGTCCGGCACTCATGGCATGTGCTAGCTTGGCAGTAAGGACCGAGTTAACAAGGAGCAGACGGCCTCCAATAGGCAAGGACCGCCCTCGCCATCCCGAAAGCTGCAGGTCGCATTTGGCAATGACGGGGGCAAAGTCAGAGAATTTGAACTTGTGTGTGGAGAGTGGCAAGCCAAGGTAGGTTTGTGGAAAGGACGAGATGGAGCATCCAAAGGTTGCGGCCATGTCCGAAGCCATGGAGGATGTAGTTTTGATAGGAACGAAGGTACTTTTGTGAAAGTTGATATCCAACCCTGTGGCCTCAGAGAAGGTATCAAGTAGGGATTTTAGGTTAGAAACATGTTGTGGTTATGCGCGGATGATAATGAGAGTGTCGTCTGCGTATTGCAGAACAGGACAAGGAAGGTCATCGACAAGGGGATGAAGGAGCAGGCCTTCACGGGAGGCATGGAGAATAAGCTGTTGCAAGACATCAGCGACAATATCGAAGAGGAAGGGGGAAAGGGGGTCGCCTTGTCTCAGTCCCTTGCGACACTGGATCCAAGTACCCGGAATGTTGTTGAGAAGAACAAACGTTTGGCTAGTGGTGTTGATTAGCCGGATCCAGGTTCGCCAAAGTTCAGGGAGACCTTTAGCTAGTAGGATGCGGTCAAGAGCATCCCATCTAATGGAGTCAAAGGCTTTCCTAAAGTCAAGTTTAAAAACCGCAGCAGGAGCCGACCTCTTGTGACAGGCTTGAACAATATCGGCAGCATAGACAAAGTTTTTCGCAATGGAGCGACCAGAGATGAACCCAGTCTGGTCTGGGTGGACCAAATAGGGGAGGAGGGGGCGTAAACGAACGGTGAGACACTTGGTGATAATTTTGAGGCTGAAGTTTTGGAGGGAAATGGGTCGGAAGTTGTCTGGTTTGTTGGCGCCCTCTTTTATGGGGAGGAGGATGATGTACGATTTATTGATTGGGCGGAGATCGCAATTCAGCGAGTGGAAGGCATGGAGGGAGTCGAGCAAGGAATTTTTGACAAGATTCCAGTGACGCTTGTAGAAGGCAGGCCCAAAACCGTCAGGCACAGGGCTAGAGTTGTCTTTCAGGGAAAGAACAACCGCCTTAACCTCGTCAAGAGTGAAGGGCGGGTGCGGAGAGGCGGCTTGTGAGGCGGTGAGAGCCGTGGAAGCAAGAAGGGAGGTCAGCGGTAAGGAGTCAGAGACCGACCGGGACACACCGAGCAGCTGCTTGAAGAAACGGTGCAGAATTTGCGCCTTGGCTTGGTGCGAAAATATAGAGTCACCATCCTCATTTTCCAGCACTTTTATCTGATTTTTTCGAAGCCTGCCAGAGGCACATAACCTTATATATAAAGGGAGGACATGTCCTCCCTTCTCCATCGGGCCACGTTGCCCTTTTTCCCCTGGCCGTCCGATCGACGGAACGGACGGCCAGGATTAAGCCACGTCCTC
The DNA here is from genome assembly GCA_947311845.1 of Poa pratensis. Taxonomy (NCBI): domain Eukaryota; kingdom Viridiplantae; phylum Streptophyta; class Magnoliopsida; order Poales; family Poaceae; genus Poa; species Poa pratensis. The sequence goes on from CAMZMU010000036.1 coordinate 83,437,574, forward strand.
CTCAACTCGTGTTACTGTTCCTGGCAACAGTAACGCGAGCTCCGCACCAATCACGTGACGACACGTCACCCGGTCACCACCGGTGCCTCCCGTAGCCAGCCGGTAACCCCTCCGCACGAATTTTGGCGCGAACAAATTGCAGAAACACCCCCGCAAAGGACCAAAATGCAATTACTGAAAAAGTCAGGGATCTTCGTGTAAAACCCCTCCACAACTCCCCTTCTCCCTTCTTCTCCCGCGACGGCTCGAGTTCGCCGCCGCCGCCGACGTGTCGCCACGCCGCTCCACCCCTTCCCGCCCGAATCGAAGCACGCGGGGAGCTCCGCCGTCGCCGCTTCTCCCTCCTCGCCGCAGAACGCCTGCCGGGACGCCTTCTGCACGCCGTAATCGCCGCCGCCACCTGCGGGCTCCCCGCGACGAGGCGCGTCGGACGCGCCCACGCGCGCGTCCCAAAACGCATCGGCGCGCCGCAGGCGAGCTCGGCGCCGCCGCGGCCGATCCGTCCAGACCTGGCCACTGTGACGTCTATCGCGACGTCACTGTGGTCCCACCTGTCAGCGGTTTTTCTTTTTACCTAAAAAAAATCCAAAAAATGATTAATGATGCTAAATTAATATCTTTAAAAACTATACATCAAAAAAATATGAAAAATATATCAAATTGATCACAAAAAAAATGCTAACTACTTATGACATAATGCAAACAAATTTGAAGATTTAAATTTGGTGAATATTTTGAGAAAATCCAAATTCATTTCCTCAAATTATGGATTGAAATTAAAAAATCCTCAAATAATATGTTCCATCTGATTATAGAGTTAAATTAAATTTTTTAAGACAAAAATGCAAACTTAAAAAAATCTTCCCAAATTGTTTAACAATTAGAAATAATTTAGCTGAAGTCCCTCCAATTATTCAGATAAATCTAATAAATATCCAAAATGATTAATATTTGGAAATAAGCATAATAAATTCCCTTAAATTGTTTAACAATTAGAAATAATTTCACTGAAGTCCCTCCAATTATTCAGATAAATCTAATAAATATCCAAAATGGTTAATATTTGGAAATAAGCATAATAAATTTCCTTTTATTACGGTTCTAAATAAGAAAATTATGGGAAAATGGAACCAAATTTGATCATTTAAATTAGGCTAACATATTTACATAAAATAAAATTTAGAACTCTCTGATTTTATAGTTTACTTTAAAAAAAATGATCAAACAAATATCTAGATGAAAATACAAATTTATTTCCTCTAATTGCGAATTGAATTAAATAGATAATCATATAATGTATTCCCTCCGATTATTGAATTAAATTAAAATTTTAAAACAAAACTCAAACATATTATACTAACTCGAATAAGTTAATATGCGTAATTTAAATATTCCCTAAATTGTATTTTATATTTTTCCCCTTTTTTATCCCACTCAAATTTTGTTGTTACTTTAACTTAAAGAACTATTGCCCATTTTGTTGTTACTTTAACTTAAAGAACTATTGCTCCCTATACATATAAAATTAAAAATTATAAAGATGATTTTACAACGATTTCCTAACAACAATTGTTCAACGATACTTATTCCGCTAAGATAAATTTAAAATAAAATTTGTTTTCCATATTTTCCAACTGTACACAAAAAATGATCTTTATCAGATGAGTTCTCGCGAATAATGTGGCGAGATATTATTTTAAGACATTTAAACAAGTTTCAAAAAACTGCTAAATGATACATATTACAAATTTACAAATGTCTTCCAAATCTAAATATTTTGCAAACATGAAAAGAATTCAAATATAAATACTTTCCCAATTTTACCATTTTTTAAAAACTAAACAACCAATAAATGTGAACTTTTTTGAATTCCAACAGTTTTAAAATTTGAACAATTTTTTAAATGTAGACATTTTTAAATATGAATTTTAACACACGGGCACGATACTTTTCCAAATTTTACCTTTAAAAAAAAGTTAAACAACAAATAAATATGAACTTTTTTTTTGAATTCCAACAGTTTTAAAATTTGAACAATTTTTCAAATGCAGACATTTTTAAATACAAATTTTAACACACGGGCGCGGCGTGTCGACGCGCCATCTTGCCTAGTAGGTGAAAATACTTCGTGTTTTCATCTCCAAGGGTGCAGTGCCTAATTTTTGCACGCTGCCTCCAATATGTGGCCTTCGCCGAATTGAGTCGGCTGAGGGAAGCTCTGGCCAGGTGGCGCAGGGCAGTTTCCAAGGACGAAAGAAGACGAGATTCTTCAAGCCTGTCAAGCAAGGAGATAACCGTTCGGCAGTTTAAGAGCAGGATGGTGGGCAGGCGTCTTTCCCTAGCCCAAGCTTGGGCAGCAGACCGAACCCGCTTGAGCCCAGTAATAGCCCACGACATAGCACGACCCAGCGAGTCCACATTTTTTTCCTTGTCTATTCTATAGACAGCACGTCCACGCCGCGTCGGTGTTCCTGTCACGTTTTGGAAGGTAACGGTACGGTTAACCGCAGCGACCGGCAACCGTACGTAAGAAGGAATATTCAGGACTCAGGGCCATACTTACTTGTACGAGTGTGCCCGTGTACCGACCCGATATACGGGCGTCCAAATGCTCGTGCTAACTGCCCCGTCCACTCTCACGTACTCCTGCTGGATGTATTTGTACGCCAGTATCGGCAGAATGTACGTGCCAGATTGACGAAGCGTTTGCCATGCAAACTCTATTGCGCTATCTATACTACTATTAAAAGAGCAAACATTTTTTTTCTTACAACCACCCCATCAAGTGTACACGATTTGATTAGTACCACCAGATTGTCCAACTTAATCAGATCTAACGATCCAGATTTATCCAGCCGGAAACCGCGTGTGCACTTAGCAATTACGTTGGCAGACGAAACTCTGCCGTTCGCCCGCACCGCGCAGCCCAACTCTTCTTGTGGGGAAAAAAGAGAGGAAATAACTCCCACGACCATCTCCGCTCCTGTAATCACGGAGGTAATTCCTCCAATAACCACACCCGTCATCTTCTCCACTTCCTCCGATCTCCACTACCCCACCACCCGGCGTTGCCCTCCTGCGCACGCGCCTACGCTGCTGCCGCTGCTCGGTGCTTTGTCGGGTGTGCCGCGCCTCGCTGCTCTGCCTTCACGAAGTTCCGCTGCCCTCATCTTCCGTTGCTCCGGCCTGAGGAAGCTGAGCGGATCCCCTACGCGAGTAGCCGACCTACCCCTGAGCCGGTAGCCCGAACACCGTCGCCGTCCACCTCGACTTCGGGCGTCATCTCAAACCTGCAGCCGGACCATCTATTCCTCCAGCCGGATAGGAGATGCCCTCCACACCCTGTTCTGTGATATTTTGGACAGATAGTTGTTCCTTTTTATGGACTATTTCATTGGTTTATTGAGCAACATATAAATGTATCGTTGTTATTTGTTGTGTCACAGTTGATCCTCCCCAATGTAATTTTAGGTTTTCTCAGCAAGATGGCTGACTAATCAGATATTGGTGAAGTGGATTCGCAAAATTCTTCCCGATAGATTTTATTTTTTAACTGATATTTGGGGACCTATATTGGACACAGTTAAGAAGTCTTGTAGTCAACACACACTATTTGGGCAATCGGTTCATGTAACGAATGCTAGAAAAGGGACAATTGTTGAAATTGCACATTACTTTGATTGCAACTGAAGGGATTAAGAATTAATTTATATTCTACTTAGATAAAACTAATGCATTGCTTTTCTTATATGGATACATCTATCTCATTCTGCTGAATCATTCCTTATTTTCTCTTTTGTTCAGTTATATGCGATATCAAAATTGTGGAGCCCTCCGAGGACAAAGGGATATGATGAGGCAGTGTAAGGAGTTTCATATTTCCTGTGACAATTGTCTCATGGCGAGGTAAATGTTATGTAGTTCTCTATATTGCACTATCCCTGCAGTTTTTAGTTCTTAATGTTTTGCATTACTATCAGACACTGTGACATATACAAGGGCGATTTAATGTATCTGCGGTGTAGCACTCTGCGTATGTATGTTCGGGAGGTACACTTTCTAATTCTAATCTAGGAGAATTGTGTACTTGATATTTTTCAACGTAATTTACGTGAAACCAAGAGAGTTTAGGTTGGCATACTTCAGGGCCTGTTACATTATTTGCGGAGAAGTTATATGTTTCAATAAGATTAACTTCCATCAATCCTATGTTGGGACAGAAACCTCATAGATTATTTGATATTTTTCGTTTAGCCAGGCGGACAACCAACACTGTTGCTCACGGCTGTGCGTGTTATTCATCAGAGAATGTTCTAAATTCAGTGCGGTTAGCTTCTTGCCCGGCTTTCTTTAATAACAGCCTATAGGCGATTGTATGACGCTGGTCTTGACTTAATAGAGCTCGCGACATCCTAAAAAATAAGGCAGCCATTCAAACCGCAGCGCCGGATAATCTAATGCCAAAGAATTCAGGACATACAAAGTACTTTAATCACAGATAAAGTTACAATCAGCTGTAAAGAATCTAATGCCAAAGAATTCAGGACGTACAAAGTACTTCAATCACAGGTAAAGGTTACAATCAGCTGTAAAAAATAGAAGAATGCATAGATAGATAGACTTCATATACATGTCAAACACTCACTGGTCAAGATAGTCAGGTAGAAAAAGCGTTTTGGATTTTAGATGGATTCGCTTTGACCTAAATTCAAAATGCATCAAGTTGATTTATGAGTCGTGCGTTGCACGTGCAAAGCTACTAGTCCTGATTAAAATCTAAGCTGAGCATGGCTCGATCGCTTTCTCTCGCTAACGTGGACTAGTCGTGCCGCATTAGCACTGGCTTGATGAAATGATGATGATTGAGCGAGAAAGAAAAGAGGACGCGGAAAAGTTCCAGGTTCGCCTTCCGTTTCGAGCGAGCTAAACTGCTCATTATCTCCTGCTGCTTCATTTTTTTTTTGAGGGGATCTCCTGCTGCTGCAATCATATCATAGCAGCGTCTCTGTCTGTTGGCAAAAATGGTGTGTGTCCCGTCGCGCGTCGACCCGGGCCCAGCGGACAGGATGGTTGGGTAGCCCCGAGAAAACGCACGCAAATGGAACCAAGACCGGATCGACACCTGGGCTGCGACCACGAGAAGCGGCCGGAGGCGCGACAGATTCGTGCTGCAGGAGCGATCGGTTGCACAGACACATGCAGCACACAAGACTGACCGAATGGTAACCGAGTACTAGGTATGATTCCAGGACGAAACATAAAACTAGTAAGATTTAAGTACTCTCAACAAGGAACTACTAATACTGTATGATACATACCAGAAGCGAACACGCTAGCGCTGTACACAAGTGAAAGAAAGGAACAGCATGTGACAAATAAGCTAGTCGGTCTCTCTCTCTCTTACTTAAAACGGGAGCACCTGCCGGCCAGCTCCACCACGCGACTACGCTGCTGCTCGCAAGTGATAAATTCAGTGGACGGGCTGAGCCTGAGCTGGCCGGCGGCGTGCTACTCTTCTGCGTCCGGCACCTTGTAGTCGTCTGCGGTGATCTCGGTCAGCCACAGCCCGGGGAAGACCGACTGCACACATCGTTGATGCAAGCTGTCGTTAGTTGGGTGTAGCAGCAGGACGAGGATTACGATTCTTGCACACAACAATCATGTATGTTGGCTATACTACACTAGCATACTCCTAGATTAACCCCGAATGAGCTTAGCATAAAGCGTATCCACATGATAGATGCAAGGGCAGTTGAGTAAACTGGTTACGAAAGGCATTAGTACTAGTAAATGGTTGGAAAAGGCAGGGGTAGTACGGGGAAGAAATTGAACCGGGCCTTACATCGAGCTGCCGCTGTACGGCGCGCGGCCGCTTCCTGGGCCGCCGCCTCGGCCGGCCGCCCGTGAGCGCGTAGATGTCGTCCTCGACCTCCTCCGGCGCCAGGGCCACCGAGAAGGGAGCGCGCTTGCGCCGCCTCGACGGCGCCGCTGGCCACGACTGCAGGGCCGCCGGCCGCCGCCGCGTGCGCTCCCGCAGCTTCCACGGCTTTTCCGCCGTGTCCGCTTCCTGCTCAGGTTGCTGCTGCGCGGAAGGCGGCTGTGCCAAGATGATCTCTGGCTCGGGCTCGGGCGGAGGCGCCTTCGGTGCGGTCGGGGGCGGGGTTGGCTGGGGCACGATGCGGAGGCGGTCGGCGGTGTCGCGCAGGTGGCCCATGAGCTTGGCTCGGAGATCCTCGATCCCGCCGTCGCACGGCTCCTCGTCGCCCCCGCCGGCGCTCCTGCGGCGGCGATCGGAGGCGGCTGAGTCGTCGACGGCGGGGTGGGCGGGCACGCGGACGCGGTGGGTTCCTCGAGGCTGGCGCGCCCACGGCTGGAGGTGGTGCGCGGCCGGCGGCTTGGCCCTCGGATCTGCCGTCGCCGCCATGCCCCCCGACGGTCGGTTGGCAGGTGAGGTCGCTGTGAGAGGGAGAAAGGCGGAGGAGGTTTTGAGGCCAGGCGGAGACGGGTCTCCCTCGCTCGTGTTTTGTTGTTACGGCCGCGACTGGACGCAATGTGGTGGTGGTGGGATTTGCGATGGGCAGTCTGGTCATTCCTGCGCTGGCCCGCCACGGTACGTATAACTCGTCGCCGCTGATCCGTGGGGCCGCACGTCGCTATGGTCCACTTGTCCGTGAGAAGACGTGGAGCGTGCGCGGAGGTCGCCGACGGGAAAAGGTTATATCCTCCTCCACGGTTCCACCGAACCGAGGAGGAAGGAAGAGACCGTGGCTGGCTGGCGTGCCGATGTGGCGACGTCCGTGACGGCGAGAGGACGGGTGGGCAGGCCAGGGGCATCGTCCATGCGGCCAAGCCGCCGCCTTGGGTTTCTGGCCCGCCGGACAGTAAACTAGGTAGTCTGGACCCGGCTCCGGCCATGCTACGACCAGTGGCGGAGCTAGAGCGAGGCGGCCGGGGTGCATGCTATGGAAATAGGTGCACAGATGGACAAAAATAATAATTTCAGGGGTGCACCTATGGTGGAAATCTAGAAATATACAAAGAAAAATGTATTTTGGGGGTGTCCTGTGCACCCCCCAGGATGAACGTGGATCCGCCAGTGGCTACGACGAGCATCGTCAAAAATGATTTCTTGCAACCGTGTTCGGAATTGGAAAGCGGATGAACTAGTCTCTTGGCTACATATATACACCGGTAAACAACACGTGCCTCGCCGCCATGAAAATCGGCAACATCACGCATATCCATTCCCATTTTAAAAAATTCCAAGAGGTGCGAGCCCTTTTTCTTCTTCTTCTTCGTTGAAGAAAAAAAAGGTCACGCAAATTCACCAACCTTGGCAGGCTGCAAACTGCAAAACACCGTGCAGGGAAGAAAAGGTTGCTGTCCAAAACGATGGAGGGTGGGTCCGGGTCCGGCCTCGCACATTCTGTTTGTACTCCTGGACCTGGTCTTTCCGTCCGGTGAGACACGAAACGATTCTGAGAAAAGAAATAGTGGTCACGCAACATACGCCACTGGCTCGTGCGTGCTGTAACAAAAATCTATCCAACAAAGAATGTTCGCAGGGAAAAAATAAGACGGCTTTGGTCCGAGAGGAAAACGCCAGGAACGACAAGTCGCCGGCGACCGGTAAATTTGCCGTCCTGAGCGCCAGTGGTGGAGGACGCCGTCCCAAACAAACGAGCAAGCCTGCACGAGGCTTCACCGAGAGACGGAGAGAGGCAACAACGATCGCCTCCGGCCATCGTTTGCCGTGGGCGGCAGCGGCGGAGCAGCATGATGCGGAAGTGGGGCCCAGAGGCCTCGGTGCTGATCTTTGCCTAGTCTAGGCTGGACGTATCAGTTGCCGGAAAATACTCCGGGGCTCGGTGGGGGCCATAGGTTTCGGTCGTTCCTATTCTTCTGCGTTGGCCTGCTGACGGTTTCGGTACCTCGCTTCACAGCTGGCTCGTTGAGTAAGCAAAAGCAAGCATATGCCATGTTTTACATGCGCAAAAAAAAACATCCCATGCTTAACAGAAAACAATTCTTTTTTAGTCGAATCTCTCACAAAATCTGGACGAGTAAACATGTGAAAATGCTGTATTCCCTGCCGTTTCTGAGAAAACCCAATTTAGTTATGCTTGAGAAATTAGCCTTTTCTACATATTCAAGATTTGTTACTTCTCTCGGGGGTGCAAATATGTGTAATTAAATGGGAAAAATCCCCAAGTTGTTATCTTTTACTCCCTTTCTCGCAACTGTGGCGGCTAGGGCGAAATAGAAATAGTGAAATACTCGTCCCTCTACCAGCCGCTCTGGCGGTCGGGAGGGGAGTCCACAGTCCTCGTTCCTTCGCCCGACTGAAAGTTCAATTTAGGGTTATTTAGTCCTGACAAGGGCGGCGCTCAGACGGATGTCGACGAGTCATCTTCGAGCTAGTCTTCAAGGTTTCGATCCTTCTCGAGTTTGTTTGTCGAGACGGAGTCAGCTGAGATCCGGAATAGATTCCTATGTTTCATTGGGGGCGACGAGGTTAAGATTTCTCCCTATGCTTGCAAGACGGCGAGATATGGTGTGAGCAAGTTCAGACCAATTGAAGGGTTTTATGGCTCCTACGACTTCGACTTTAGAGCGCTCGTCCTTAGCGGCGGGTGCACGAAGACTTTCCGGTTGTCATCAAGAAAGTTATGCGGTCTCCAGCAAGTGATCGGTGGTGGCGGTGGTCCAGCGATTTTGATGTAATTTCACATTATGTTTGCCGTATTTCTGTTAAGGTCCTTTTCCATTTCGCAGAAATGCAAATAGGAAGTAATTTGTTTGGAAGCAAGATCTCAGCCACCACCACTTTCGAAATGTTGTTCATTAAAGTATTCCGCTTCACAAGTGTACTACTCTTTTTAGTTCAGATTTGAGGACGGTCTGATTACTACCTACGTTTCGTAAAGGCGTCTATTGTTAGTCAAAAGTTAACAAATTCTAACTTTGACCAATCTTATAGATAAAAATATGAATATTTATAATATTTGATAAACGTACAATAAATATATATACTATGGTGAGTCTATTGATGTTAATTCGATATTCAAAACCTACATATTTTCATCAACAAAATCGGTCAAACTTATACTATGTTGACTATTGACTAAAAATATATGGCTTACTTTAAGGAATGGAGTGAGTATATGCTTGCAGAGCGAGCGAAGACATGACTGTATTGTAAGGGCCCAAAAAAAATCTGTATGAAGGATGGTAGAACAACTTGTAGAGTTTGTTTGTCGAGACGGAGTCGTCTGAGCTCCGGAATAAATTCTTGCCGTTTCATTGGGGCAAAAAGGTTAAGATTTCTCCTCGTGCTTGCAAGACGGCGAGATTTAGTGTGAGGAAGTTCAAATCGGTTAAAGGGTTCAATGGCTTCTACGACTTCGGCTTTAGTGCGCTGGTCTTTAGCTACAGCTGCACGAAGACTTTTAGGTTGTCATCAACAAAGTCATGCGGTGATCCTTTTCCTTTTCGTAGAGAAGTTGTAAATAGGAAGTAATTTGTTTAGAAGCAAGATCTCAGCCACCACCACTATTGAATGTTGTTCGTCAAAGTATCCCCCTTCACAAGTATACTACTCTTTTCGATCTAAAATAAGTGGCACAATTTTGAACTGAAATTGGTTCAAAACGGTGACACTTATTATGTACTACTCACTCTGTAGTCTGTACCATAATATAAGATGTTTTAGCAAGCTAAAATCAAAGAGAGTATTAGTTAAGATTTTAAGGACGGTTTAATTATATGCTTGCGGAGCGAGCGAAGACAGGACTATATTGTAACGGCCCAAAAAAAAAAATCTGTATGAAGGATGGTAGAACAGCTGCGCAGTTACTGTCGCAATTCAAACGTTATTGGCAGTCTCTGCATCGCATCAACCGTGGTGATCAAGGGAGTAAATGCTGGCAAGAAGCATGTCATAAAACGGCATTCAGGGAGTCAGTGACGCCTGAGCTCATTGGGCACGCAAGATCGCCAGGTCCATACAATTGTCAGGCAATGTCAGTCTGCCACAGAGTTAAGAGACATCATAAACAAACCACTGCTTGGGCTCATGGAGACACAGTTTGGTGCCTGAAGGCTTGAGCATTGTCCGGATCAGTGGAGCTGAACACAATTAGCCAACATTAGATGGACACTGTGGCACTTCATTATAAGTTGCAAAGCTAAACTAAATTATAGTTTTTTGTTATTTTTATTTGTGAAACGTAGGGTAAAAAGTTCAGTTGAACTGAAGAAAAACACTCATATTTAAACAGTCGCTGTCAGCGATCGGTACCGAAGCAGCAACATCCGAGGACACCAGGATTAATGATTGGGAGATCATGCATGCCAAGGGTTTGGACCTACTCAAGTGAGAACATCTGCTCTGCCCCACCTTTCATTGGAAGTCTTTTCATTGCATATAATTAGATCAGGTCCGACATATCATACCTTGAAGTTTCTACACGAGTATCTGACTGAAGCACTTGCGTGGTCAAATGGGGTTTGCTGATGCTGCCTTAACTTGGATTTGAAAAGATTAGCACCACAAGTGTTCCTCCCGAGCTGATTTCGGTCTGCCTAATTCTGCATTTCTGTGCTCAGACAGACTGACTGACCAGTCTGTGCTCAGGCAAATATTGATTACATACAGAAAAAGAAGCAAGATGCTCTGAAGAACATGTAGTATGCTCTGTTGCTACTACCAAACTGAAAACTAGGGAAGGGCAGCATTTTTTTTATCTCAATGACAGATGGAGACGAGCAGGTGCTCGAGATATATATGTGGTTGTACGGCAAGAAAAATTACCACTGAACAACAGAGCATATGTTCCAGCAGTGCAGAGTTCAGTTCAAGACGCAGCAAGCTTCCAAACAAAAAGTGCAGGGACAGAGAAAGGATCTAAAGCAATGCCTGTGATTACTGAATGACATGAACAGTTGATCAAGGATCTACAGGAACAACATTTCTCGCAGGCTGAAATCAGGCTAATTCTAATGCAAAACTGCCTTCCGCACTGAACAGATAAAATAGAACATTAGAACAAGAGAAAATCCTGCTTCAGGCCAGGCGAGAAGCAAGCCCCGAAAATAATCAAGAAAACCCTGAAAACTGGCTTCCGCACTGAACATACACATGATTAGGGTTTGATTGACATACATGATCAATTTGCAAAAGCATCGACGGAACTGAAACTACTTTCTTTTAACCCTGAATCTATCTGTCTGTCTGTCTTCATCTCCAGCCGATGAACCAATGCTCGACCCGCAAATCCCCAGAGATGAATCTGCTGCTCTCGACTTGGGACCTAGGAAGCGCGGATACGGCCAAAAAGTCACGAATCGGGGGTTGGATACATCCGGATACGGATTCGGATACAGATACGCGAAGATACGTGTCCCGTACGTATCGAGGGATTTTCCATTTTTTAAATAAATAAATTAAATCGGATACCTGGGGATACACCCACGATACGTAGGGATACGGGAATACCCTAATCCCTCGATTCCTAAACCCTAATCCCTCGATATATAAACCCGTTCGTCTCCTCGTTCTGATACCCTACCTTCGAGCCGCCACAAAGCAGATCGCCGGCCACCTCTGCTGCTGCGCCGCCGGACCGGAGAAGAGCTGCAGCCGGCGAGCAGCCTCCCGAGGGTCGCCGCCCGCTACTGCTCTGTGCACTCAGGTCAGTTCCGCTTCTTCCATCTCCACTTCTCCCGTTCTCCGGCTTTTCTTGGCTGTCTGCGCCTGCGCTCCGCCGTCCACTGCTGCTGCTGCATGCCGACCGGTCGTTGGTGTCTTCCTGTGGCCTGTGCTCCGCCGCTGCCTTAGTTCTCTAATTAAGATTAAACATGCATGCACGTAGGAAACTAGAAGTATAGAATACAGATTACATGACGCCTAGATTGAATTAGATAAATTCTCATTCTTGCAGGTCAGCAATGGCTAGCAACGGTAGGGCTAGTAGTTCTCGTGATGGAAGTGCCGCGGACGACTCGAATGCGGGCAGCAGTGCTGGACAACCAACTGCAGTTCAGATGTTGAATGCTATTCGTGTGATTCCTCCAAATGATGATCAGAAGTGGCCGCTATGGAGGTATGTACAAAAGGTCGCGAAGACTGGACGAGGGCAAGGCGGGAATGCGAAGATCATATGTAGGCTTTGTAACCGTGATATTACTGGGAGCTACTCAAGAGTGAAAGTACATCTGTTGAAGATGACCGGTGGAGTGAAGCCTTGTCCGAAAGTGACTGTTGATGTTTTAGTTCAGCTCAAAGGTGAACAAGACAGGGCTGATGCAATGATTGCTAGCAACATGTCTTGCAACATTCCGCTGCCAAGTGGTGAGAGTGGGAGGAAGAGAAAGGGATCAGCTATTGAGGCAAGCTTTGATGTCGATACTCGTAGCAAGATGGATGCTTTGATTGCAAGGATGTTCTATACTGCAGGTGAAAATTTATCATCGTTCAACATGTTTCATTTAGATTTTGCTAGGACTTTTAATCAGTTTCCATTGTATTTATTATAGGTCTGCCTTTCAATCTTGCACGAAACCCTTGGTTTAGGCAAGCTTTCATGTTTGCTGCCAACAATAAGTTGGGTGGTTATGTCCCTCCAAGCTATAACAAGATCAGAACCAGTCTTCTTGCACAAGAGAAGACACATGTTGAACGAATGTTGCAGCCAATCAAGTCAACATGGAGCAGCAAAGGTGTTAGCATTGTGTCAGATGGGTGGTCTGATCCTCAAAGACGACCTCTCTTAAATTTTATGGCTGTAACAGAAGATGGACCCATGTTTTTGAGAGCAATTAACACTGAGGGAGAAATAAAGAGCAAGGAGTACATCTTTGAGAAGATGTTAGAAACAGTTGATTTTATTGGAGCGGACAATGTTGTGCAAGTGGTGACTGATAATGCAGCAAACTGCAGAGCTGCGGGATTGCTGGTGGAGCAAAAGTACCCCCATATATTCTGGACTCCATGTGTCGTCCATACTTTGAACCTTGCGTTGAAGAGCATAGGTGCAGCTAGGCACGAAGATGACTCCGAGTATGAACACTGCAACTGGATCAATGAGGTTTCATCTGATGCACAACAGATCCGGAACTTCATAATGAATCACTCAATGAGGTTGAAATTGTTCAACGACCACAGCACGTTGAAACTTCTTGCTGTGGCTGAAACAAGATTTGCTTCTCAGATTGTTATGCTAAAAAGGCTTCGTCAGATCAAAGAATCTCTTACTATGTTGGTTGTGAGCTCTAGTTGGTCTGATTATAGAGATGACAACCAAGGTCGAGCACAGTTTGTGAAAGATAAGGTTCTTAGCGATTTGTGGTGGGATAAAGTGAATTATATCCTTGATTTCACCGAGCCCATCTACTCTATGATCCGTGCAGCTGACACAGATAAACCATGCCTTCATTTGGTATATGAAATGTGGGATAGCATGATTGAGAAGGTGAAAACTAAAATTTATCGCCATGAAGGAAAAGAGGAGTATGAACATTCTCCATTTTATAATATTGTCAATGATATCCTACAGAGTCGATGGTTAAAAAATAATACCCCATTGCATTGTTTGGCACATTCATTGAATCCCAAGTAAGTTGCTAGCTTGCTATACTGAAATCTATATTTTAGTGCCCCTAATATTGTTACTTACTCACTCTTCTTGCTGTTTCTATCTTAAGGTATTACACTCAAGCTTGGCTTGCTGAGGTGGATGGCCGTGAAGCTCCACATGTTGATGAAGAGATATCAACAGAGAGAAACAAATGTTTTAGGAGGTTGTTCGGTGATGGTCCAGAATTACACAAGATCAAACAGCAATTTGGCAATTTTAGTTTATTTGCTGCTGGATTTAGTTCCTTCGATTCAATTGAGGATAGAACCTACCTAGAGCCCAAGATATGGTGGGGAATTCATGGTAACGCTGCCCCTGAGCTACAAAAAGTGGCACTGAAGTTACTTGGCCAGCCAACCTCTTCTTCTTGTGCTGAAAGAAACTGGAGCACGTATGGTCTCATACATAGTACAGCAAGAAACAGGTCCTCTATTATACTTAAAAGTCCTTATTTTTCTTGCTTTACCACTTATTCAGAAGTTGGAATTTGATGTCATTTAATTTGTTGTAGGCTGAACCCTGGACGTGCTGAAGATCTTGTCTTTGTTCATCAAAACTTGCGTCTTATTTCAAGGAAATCTGCAGAGTATTCAAGTGGCCCAACACGATTTTGGGACATTGGAGGAGACACCCACGAGATATTTGGTGGTGGTGGAGATTTTCTTCAAGAAGCTGTACTGTCACTAGATGAACCAGACCTAGAGGCACTGCTAGATGATGTTGAAGGCTTGGAGAATGAAGCTTGAAGTTGCGAACTTGTTTCATGTCATGTTATTTTGTCGTGTCGTTTATCTACTATATTCGTACTTCCTTATTAGCTGGTTATGTAAGTTTGTTGAATGCACTATTGCACTGCTTGGATTTGTTTGTGAACTTATCATATTATGAATTTTATTATATATATATAAACGTATCCCGTATCCATGTTTTTGGGAAATTGCCGTATCGGCGTATCGCGGTATCGGTGTCCGTATCCGTATCTCTGTATCAGGGCATCCTAGCTTGGGACTTGGGACAGCAATAACTCGATCAAAATCCCCCTTTCTGCACCAATCCAGAATCCAATCAGCGTCGAAAACATCCTGAAGGAGCGGTAGATAGATCAAAAGATCGAGTTTTTTTAGTGCTTAATTAATTACCTCGTTCACTTTGTACCGATCGCGGTTCACGTCCGGAAGCGACTTGCCGGGGCAGAGCGACTGCGGGAGACGAGAAGAGGAAATCACGAACTGGTCAGTATATAATCGATGAACTCGAAGAGGAATTCGGGGACGCGATCGAGGAATTTTCGGGCATCTTTGCTTACGCACGTTGATTTGGCGCTGGACGCTCTTGGGCCGCCTCTTGTGCCTGCGCGGCGGCTTGCGGCCGGTTATCGCGAGGAAGTCGGCCTCGATCTCCTGCTTGGAGAGCTGCAGCGAGAAGCCGCCGCTCCACTTGCTGCAGCCGGGGCCGTCCATGTTCCACAGCTTCTTGTGCTCCCGCGCGTCCTCCGCGCTGTCCCGCCCGGCCCGGCGGTCCCGCAGCTGGTAGCACTGCGCCCGGGGAGACTCCTCCGGCGCGGCGCCTTTCGTCGGGGATCGGGAGTCATTGGGCAGCAGCTGTTGCGCGTCGCCCCCAGCCGCCGCCGCCACCACCGGGGTAGGAGGAGCGTCGGGGTCCTTGCAGAAGGCCATGGGCCTGCGGTACCCCCAGCTGGCGGGCAGGTCGAAGCCTACGAGCAGGCGCGAGTCCCTCGGTCTTGACGGCGCCGCCGGGGACGCCACCTGCATTGCTGCCGCGCCCGCGGCCGGCGAGGACTCCATCGGAGGAAGAGAGGAGGGGATTGAAAGGGGGCAAGAAGCAGCAAATGAGGGTTCTAGTCCCGCGATCGCATGCCGCCGCCTATATATAGCGCGATTGGATTGGGGCAGAGACGGCGACGATGGATGGAGAGCTGCGGCCGAAATTCGGAGGGCGGAGGAGGACAAATGCTGCTGCCTGCGTGCGATGGATGCTCTCTCTGCGTTTCCTTCTCCTTTTGGGTTTGTTGTTTCGGGGGTTCGGTTTGCTCCGCGGACTCCGGGCGGTCGACTCGGCTGCACGGCCCGTCGGATCGACATCGGGCGGCTGCGCGCGCTACAAAGACAAAGAGGAGGCAGCCATGTTTTTCAGGGTTCAGTTTCTCTGGAAAAGAACTTCTGAACTTCGTTTCTTTCTTCATTTTGCTCGTTTTCTTGTGTTCCTTCTTCATTTGCCAAGGAGGAGGAACATAAGTGGAAATATGTTTTGCATTCATGCGCTACGCGTACCGTGGAACGTATCTTCGCGTAGCTCTTGAAGAAGAAATAAATGAAATCAAATCCGACGCGCATATAAGAGGTATTCAGATTAATTAGGCTGGATCTTTGCATAGATAGGGCCTTCAATATGATTTGACGTGTCTCTCTAACAAAATCGTGCTCTTGAAGACTCCGATTGCGTGTATCCACCTGCTGCCCAAATGACTCACTGACCACTCTGATCACGTGGTGAACTCACAATGTTCGAAACTGGAGGGGGTGTGTTCCAAAGTTCGTATGACGTGGATTCCCTCTACCTCGTGGTTGCCCTTTTGTTTTCTAACTGAGTGAAGTTAAATAAGCTTAACGGCAAAAGCCTCTTTCTGGACCCCGGGCATCACGCGAACGTTTGTATTGTTTTGTCGAAACCACGCGGCGGTTTCCACCTCAAATCGAGTGGCCACCATGTTTGAACCCTGAGCCACGCGACATGCGGTAGCTAGAATGCTACGTGCTCTCAAAAAGTGATTTGCAACATTGTGACACACACATACTAGATCTCAACCTCCATATTGTGACATGAGTAAACTTGGCTCAAAAAAGAGACAACCAACATTTCCAAATCTTTCATCCACGAAGATTTGAGAGATTCTCCTTACGAGGGATGAAAATTCATTGTGCAACCGCATATGCATAAATAAGTTAACTTATAATTAGTGCCTATATGTGTATATATACATGGAGATTTAAATGGAAAGAAAATAAATGTGCTCGTAGAAGAGGTATTCTGGATAATTAGAATCTCTAGACATAGAGATTCTAAATATAAATTTACATGTATCTCTAGCTAACTTGCTCTTGAAGACTCCAATCACCTGTCGTCTAAATCACAGGAGTTATCACGTGGAACTCGTAGAAATTGGAGGGGATGTGTTTCAATGTGTGTATGACATGGATCCGCGCTGCCTCTTGTTTAGCTTTTGTTGGCAGACTCAGAGGAGAGTCTATTTATGAGAGGTGAAAAATGCTTTTGAGATTATGCGCTACACGTAGTAATTAAAACGTATCTTCTCTTAGCTCTTGAAGAAGAAATAAATGAAAATAATATTCATATAAGAGGTATGACGATTAATTAGAATGTATCTTTGTATAGGTATTCAATAAAAATTCGACAAGCTCTGTAACTAACCATGCTCTTGAAGACTACGATCACGTGTATGCACACTTTCTTCTAGAATGGCCGTTTGAAAAATGCCGTTATATGGGAAGCACAATTCCAAGTGGATGTGTTCCAAATTTTTATGACGTGGATTTGCTCTAGCGCTTGGTTTCCCTTTTGTTTTGTAACTCGGTAAAGTTAAATAAACTTAACGGCAAAAACCTCTTTATGGACCGAGGCATCACGCAAACATTTGGGTTGTTTGTGGACACCATGCGGTGGTTTCCATCTCAAACCGGACGGCCATCATAGTTTCAACCCTCACTCACACAACATGTGGTAGCTAGATTACTATGTGCTACAAAAAAGTGAATTACAATAGTCATGACCCGCACATACCGGACTTCAACTTCCCTCTTGTGACATGAATAAACTCGTGATCGTGGTTGATGGAGCCATGGTTTCATGGAGAGCGTTGGTTTGCCATCCTAAATTGAGCAGGAAAACCATACAACCAACATTTTCAGTATGTTCATCCATGAAGATTTGAGAGATTCTCGTTACTAGGGAATAAGTAACCTTCATTGTTGCAACCGCATATGCATAAACAAGTTAAGTTTTAGTTAGTGCCTATATGCACGTACCTATACGAGGATATATAAATGAAAATAAAATAAAATGTGCTCGTGGAAGAGATATTCCGATTAATTAGAATTCATCTTAGCACGTGTAGAGATCCTAAATTTAAATTTGGCATGCATCTCTAGATAACCGTGCTCTTTGAAGATCCCCATCACCTCTTGTACGAATAGCCAAATGAAAACTGTGATCCTGTGGAACTCACACTAATCAAAATTGAAGGTGATGTGTTCCATTGTTCGTATGACGTCGATTGCTTTGCCTCTTGGTTTTCTTTTGTTGGCTCAAGTGGAGTTTTGAGGTTCATTTTTCCTTTTGCTTTTTGTAATCCTCATTTGCCAAGAGGGGGGTCTCTTCACGGAAGAATATACGTGAAATATATTTTTGCAATCATGAGCTATACTTAGCGATTGATTACAATGTATCTTTGCATAGCTATTGAAGAAGAGATAAATGAAAATAAATATGTGCGCCTATAGGACGTATGCTGATTAATTAGAACATGTATTTGCATAGATGGGGTCATAGAGGTCGTAAATGTAAATTTGACATGCCTCTCCAACTAACCGTGCTCTTGAAGGATCTGATCATGTATATAGGCACTTGCTTCTGGAATGGCCTAATAATGACAGTTGTTATCATGTGGAAATGGCAACTCGAGTGGATGTGTTCCAATCTTTCGTGACATGGACCAATGGATCACTCAGACGTTTGGGTTGTTTTGTTTTTCGACACCATGCGGTTGTTTCCATCTAAAATTGAGCGGACATTGTAGTTTCAACCCTTAGGCACGCAATATGTCGTGGCTAGATTACAATGAGTGTTGTAATTGTTATAATTGTGAACCGTAACAATGTCACAAGCACACACATTGAACATCAACTTTACAGCTGGGATGTGAATCACTTCCTAATCGCGGGCTCGCGGCTGATTGAGTCATGGTTTCATGGTGGGGTTGAGATGCCATCTGATGATTCTATAGACAAAAGGTCGGGCAAGCAAGATTTTAAGGTGGGCTTTAGCTCGCCATCTTCAACTATCTACATGTACCACTTAAAGACCCAAATCCATTGTGTCGATACCCATCCCAAGGACCATTGTGTTCACGTGGAATTCACGACATTCAAAACTGGAAACATTGTATTTTAAGATAGGATGATGTGGATTCCACTTTTTGTTACTTTGTCGGTTTAAATCGCTAACTCACTTAAGTTTGATAAACTTATGTGAATATTTTTTATGAATGCATCCATTGCGTAATTGTTAGTATCATTTGTCCACATAATATGATTTGCATATCATATTTATAGTCACCGTCGCTGAAACTCTAAACCTTGTGTTACCATGCAGCGTGTCATTACTAGATTGCGAAACTTTGTAGCTAAAATAACATGATTCCCACCATCTAGTGAATTGCAACAACGTGACACTAATGCACCGGACCTCTGGTTTGTAGTCGGGACCAGCTCGTGCTCCCAAGCATGGCAGATCGAGTCATGGTTGTATGGAGGACGCGTGCGCTGCCATCCTATGATTGCGCAAACAAAGTGATAAAAAAGATTCAGATTCTCTTTTCTCACTTTTCTCTTAATTCATATATGAACATGTTCTCATTTGAGTCATATATAAATATCTTCTCTTTACTATGGAAAAAGTGGAAATTCGTTTGTGCACTACCAATTCACTGTTTAACTAGAGAGTATCCTCGCCTAGCTCTCGAGTTTCCAAGAAGATATAAATGAAATGATTTCTTGCTTTAGCCACCATTTTATTAAGGTGTATCTTTACATAGATAGATCTCTACCAATTCCTTTCCGATCATGTGTGTTGTCACCAGGCCCAAAAAACGCTACGCTAACATTGAATACACGACGTTCAAAATTGGAGACGTGCAATAGCATGATATCATGACACTGGAAAACAACGATACCATGACATGGATTTCACTTGTTGCTCTATTTTGATCGCTAATTAGAAGTTTGGTATGAACTTATGAAGCCATGCATCTCCGCCTCTTCTGCCCTCCGATTGTCCTCATAGCCTCCGCCTCCGACCAAGGACCATTGCACGCACTTGGAATTCACAACATTCAAAACCGAAAACATTATATCCTACGATAGCATGACATGGATTCCACTTGTTTTAATCGCTAACTCAAATAGATTTGATAAACTTGTGGAATGTTTTATGAAGGCATGCATCACGCAATTTTTAGTACCATTTGTCCACACAACCCTTTTTTCATCTTAAATATGTTAGTCGATATAACTCAAACTCTAAACGCCTGGTTACCATGCAGTGTGTCGTTGTTGGATTGCGCCACTTTGCAGTTACAACATCGTCATTCCCACCATGTAGTGAATTGCAACAACGTGACACAACATGCACCAGACCTTAGCTTCACAACCAGGACATGATCGTGCTCCGAATCATGGTTCCATGGAGGGCATCCGATGGTTGTGTGCGGTAACCAAGATTTTATTTGTTTTTCTCATGTTTCGCTTTATTCATATATGGATAGATTTTCTTTACATTAAAAAAATTGGAAATTCATCTCCGCACTCCATGTGCATAAACCAAATCACTATTTAATTAGAGAGTATCTTCGCCTAGCTCTTGAGCCTCGAAAAAAAATATGAATGAAATGGTTTCTTGCTTGTGACACCATTTAACTAGGGTGTATGTTGACATAGATAGATGTCATGGACTTAAACACCTGGCATAAAAACCGCTACGCTCACATTGAATTCGCAACGTTCAAAACTGGGGACGGGCATTAGCATGATATCATGACATAGGAAAACGACGATGCCATGACGTGGATTCCACTTGTTGTTGTTGTTGTTGTTGTTGTTGTTGTTGTTGTTGTACATGCACACAAATGTATGTAGACACATTTTTGTGTGCATGTTCACTCATTTTAGTGTATATAGACAACATGTATACCATCTAAAACATCTTATATTAAAATACGGAGGGAGTACGAGCTAAGATATGTGCCGCCATGTTCGACTTGTACCAGTGAACTTGAAAGAACAGGATTCAAAGGCAGCTGCCTGAACCTCGACAGATCCAACCGGTCACGCACCGGAGCGGACCTCGCGACGCATCGATCACCGTGGCGACGTGGATTGGACCTACGTTTTGTACAAAACCCACGCGAACGTCCGCGATTTTACTTTTTTTTTTTTGGAAGCGCGAGACACCGTAGAGAGAGGCATGGAAATCGATATCGCCGAGGCGGAGAGAGGAATCAAATCTTTATCTTTTCCGTTTTGAAAACCTCTCAAACCTTAATTCGCTCCCGTCCTTCCTTCCCTCTGCCGCCTCTTCTGCCCTCCATGGTCCTCATCGCCTCCGCCTCCGACCACCGCCACCGCCACCGCGCGGCCAAATCCTACCCTCCGGCCAACCCAGCGCCCCCGCCACCGTCCAAGGTTCCCGCGGAGAAGCCCTCCGCCCGCGCCGGCCTCCACGGCTTCTCCTTCAGCTGGGGCGCGCACCGCCGCCTCCGCTGCTCCAAGGACGGCGCCCCCGTGTACGACTCCTTCGCGTCCCCGCCTCCTCCTCCCAAGAACCCGCACACACCGTCGCCGGAGAACTCGAAGTCGCCCCCGCAGGACACCCCTGCCGCCGGCTGCTCCGCGCTCCCGCAGCGGCCCCGGAGCCTCCGCTCGCGCCACACCGCGTCCAGGCCGGACGGCGCGGGGAAGGCCGCGCTCCTCCAGTCGCCTACGCCGACCGCGCAGGCGAAGCCGAGGAGGAAGAGGGGCTTCGCCGTCGCGCTCACCAAGGAGGAAATCGCGCGCGACTTCGCCGCCATCCGCCGCTGCACCACGCGCCCCGTCCCGGCGGCCCGCCGCGCCAAGAAACGGAAGCAAAAGGTGCATAAGGCGATCGATGTAAGCAATCGGTGCCCTACCATCCGTGCTTCCTTCCTCGTCCCTGATCTCGATCGGGTGTTTGATTTATTCTCGGTTGGTTGTTTGGAATTGCAGATGATGTGCCCGGGATCATCGCTTTGGCAAGTCGACCTGGACAACTACAAGATCGAAGAGGTAGAGGTGACGCTCGATTCCTGTGTTGTTTTTCCCAAAGTTTTCTTTTTTTTTCATGTGCGATTTCATCTTGCTTGCAGAGAGGCCTGAAGAGGTGATCATTGCTGTGATCGATCGATGGAGCTGCCAACATGGACGAACTCTTCAGATGTTCCCAATCCCTTTGTTCGATCTTCAGATGCATGGCTAACAAGCCCATCCCTTAACTCTGTTGGTTAGTCTGGGTTAATTAGAGGATAGCGAATTGGGCAGTTAGGGTCCCTGTGTGGTTTGTCCATATAGATTTTCCAAATTATGGGAATGATAGGGGCTTTTGTGCTTTGTGATGCTATGTTTGGGGTTGAAGTATGGTGCTTCCAGCCTATAGGAAGTGATCATATTTGTAGGTGATAAGAAGCAGTCATGTACATTGCTTAGATTATGAAATAGTTCAGCTAAACAATATATCAGTTTCTTTCTTTGTTCAGAGATTGCTCCAAAGGTTCCTGAGTATGACATAGGATTGGTAATGAAGTGTTCTTGAGACTTGAGGATATTATATGTTTCTTGCTGATTGATTTCCGGGATTTATTACTGATGGAAGATAGATAGTTAGCTGCATTGCATGACGCTTGTCGGATGAAAACGAGCTTTAATTTATTTTTGCACGAGATATATATCTATAATTGGACATGGCTAATGGAAGAGAAAGTAATGGGTACTTCTTGGTATAGAATAGTGACCAATTAAATCATGGTATCCTCTTAAAAAACGTTTATTTTCCTCTTAAAAAACCACGTTCTCAATTGTTTTAATCAATAAGTGGAAATCAGGTAAAAGTTCAAGCAAGTTTTCAGACAAAGTTCACATATTGTTGTAATCTTCTTCGATTTGAATGTTTTCTTCATTAGTTATTCGTTCATTCCCTTGTGTTTTTCCTTTTTTTTTTCTGTCCGTGTTATCTTGCATATTTTTTATGTATAAGAACATTGTTGGATGGCATTCTTGCTTTAAGAATGCTTGCATTTACCTGTAACAGTGTCTTACTATATTTAGAGGTATCTGAATTTCTTTTTGCTTTACAGAGGACGTGCCATGTTCAGCATTCTTAACAGTGTTTATTATTTTGTCTGTTGAACTGCTGCTCGTTCTTTTCATTTGAGCACTAATTGATTGTTTGTGCTCTTCATAGAGTCACCTTTTCATATTTTGCCTTTTTATATGCTTGTACATTTACAAAATCAATATGCTCTCTTGCTAATAAGTTTTTCTGAATAATAGGATGGCAGTGCCATGCCGATCTGTCAATAATTATGTTTTTGATCGGTTTTGTTGGCGGACTATGATATTGGTTTCTTTTGGTTTTGAGAACCAGGTCCTGACAGCGATGTGGCTATTCCTGGGAATTCATATTTGTTTCTCTAGTTACTATCAGTTTGTTGTTTTTCAGGCAAAGTTTGTGTCTTATCTTACTATCTTTATATATGTACAAAAATATTATCTTATAGTTATTTGTCCATTTTTTCTATCATTTCACTTTTCTTGTTCATGTTTTTTTGCATCTTTTGACATATAATAAATTGTTGTATGCCATTCTTGGTTTCAGAACACATATTGTTGTAAGAGTGCCTTGTTACATATGCTGTTTCTCTGATCTTTTTTTTTTAACTCTGTTCTTCTTAACAGTGTTTAATTGTCAACTGAACTTGTGCCCATTCTTTCACAAAAGCTGAACACAAGTTTAACATTTCATGTTTGATCATGTTGTTGTCTACGGTTGCACATTTAGCAGTTCAATTTCTTTTTATCTCTTTTGATTTGAGGAATAATCGGGTGACGGTCTGGTGTTCTCTGGTCTCTAGTTAATGGTATGATGAGTTGTGTTGGGAGCTGGTGCTATTGGGCTCTTTGCCTCTCTGGTTCTGATGCTCATACCCCTGGTATGTAGGTGATCCCTGGAATTAATATTCTGCTCCTCAGGTTATTCATGCAGTGTTTTAGTTGGATCATAGTACTCCTGAAATGTCGTACTGCACTTGTTTAGGAATCACCCTGGCCCACTGTGTCTTGTTCACAACATCCAGGTATATATGATGAGTGCTAATCTGGTGAACTGCTGTACTTCCATTAGAGTGCCATCTACAGCTCTGTGTCTTGTGTCTCCATGCAACTATGAACTATCAGCTTGCATGTCAACCTCCTTTTGTTGCCACAAATATGCAGATATCCTGTATGTCTGAACTACCGGCATGAATGTCTGCTGGAGTAGATTCATTCCTGCATGTTGGTGGAAAGTGATGTTGCTGAGTGGTACCCCGCTGTGTGTCTGTGGTCCTGATTCATATGCGTCAGGGTGTCGATGATTCAGACCAGTGCGTCCCCATTGGATTTTCATCGATAGCTACAACAGGTTTGAGTGGTAGTCTGGGAGAGCGTCTCTGTTCGTAGTTGCTTGGCACAGAGGCACAAAATTGCCATGGGGTCACTGGGCCCTCATGTGGAGGCACAGGCTGCCTAGGAAGGCCAACTATGACTGTCAAGCATGCACGGTGGTTGTGTCTTTCAGAAATGGTACTAGCACTTACCAAAAAAAACAGTTTCTTAGCATATTCCACAACACTTGTATGTTTAACTGGGCACTGGTGCTTGTGCATGCATTGTTTTTATACAAACTTGATGTGTAAGAAGTTGTCTAAGCACGTGCATAAATTCGTGGAGAGGCACTCTCCCACCAACGCCGTCCTATACATTCCTGGTTGTGATGGATACCATCATCAGCTCAAACCTTCCCTTTATCACCTCTCTCCGCCTCTTTGCTCCCGCGAATAGGGATGCAAGCGGCGTCCCGCATAAGCGTGCTAAATCATGGGGTGGTAGACAAACTGAACCAATCGTAGACCCTACAACAAACCTGATGATATTTACTAGGGACCGGGGCATATCAAGCATCCCTACCCACGAACCTTCTCGGCATAAACCCTTACCCTTCGTTTCTCCCTTGAGGTGAGGCGTGTGAGTGAGTGAATCACAAAACCAGAGATATATAGGAGTAGGTCATCATTAGGGTACCCTATACCCTCTATAGTTCAAAAAATGAACTAACTTTTTTAAAATGACCATGTTATTGCAAAATTTAGTTCATTTTCTTGAACTAAAGAGGGTAGAGGATACCCTATTGATGACCCACTCCCATCTCTACACAAAACAACTAGCCGACTGTTAACTAGTAACTCATTGGTAGGCGAACCACTTTGGAGCATTTTCATTTCTCTCCTCCCCCGGGCTTTTTGTGCAAGAAAATGAGCTTATCGATGTTGTCTTGAAAACAAAATCCTGTAGCTACAATTCCGCGCTGACTCTTGATTCGGTGTAATCAAATGCAACACAAGATATGGGAAATGGCAGAAATTGGTGGCCACTAAATTGGTTACAACCCCGCATGCAACATTTTTTACTTTAAACAAAAGATCTTCACTACAGCTGCAGCGCAGTGTTGGAAAAAGATCACACATGGCTTCGAATCCAAGGGCCATCTGTCATGGAGGACGGGTTGATTCTATCAGTTTGACATGGCTCCATTGGCATCATCGTCACTGACAATGTCGTCTTCTTCAAAATGATCCATTCTTTCAAGTCTTTGCAAGGAAGTTCGCTCTCTTGGCCTAGCGGTACTAGCGCAGATGCATGGCTAGATCGAGGCAGTACCCCGGCCTACCGATATGATTGTCACAACTACCAATCCCCATCATATGCGACGGTCTACTATCGTGGCGTTAAATTAGTTTTGGTCCTATGAATGTCATTTATTTTGCATGGAACTTCAGTGGCTCAATTTGTCGATGTTTTCCGCAGGGACGGAGCCAGGAATGAAAGACAGAGGGGGCCAGCTGGACATTGTATAGGTTAGAGGGGGCCATATGTGTATTTTTGGACAAATTTGGGGGCCAAAATGACATACTGTGAAGAGGTAATTAAGCAAAAAAAAAATACCATGGGGGGGGGGGGGGGGGGGGGGGGGGGGGGGCCCAGCGTGCCCCCCGGGCTCCGTCCCTGGTTTTCCGTGGCTGGCGATAGATATGGTGGCGCAATGACAATGAGTTCGACTGCGGTTTAGGTGAGTGTTTATAGGGCTAGGGTCTTTGTGGTAGTTTCCCCTTTATTTACGGTCCTTTCATTTTTTTTCGGTTTTATTTACGGTCCTTTCAGTTATCCTTCATTTGATTGTATCCGATGTTCTCCTTATAAGCCGAATTTAATCCATCCATGGTGAAGGGACGATTAGAGTTCCCTGATTGAATGCAACTAGTAAAAATCAGTATCGTAATACCATTTTGAGAGTAATTTGTGATAGATAGAAGTACTCCGTGTCACTCCGTGCTAACAAATTGAGCCTAATTTCAGCATAAAAACGTTGAGTTCGTGACAAAATCATACGAATCAAAGTTCCCAACAAACTTTTTTTTGAGCTCTTCTCAACAAACTTCCTGACAACACGCATACAAAACTGAAACTACGTAACAAAGCTCGGACTCGCAATGCTGATCAAACACGGGGTTCGCAGAAACATCGTGCGTACACAACTACAGAACTAAATGCTGATCCCAAGAACTGAAGAATCTTCAAAACTTCAGACACGGGGTTGGCAGAGCAGCCGCCGGCCGACGTCGAAGGACACGAAGGCGTCGATGCAGGCGTACTTGACCTGCGCCGCTGACAGGCCCTCCGCGGCCCACCTGCTGAGCGTCACCGTCTTGGGCTTCTCCACGAGCGCCCCCATTACCTCGCGCGCCAGGGTCTTGAGCCCCGACTGCCGGAGATCGGGCCGGCGGAACACGGCCGCGGCGACCTGGGGCAGGTCCATGGTGTGGGCCACCTCTAGGTTGCAGTCCTCCCGCAGCCGCTTGACGTCGCCGCCGACCCCGACGGCGACGAAGCAGAAGGCGGGGTCAGCGAGGAACCAAGCTAGCTCGGCGGGGATGTAGTCGGCGTGGAAGACCTGGTAGACCAGGCAGCGGTCGGCCACGCAGAGCTGGAGGACGGCGATCTGGTGCCGCGGTTTACCATCCTCGTCGAAGGTCTGGTGCCACTCCGTGTCGAGGCCGACGACGAGGCAATGCTGGCGGTCCTCCTCCTCCGGGCGTCCCTGCTGCTCTTGGACCTTCTCGTACGCGCGGACCTCCTCCTGGAAGCGCGCCTGGACCTCCCGGAGAAAGAGCGCGACGTAGTAGGCGGACGACGTGACAGTGGTCCGGATCATGGTCCCGTCGTCCATGTCGACGACGACGTCCGCGTCTGCCGTCGAGCGACGGCGAGGCGACGGCGCCGGGTAGGGTCGTCGACGCGGTGCATGGTACGTGATCGCCATGTGTTTTCGAAGGTCGAGGCGTGGATCACGGCGGCTTCGGGTGTTATGTATGCTCGCTCGGTTTCGTGGCCGGCCCGGCAGAAGATCGAGGCGTACGTAACTTCCTCCGTTAACTGCGTCGATCGGGTTGCACCTGACCTCTGCTATAGCTCTACGCTACGCTGTATCCTGTATGTGTACTCGGAGGCCGAGTAGGTTTCAGCTTTCGGGTGGAGCTGGGCTTACTCGACGTGCTTCATCGGTTCTCCGTTCAGGCAAATTCGGATTTCGGAGGGGCAAATAGCTCAGGTGCGACGTTTTTTCGAGTAATTGGACAGGCAGCGACGTCGTTGCACGTAATAGCTCACATGCGGCATCTATTCGAGCCATAATTGCTCTGCGGCGACATGGCCGTCAAGTCATGTTCCCCACGCTGTAAACCAGGTTTGACCGGTACATGGAGTAGTTTTTCTCGAGTGAGACTCATGCGTCAGCGAAACCGGCCTCTGTTCGTGGGGGAACCTCTCTGCCACGCGCCGGCATCCCGCGGAGCTCACTCTGTCCCGTCGTCTCGGTTTCTCCGGGCTGGGAAAATTTTTCCTGGCGACGGCGAGTCGGCGGCAATGGAGCGGGCGACTCGAGCTGTGGCAAAGAAGCGGGCGATTCGAGCTGCGGGAATGGAGCGGGCGGGTAAAGCTGCGGCGAGGGGGCGGGCGACTGGAGCACCGGCAATGGAGTCGAGCAAGCTGGCGGCGAGTCCTGCGGCGGAGGGAAGAGCGGCCGCGCGAGTGCAGCGGCGGCACCCGGAGTCGAGCAAGCTGGCGGCGACGCAAGGCTTGGGGTGGTGCGTCGAGGGAGCGGCGAGGGAGGATGGAGGATGGGGTGGTGCGGGTACACGGTCGCAGAGGTGACCGGTGGCCCGATTTGTGTCTCGTGCAGCGGCGAGGGGCTCCATCTATCTCGACGGCAAGCGACCCTACCGGATTTCAGTCCAGCAGGTACTGAAGAAGGCGTGGAAGTGTCACGGCTACTACAGCTCCAAGGGTTTTCCGCTCGGCGGTGATTCACCGCCGATGACGAGGCAGAGGTTTGCCTCGATGCGCAAAATTGCTGCGTTCGACGACAGCAGCTCGGGCGGTGCTGCGGGCGACGAGAGCAGCTCGGGCGGGAGCTCATCGAGCAGCAGTTCAGCAAGCTCAACCCCGAGCGTGGACTTCGATGCCGCGTTGAGCCTAGAGGCTTTCAGCCTAGTTGCCGGGATGGCGGCGGATAGATTGTTCTGCTCCGATATCCTCTGCGAGATGAAATCGAGCTAGAAGATTGTGCTGCAGAGCCATGGCGGAGGGAAGATTGTGCTGCAGAGCCATGGCGGAGGGAAGATCGTGCTGCATTCTGTAGATAACTAGTGTAGTGAAATTTGTTAGGTGCCTGAAACCATTTCAGGCAGTGTTTGCCCAGCGCTGGGAGCGTGTGGTGGTAGTTTTTTTTGCAGTACGTCGAACACCTTGGAGGCGTGCTGTGGACGTGCTCTGGACGTGCCGTGGCACGTTTCGGTGGGTGAAACGTAGTTTTTGTAGGTGAAACCTTGTCAACAAAATGTAAATTATAGTCTTCCTTGTTTTAGTGTTCTTTGTGGCATTCGCACGCCGTGAGATTGTGGCATGCACACTGTCGAACACTTTTGTGAGCGCGCTCTGGGCACGCCCGATTGTGGCATTCGCACGCCGTCGGATTAAAAACGAGTTGAAAGAGTTGAAACATTGTCAACTAGGTAGAGACTTATGTCATCTATAGACAAAATGGTTTAATTTTTTTTATTTAACTTACCAAAATTTAAATATTGCTAGTGTTGCTAGTGTTACCAAAATGTAAACATTTGTAACTATTACCTCCAAATGGTGGTAGATTTTTCGCAAACAGAGACATAGCCTAGTGGCAAAGGGTTGATACTCCCTTTGCCCACCTAAGTTCGAGTCCCCTTGCTCGCAATTTAGGTGTTGCACATTATATGTCCTAGTCCAGTAGCTTTGTGGTCGGGCATCTCATTATTATAAATTTCTATAATAATGAGTTGTCCCATCCATTAAAATATTGCACTTGGACAAATTCTTTTGAATTTTTGAATATTTTTTATATTTTGATTCAACTTTGAATATTTGAATTCAACTTTGATGTACATGTTATTTGTGCTAGACTTGGATGTTGCAATGATTTCATACTATTATGTAGTAGGTTGATCTAACTGGTCATCCCCATTTCTAATCCTGTCATTTTTCACATCGGTTCTCCAAAATGAGCTACAAATGAGCCCCAAAGGTAGCCCAAACAGCCCCATTTTAATCCTGTCATTTTTTCGACCTTCTCCAAATGATCTCAAACTCTAGGGTTAACATATATTGCACTAATATAGTGTCCTAGACAATTTTTAACTCAAAACTTGTTTAAAAGTTGGTTTGATTTTAGTTGACCAATTTTTGAAATATTCAAAATATTCAAAAAACATCAAAAAAATGCAAATCCAGTGCACATGGTCTTATTTTGTCATGTACTAACATCCAACTGATAAACAAGGTCTAGATACATATTAAACAAGAAATGCTTCAATATGGTGTGAAATCACACATCTCAAACTGAAGCATTTCTTGTTTAATATGTGTAGACCTTGTTTATCAGTTGGAGATGTTAGTACATGACAAAATAAGACCATGTGCACTGGATTTGCATTTTTTTGATTTTTTTGAATATTTCATGAATATTTCAAATTCGGCCAAACTCAAGCCAAATCAGCATTTAAACAAGTTTTACACACCAAAATGGAAAACTAAGCCTGGATCATTCTTAGTCACACCAAAATGAAGGTTTGGTGAGGTTTTGGACAATTTCATGTTGCAAATCTCAAACCACCTCTCTTCACACATAGAGTTCATAGTTTGAGATGTGTGATTTCACCATATTGAAACATTTCTTGTTTAATATGTGTCTAGACCTTGTTTATCAGTTGGAGATGTTAGTACATGACAAAATAAGACCATGTGCACTGGATTTGCATTTTTTTTATGTTTTTGAATATTTCATGAATATTTCAAATTCGGCCAAACTAAGCCAAATCAGCATTTAAACAAGTTTTAACACCAAAATGGAAAAATAAGCCTGGATCATTCTTAGTCACACCAAAATGAAGGTTTGGTGAGGTTTTGGACAATTTCATGTTGCAAATCTCAAACCACCTCTCTTCACACATAGAGTTCATTGTTTGAAATGTGTGATTTCACACCATATTGAAGCATTTCTTGTTTAATATGTGTCTAGACCTTTTTATCAGTTGGAGATGTTAGTACATGACAAAATAAGACCATGTGCACTGGATTTGCATTTTTTTGATGTTTTTTGAATATTTCATGAATATTTCAAATTCGGCCAAACTCAAGCCAAATCAGCATTTAAACAAGTTTTACACACCAAAATGGAAAACTAAGCCTGGATCATTCTTAGTCACACCAAAATGAAGGTTTGGTGAGGTTTTGGACAATTTCATGTTGCAAATCTCAAACCACCTCTCTTCACACATGAGAGTTCAAATGAGATCTAAAGGTAGTGTAAACGGCTCCATTTCTAAGCAAGATTTTTTTCCACCTTCTCTAAATCAGCCAAATAACTATCCTACACATCTACTCTATATATAAAAACCATGTGCACTGGAATTTCATTTTTTTGATGTTTTTTGAATATTTTATGATTATTTCAAATTCGGCCAAACTGAAGTCAAACCAACATTTAAACAAGTTTTAAACATGAAAATGAAAAAAATAAGCCTGGGTCATTCTAAGTCCCACCAAAATGAAGGTTCGTGATTATTTTAATTTTTTCTGAATTAGTTGGTCAACCCACACAAAATCCTATGAAGCTTCTGTGATTTAACCCTGTCCGTCCGATCATGCCTTCTAGAAGGAAACCCCCGATCCGCGCCAGTCCCAGTTCTGCGCTCTGATTGGTTGTTGAATTTTTTTAGCTGCAGTGTTTCGAACGCGCATAGGCCACGGCCCAACAAACTCCACGGCCCAACAATTTTTTTAGCTGCAGTGTTTTATTAATTTCAAACGCGCATAGGCTACGGCCCAGAAAACTCGACGGTCCAAAATTCCCACACTTGCCATGTCGTGCCCTAGCTATTTCTCTTCTTATCCACTAACCCTGTCGTGCCCTAGCTATTTCCCCCATTTCCCACCCTCGCCGCCGCTCGCATTAGCTCGCCGCCGGTGATCAAATCGAGCTACGCCAGTAGATCCAGCCCCGCCGCCCGCCGATGTTTAGGAGGGGAGGTCCAATCGCCGCCGCGGTGGCCATTCCGGCGGTGGCAACGGCTCCGACGAGGAGCGGAAGGGGAAGAGGCGGGTTCCGGCTGACCCCGCTAGGAAGGCCGTGGCCGCTTCCGACGGCGCTCGTAAGCGAGGCGCGCGTGCGTGGACGAACCGCGGAATGCGGCCTCCGCCTGCGTACGAGCGCCGCGAGCTGCCTGCGTACGACCGCCGCATGGCGATGGCGATGGCTGGAAGCTCCTCCGGTGCGGGGAGCTCCTCCATTGCTCGGGCACGCTGCCATCGCCGAAGAGGGAGGAGGAGGAGGAGCAGGAGCGCCCACCGCGCAGCGGCCGCCCCCTCCTGCCCGGGGACTTCGTCTCCGACGAGGTCCTGCCCTGGGTCACCTTGGAGGTGTTCCAGCGCAGCACAGAGGATGAGAAGCGCCGTCAGATGGAGATTGAGCTCGACGCACGCCGCCTCGAGGTCGGGATTTACAATTCCCTCCACGAAGTCATCGAAATCAGCTCGGACTCCGACGGGCCCGGCTCCCCGGGCTATTCGACTCCGACGAGGACTAGGACTGAGCGGCGCCGCCGCCGCACCCCCGGGGCTCCGGTGTGAGCCCAATTTTGGGTCGTAGCTAGGGGTAGGAGCAGCAGCGAACGTCCCCGCCTGTAATTTTCAGTTCATCTCCGCGTGGCGCCCCTTTTGAATCTATGAGCCACGAGCTTCTGTAATGTCGAGCTTATGTGTATTATAAAGTTTATCTACTGTTTATGTTTTGTCTTCATTTATTTATGTTTTGCCTCGCCGGCGTTGCCGCGCTGCGTCGATGTCGCCGCATAAGAAGAAGCAGAGAAAGCACGCGCAGGGGAAGAGATTAAACGGTCGTCGTTGCTGACGTGGGCAATTGTGGGTCCCACCCACCTGCCTTTAATCCTAACTGACTGCGATTAAGAGCAATGAGTTAGGGAAGATATTTGAACTCAACGAGACGTCGCATGTGAGCTATTTCATCGAACGATGTCGTTCTCCAGTGAATAGCGTGAAAAGATGTAGTATCTGAGCTATTCGTCCATTTCGGAGACGCTGTCACATCGAGACTTTAGGGTTACACTTGTCACACTTCGGCGAGCTGGAGGCGGCGCGACACAAGACGATCCACGATGAAATTTTCCAGAGCCCGCCTTTTGTTGATGCCAGGAGGGCCAGCCCAGCCGGAGAATCTCGGCCCCGAAAGCCTGATCTGGTCGGGCTTCATTTTGCAACAAACCCGCCTGGAAGCCCAAAAAATCAGGAAATTGGTGACTTTTGCATTCTACAGAAAATATAATACGAAGTAGGAATTATTATCGAAAAATAATTTATTTAATATATTTTAATACAAAATAGGCGTTTATACATATCTAGGGTTGGGATATGCTGGACCGAGGCTTAGCTTTGCAAGTCGTTGGTTAACAAGCCCGGTCCGAAACCTGGACCGACCCGAGGTTTCGGGTTTAAAATCATGGCGTGGTTTGGCTGTAGTGTGCAATGATGCCCTGGGTAATTAAGGTGCTTATGTAACCGGAAATATCTGGTGAAACCGTGACCTACCGGCCACGAATCAACCATTAGTGGTACTTCGTGATTCGTGCTAGAGGTCTCATCATATTTGACTTGTTCCATATGGATATGACAATTATTTAAAATGTATTTGATTTAAATGGAACCATTTTGAAATCTTGTTATTTTAGAAACACTTTTTTAGAGCTAACACATATTTGGATAATTTCAATTATTTTTCAATCAAGTTATGATTAATCTCGCTTTGTAAAAATCTTCTACAAAATTTAATAACGTTTTCATACAATATAAAAGATATACCATATTGATATGAGAGACTTAGCACAAATCATGAAGTATCGCTAACCCTGGATTCATGACAGGTCGGTATCGTCTTCGCTGGAGGCTATGGATGTCTCGGAAGCTCTCCTTCTTGCTTTGGACTTCTCCAGTGTGTTCACGTGCCATCCGACTGTCTTGGCGTATGGTTCGTGATATAACACGAAAGCTCCTCGACTTAAAATTTTGTCTTGCGTGAACTTGTCACCACGGCTCCTCATTTACCGCCTACGGGGTCGTCCATGATAGATGCTAAGGAGTATGTTTGCTTTCGGACCCTACTATTGTACCTAGTGTCGTCGAAAGTGGAAGTCAATAATATGAAATATTCGAGATTTGTATACAAGAAAATAAAGATGGATGTGGCAAGTATCTGAATCTAAAGTTAAATGG
The DNA here is from genome assembly GCA_947311845.1 of Poa pratensis. Taxonomy (NCBI): domain Eukaryota; kingdom Viridiplantae; phylum Streptophyta; class Magnoliopsida; order Poales; family Poaceae; genus Poa; species Poa pratensis. The sequence continues at coordinate 83,471,226 of CAMZMU010000036.1, forward strand.
ATATGGATGTGGAAAAATATCTGGTATGGTTGTGGAAAATATATGGATTAGAAATGCAAATTTGGTGTTTGATTTCAAAGAAATGTGGGAGTGTATACATCAACATCCTGGAAGATTTTACGTTACCCAATTTTACCAACTTTAGGCCAATTGCCCAACCCTGAATACCTAAAAGATGGTCAAATATATTTTTGTGTGATCTAACATGGAAACTACAATGCATTCTAGAAGAATACTTATGTGTCTATTAGTATGTTTGAATTACTGTATGACATGAGTATTATTTCATGTCACAGAGTTGCAGACTTCTGTATTGTGATTAATTAGTTACTAAAGTCTAAAACTCTACCACTATGGTGGACTGGTGTTGCCCATGGAGCATTGATGGCCTCACTTTTGGCGGCCGGCACATGCGGATCCGGTGTGTTCCAACGTATTGCAATGGTGGCATGACGATGCGTGTTGTCGTCTTGCTGCTGGCTGTGGCGGTGGCCATGGTGGACGGCGCGGCACAGGCAACTAACTCGGCATCCGGGATCTGGCTTGAACGTGGTGGTGTGTCGGTTGCCGGTGGTGTCCGACGCATTGGATAGAGTGTCTTGATGGGTGATGGTTGGTCCGTTCTTGTTGAAAACCTAGCTCATACCTCGGTCGTGTCGGCGACGACGGTGTCCTCGAACGTCATTTTCCTCATTGGAGGCGTCGTAGCGGGGTGGTGAACGTCGAGTGTATACCGGGACAACGGCCCCAGACTGAGTCACCATGACAGTTCTTTGAGGTGGATTTGCGACTCAACATGGTGTGGACGACGGCCGATCGTGTGCTACCTGGGTGGTGGGGTCTTTAGGTAGGCAGATGCAACCCTTGCCTTTTGTTTTTTGCTTGTAAGACTGCGCGGGAACCTCGTGTTTGGTCTGGCGATCAAGGCCTAGGGGGGATACTTATGTGTGGATGGGGCCACATTTTGTCTTGGTCATGCGACGTTGCAGCTAGGAATGTCGGGAAGACAATCTCGGAAGGCGGTGCCAACCAGCCTTGGGCTATTGCGGTCGTAGATGTGCTTAACCGCTGCAGACGTTGTGAGCTTTTTCTTGAGGCGTGTAACATTCACATCAGATGTCGGGGGCAGCTCACTCATATTCCTCCCAAAGTGGTTTCACTTTGTCGGCGGTGTTTGTGTGATGATTGTGGTCGTGTGTTTGTAGGTGGTTTCATTACTTGGTCTGCTTGTGGGGATATTTGTGCCATTTGTATATGGTTTCGCCTGATTTTTCGAAATAAATCCGGCAACTCTCATGTTTTGTATGATAGAGCTCGTGTCCGGTTTTCGCCATAAAGAAATAGTAAGATGTTGTATCCAAATGAGTAAACATCCAATCCGTATGCTATACGATAACATGTACTCCCTCCGTTTTTTAATATAAGATGTTTTAGCTTTTGTCCACATTCACATGCACACAAATGTGTGTAGACACATTTTTGTGTACATGTTCACTCATTTTAGTGTGTATGTAGACAGCATGTGTATAACATCTAAAACATCTTATATTAAAAATGGAGGGAGTATTTTTTTAAAACATATGGAAACGACAATATCCGATACGTATTCAATTGTTTTCTTTTTTATTTGCACTTGTATTCAATCGGTTTCCACACTTAATTACTCCCTCTGTTTAGGCTTATAAGTCCTCTACGTATCCCTAGGTCCTAAATTTGAGCAACATAATGTGATTTATATATTGTAAAAAATATATAATTAGAAAATTCAGACTTTATATTTTCTAATGGTATAATTTTTATATTTTAATTTTTGTATTATATTAGTTAAATTCACGACCTAGTGATACGTAGAGGACTTATAAACCTAAACGGAGGGAGTATACCAATAGAAAAAAGGCAAATTTGAAGTAGATACGAACTCTAGGGTCTAGGGTTTAGACTCGACGTGGCAAATCAGGACTCTTTTTTCTTTTGGTATAATAAAATCCAGCGAGCAAGAAAACTAAAGAACTCTCCGCCCGCGCCGACGAACCAGCCGCTCCCCTCCCGCCGAAGAACTAGCCGTAGGGAGATCGATCCGAAGTCCTGGACGCCGATTCCTCCGATTTCGTTGGTATGGCATCGATCCCAGCCAGTTCGTTTTTCTTTGTTAATCTCGTTTTCTGTCTTCCTTGCTGCGTATTACTCCTTCTGCTCGTCGATAAAGATCGCCCGCCGCCCGGACTCGCCTGGACCTCGAGTGAAGATCGATTTCTTCCCGGACTGCCATAGATTTGTACCAATACGCTGGTAATGATGCCCTCGCTTGCTTGGATTACTTGCAGTGATTCTTTTTTTTTTTGTACAATCATCTCCGTGAGGAACAAATCGTATCCGGTCAGATTGAATTGGCCTTATTCATGCCTGATCTATTCTGGGTTAACGCAATCAACCGGTAGTACCAATCTGTATGCTAATCACCGTGAGGAACAAATCGTATCCGGTCAGATTGAATATCCATCCCCACCTTAATTCTGTAATAATTGATAGTGGTTCTATCCGAGTTCCTCCAAATTTTGTGTATAGTAGTAGTTGTAGTGGTAAAACTAAAACTGAGTTTAAATACCCTCCTGCTGACCTCATGAATCTAGCTTTTCTATACTGACATCGAATTATTTGTTAATTTTGTTGCAGACGTTGTCTCTCCAAGTTACCTGATCGATTGGAAGTAGCAGACATTGTGGTGACAGGCATGATGCGTAACATTGAGAAGAAGACCAATGCCATGCCGAGCAACAAGCGTCGGAAGGCCGGCAAGGCGTCTATTGCGGAGGACATCATGACGGAGGTGCTGCTGCGGCTTCCCGTCAAATCCATGGTCCGCTTCCGGGCCGTCTGCCGCTCCTGGGCCACGCTTCTGTCCTCTGAGGAGTTCTGCAGACTCCACCGGGCAATCACCAGGGCAGCAGGGGTGCCGTTGAAGCTGCTGCACTTCTCCCCCACTGCAAGGTCTGAAGCCATGGCGGTGTACTCGTGCTCGCTGGCGCAAGGCCCCAGAGACGACGAGCTGCTGTTCACCCTTGACTATGCCCGCGGCAAACGGGTAGAAGTGCTGACACCTTCAACGTGCCATGGCCTCACCCTCCTGTACGATGCTCTCGCCAAGGTGCACTACATCTGCAATGCAGCCACACGTGCAGTCAAGCCTCTGCCACCTTCAGCCCCCGCGGTGGCGGCGCACTGCATCAGTACCGGACTGGGATTCGATGCCCACACAAGGGAGTACAAGGTGGTGAGGTTGATCAGTGAGATGTACCGGTCCCGTGAGCAGGATACGATCAGGTGTGAGGTGTACACGCCTGGAGGCAGCCATGGGGATCGCTGGAGGCCGGCTGCCGGGGGGTGCCCTTTGGGGTGCGGAGATTTGCAGCTTCTGCCGTGTGTAATACAGCCGAACAGAGGTTAGCGCCAGTGTTTGCGAACGGGTTCCTGCACTGGTTGATCCAGCCTCACCTTCTCTTGAAACGGCCAAGAGGAGCCATCATATATTTTTCTGTCATGGAAGAGACATTCAGATGTGTCCGATCACCTCCCTTCTCGGAATTGGATTTTGGGCAGAATCTTCCCTTCTCAGCACCACTGGCATTTCAACTGCCCTTTGCTCCCCAGGCACAGCCAGCATTTCAACTTCCCTTTGCTCCACAGGCTCTACCGGTGTCGCTTGTCACTTAGTGGAGATGGATAACCAGCTGTGTCTGGTTCGAGACCGTCGCAGTAACCCTTATGGTACACTCTGGAGATTTGGAGGCTCCTGGAATATAGCTCTGGCGATTGGTCCCTGGATCACCGAATTGATTTATCAGGGTCTGCCATGAGGAGAGAATTATGCGAGCCACAGACCGTGAGAGTTATTGGTTCTATTGACAATGGCAGGTCAGAGAATAAGATAATCATCACTACTAGCAAGCACAAGGTTCACGAGAAGTTTGAAAGAAAGGTTCACACCTACGACCTCAGTTCTCGGGATCTGGAGACCCTTCTTTCTCTTACCGAGACAAGCACATCGCCTTCAAGATTCGGTTTATTTGAAGACTGCCTTGCTCCAATGCATAAAACAGATGAGGAGATAGCTTTGTCATCTACCCTGTCGAAGGCGGTAAAAGAGATCCTACTCCGCCTCCCAGCTAAATCAGTCATACAGTCCAAATTGATCTGCAAGCAGTGGCTCTGGTTGATCAAGAGTGAAAGCTTCATGCAATTATACTTTGAGCATAAGAACATAGGCAGAAGGCCAAAACTGATGCTTGTGGGCAGGGGCACTGGACAATCAGCCTTCCATTTTGCTCCCTTGGATATATGTCTTAGTGAAGCTCCTAGTAATTGTATGTTTCTGATACAAAGGTGGTCTGCTCAAAGCCTTGCCACGGGATGAACCTGGTGAGCACTGCAACGAAAGACTATCTCTACAACCCAGGCACAGGTTTCCACAGGGTCTACTGTAACCGGAACCGCAGATGCACCTACCGTTTCGAAGAATATATGGGCCAGAACAACATGCATTTGCAGTCGGCAACAAGAATGTCGGCCTGACTTTCGACCCTTTGTCTCGTGAGCACGTAATTGTGGAAATCGTCTATCAGCAGAAGAACTTCGACTCTCGTCGATATAGGTCCGTATGCGCGCTGAGGTGGTGTAACTCCATGGAACTTGCTCGTGATTACTTGATGCCACTGCCGCTGCCACTTCTGCCAGTCAATGACATGCCGCCCGCGTATGTCGGAGGTGTGCTGTACTGGATGAGTGATCCAAGGCTGGGGCGGAGCTATGAACGAGCCATCCTCTCTTTCGATATCGCTACAAGACTGTTCGATACCATTCCTTGCCCTTCGTGCATCGCGGAATGGACTGGCACGAGCCCATGCCGTGCGTTTGTGGTAGAGCTCCAGGGAGCGTTATGCGCTGTTCTTGCAGATCCAGTGGCAAACAATTTAGACGTATGGAGGCTAGAGCGTGGCAGATGGGGCAGAGCGTGTATAATTCGCTTGGATGCATCGCCTGACTATTCTCTCGGTACAAATGTTGTGGTGCCGTTGGCTGTTGATCCGGAAGACGGGAAGATCCTGCTGAACACTGGTAGGAAAATAGGTATATATGATCCGGCCAACCAAACAGTTCAGAATCTGTATTCGTTTGATGGGCTACACCTTGGAGGCTGTCAAGGGCATAATTCTAAATTCTCCAAAGACCAGTCAGTGGGGGAGCTAAGTAGACTGGATGGTGAGATCATGCCGCTTGTTCCTATGTTATATCAGGAGAGCTTGGCCTGTTATCCCCGTGTGGCCAGTGCAAGACGGCTGTCATTCTGCTGATACCAAGTGCTAGTAATTGCAGCATCATATAGTCTCGTTATATTAGTTGTCGTTTTTTTCAGTAGCCTGCTCGAATAATCTCGAACTGCAACACCAGTTTATTATGTGTCGTCTTTTTTAATTTTCGGATGCTTACTTCCTAATGCTCCTTCTTTGAGTACAATGCTACTGTTATTTGTTTTGCAACCCATTTTGTGTGTTGGTAGTGCGCTATGATAGAAAATTTGAATGGAATGACTTTCGCACACAACTCGAACTCGTAAATTCAGAAGGGGTTATGAATCTTTTTTTTTTGGGTAGGTTGCTCGCATGTCAGCGACCTGCGAAAACGTCTTTTTGGTAATGTGATAGTGTATGAGTGGTGAATGACTATTATTCCATCTCGAGAATAGTGTGATTGCTATTTGTTTCATCATGGTATAATCGTGCGTTCCTAATGATTATTACTTCATAACCGTTGTAATGGGAAATCCTGCAGGATACCACTGAGAAGAACTGAAATTCGTAAACTCGGAAGGGAGTATTACTGGGGTATTTATAATATTACCTGTAAACATAACAGCATTTTTATGTTGTCAGGTTAGTGGTGCAGATGGTATGAAGTAGGATTTGCAGTCAAAAGAGACTTAACTGAATTTCACTTCCAATTTTAGAACAAAACATAAACATGTATTAGTGAAACATAAACATAAGTGTTAGTGTTCTTAGACATGGGAGTATTTAGTACAGAAATTGTGTGTGTAAGCATGGTACTCCAGAATAACTTGGAATATATCTTAATATACTGATGCAATGGAATAGAACTAGAATCATGCACATGGAACAAAGTGGATTTATTTGTGAAGTAAAACCTGCTACTCCATGAAACCTGCTACTCTGCTAGATGAAACCTGCTAAAAAAAATGTAGGGGCTAAAATTTTCACGTTGTTCAGTTATTCCTTGATGCTGGACTGTTAATATATTTGCTCCATGATGATAGCACTGGAATCCTTTTTTTTAGATGGATACGACTTGAATTAGTATTTCATGGGTGCATCAGTAGCTTAGCTTATTGTGTTACTCCATTACACTTGGTTTTCTGTTGTCAGTTAATTATAGCTTGATCAGTACTCCATCAGTGCATCAGTATCTTGAACCTGTTCAACTGCAAAAAATGCACTAGCTGGAATACTCCACTTAACTGACATACTCAACTTTTCTAAAAAAATCAGTATTGCTTGCAATATTTGAAAGCGCAGTACGTGTGCAGCAAGTTTATTTATCAAAAAAATCTGTTGACTAAATTCCTAAAGTTTATTTATCTGGTTGGTGTATACTCGAACCAGAATCTGTGGAGTAAATAATTATATGAAAAAATTGTAACAATTGTTTTACTGCTTGACTGCTTGAATATTGGGAGAATTTCTGCTTGAATATTGCATTCTTGTTCTTGAGGTGGACAGAAGTTGGGTTCTGGAACAGCCATGGTTCAGTAGTCTGCTGGGGATTAGACCGGCATCTACTGGGGAACCGACGAGCTCGGGCAACGTTGGCCTGGGTAAGCTTCATCTTGCTGCGTTCTCCTCTGCAAATAGGCACATTGAAAAGAACATCAGGTTTACATGCATCTGGTATTGTGCAATATCAAGAAAAGCAGCAAGCATATACAGTACATGTTATAATGCATTTCTCGCCAGGAAAAAAACAACATCAGGTTTCTCTTATCTTGTTAGTTGTCTGCGAGAGAGTGAGTGACTGTGTTTCGACTTTCGAGTTATATGAAAAATACAAAACATTTGTCGTCTATGCATGTTATAGTACATTATCTGTCTGTCAACTTCCATGAAAAACTTGAGTTTACTTGTGGTCTGCACTTAAAAGACAAGCATGAGGGGCCAATAAAACATCTTTATATGCATCAAACTAGTTCTAATCCACTCAATTCCTTGCAAAATGCAAACTAAGTTTACATCTAAGTGGTGTTTTTGCTGTGGTAGTGGGCGTTCAAGTTAGCCCACCTGTTACTTCGGCCATAACCCAATACAATGCAGGAGGAATATATGATAGTTTAGAGAACTTCCTATGCCAGGGTTTAGTAACCGGCCGTATTTTTTGTTCCCTGACCCCACCAATATATTATTTGCCGGAGATAAAATTACTAGTTTTACTAAAACTCGTGCAAATTTGACAAATTTTGGTGAATTTATTCTAAATTTTTTAGCCAAAGCATTCAAAATTATAAAATTTCTACCGGTATTTAATTTACCTGTTACCAGTGCAAATGTATTCCAGCGTCCAAAACCTTGGTTTTGTCAAGTTTCATGCGCTAACCACTATTCCATAAGACCGATCTGATGGAAAGGGAGGACAATCCACTTATACACTCAACACCCCTCCTCACATGTGACGGTCACAGACAGGTCAACATGTGTAAACTCAGAGGTACGGCTCAAGAGGCAAGTACGTGGACGGAGGGGGCACCAGCAATTTTTTAGGAAAATTGCGCCACACAGGACTCGAACTCGAGACCTTGGCTGTGATACCATGTCAAGTTTCATGCGCTAACCACTATTCCATAAGACCGATCTGATGGAAAGGGAGGGCAATCCACTTATACACTCAACAGGTTTGAGATAGCTCAAGTTATATGTAGCTTGCCTTGCTATGTTACCCTTCATTAGTCCAACATTAAGCACACCATCGCTTGTGCTGGCACATCTTGGCTTGGAGGCTATATCATCTCTTCTAGCACGAGCGAAAAGGTTCCAGCGTGCATCCGCCGATCTTCTTCTGAATGAGGCCATTATGTTCGTTCTCAACTGAGGGCCGACCTCAGCATGATCCACATCCATAGCGTGGATCGAGATCACAAGCTCTAGCTAGCTATGCCGGTTTGGTGTGGTCGATCCGCTGAGGAAAAGGAAAGGATAGATAGCTATTTGACTAGTTCGAGTACAATACAGATTAATTAAAATCTGGCCCAATTGAAGCATCTTGTCGTAGGCAAGGCAAACTCTAGCTATATAGCTAGCCTAGCCGGGCCGTGTCCTATTCCTACGTCTCTGTCGTGTTTATATACGTCTACATGTTAGCGGAACGAAACGGAGCTAGCAAGATCGATCGCTCGATCGAGATGGCAGAGTCGACGACGACAACTCTACCGGACGATGTCGTCGGCGAGATCCTCCTGCGCCTCGACGACTTAGCAACCCTATTCCGTTGCGCCACCACTTGCAAGAGCTGGCGCCGCCTCGTTGCCAAGCCCCACTTCCTCCTCCGGCGCCAGTGGCCGCCCTCCCTCGTCGGCTTCTTCACCAAGCGATGCCTCTGTACGAGCTTACCAGGGATGTTCTGCACGGGCTCCTCTAGCCAGCTTGTATTCGTCCCGTTGCCTGGGTCTTCGCTGCTCGGCACTCGACCCCGTGCCCTCAGCTCCTTCATCCATGCCGACGATGCCACTGCCGTAGCCGTCGTCGACCGTGCCTCGCCTCTGGCCACGCGCGGCGGCCTCCTTCTAGTGCGCCTGTATCCCCACGACGACGACCTGAAACGCAACACCTTCAGCTTCGAGCCCGTGTGCAACCCCATCGTCCGCTTGGCCGTGTGCAACCTGCTCGCCCGCACGTGGGACGTGCTGCCCGAGCTAAACTGCCAAAGCAGATTCAGTGATTCTGACACATTCGGCAGTGAAATCGTGCCGATCATTGCCGGTGAGGGCAGGGCGGCCTTCAAAGTGCTAATGATCGGCGCGGACAAGGACAAGGCACAGTACAATCTCCACACTTTTGCTTCTGGCGAGGCGAGCTGGAGGTCGCCTACCAAGTGTTTCGACATGATGGAGCGCCAGACTTGGTTCATGGAGCACCAGACTTTTGCCGTCGTCTGTCGAGGGTATGCGCACTGGTTGTTTTACAGCAAGTCAGACCACTTCCACGTCCTCAATGTCGACGTCGAGACAGGGCATGTATCCTTGACGAAACTCCTTAGTCCGACAAAAGAGGGATTCGTATATGGTGCCAACCGTCTTGTCACCACAGCAAACGGCACACGCTTGTCGCTCTGCAAGTACCATGACGGCCGTCTCGAGATCTGGACTCAGCACCAAGAAGATGGACACAAGAGTGGAGATGGTGATGAAGTTTGGGTCCGCACTAGGGAGATTGACCACAAACTGACCGAGCTAATCCAACAGCTTGAGCGGCCGTCGTGCATTTGGTCGGGAGAGAGGAGCGGCACAATGCTCATCGCGGAGCGCTACGGCGCGCACATTGCTCATCTTGACACCGGGACATTAGAAAAGGCAACGGACTGGATTCCTACCCGGGGGATTATTCCTATGGAGATAGAGCGAGATTGGCCGACCTTCTTCATGTTGCGCCTTGGTGGCTGTTAGTAGGGTATAAAATAGATGCACACGGTTTACTGATTTGACTGTTTATATTTTGTCCAAGAACTTTTGAGGACATACATGAATCGTTCATATATGCAGTTTGTTTATATGAATGTGTGAGTTATATATCTGGATGCACGATTGTTGACGCGCGATGGATTACTGGATAGCATATACGTCCAAACCGAATTAATTATATCTGATTACTTTGTTCAAGTGCTGATCTTTTTTCTTTTTTTACGAGAACCGGCAGGAGCTCTAGTGCTGATCTTTCAGGCAGGTTATAAAGTTTTTTTTTTCTTTTCATATTCTGCAAGGTGGTTGATCATCACAAAGGAGTTACTAACGCCGGATTATGGCTGGCTAATAGTTGTGGTTTTAAAGTTAAGATTGCATATGCTCTCTTTGTCCCAAAATAAGTGTTTTTGATTTGTCCAACTATGGATATATCTAGATGTGTTTCATGTCTAGATACATTCGTATTTGGACAAATTTAAAACACTTATTTTGGGACGGATGGAGTAGAATACTCTTCTCGGGCCATGGTGTAACGGTCAGATATGCATAAACTATAGAGTCACTATTACAAGCTTAGCTATGGCTGTTGAACGCTGCTACACGTACGACACTTCTGTGTCCGATACTCGTACGACATCAAAATCAATCCGTCGGTCTTTCCACTGCTGGCCCATCTCACCACCCAGAGGAACCATCGGACGCACGTCGGACAGATTCCGTCGTACGCACATCAATTTCGATGGTGGTCTAGGGGCTCACAATACTAGGGGATAGCTTATAGATGAAAAGTTAGCGATGGTGAATAAAAATAACCGTACGCCAATGTTAACGCCCCTGGCATACGCGTTTTCCTGTGCTCCAGCGACAATTCATTACCACTGGCGTACAAAATAATATGTGCGCCACAGTATATGCGGACCGAGGCGGCCACGCGCGGCTACCGTGGGCGTACCGCAATCCCTGTACGCCAGCGGTATTGATATTAGCGTTAGTGTCTCCCTCTTTAATCTCATTTCTTTACATCTTTGCTTCCACTTCAATTCTTCCTGCTTGAGGAGGATATCTAATTGTCTCGCCATTTCCTCTGCTCTAAACGCATATCAGCACTGATACCAATACTTTCACTAAGCACATCAATCTCATCCAGTCTGAGAAGGATTTCACTCTTCGTTTTTTGTATTCAGCATCCTTATTTCTATTCCATCCTTTGCAAAATTTCCTTAATAAGCGGAATTTTTGTTGTCATTTGTCAATACTTTCCCCTTTAATTTTGGGATCATTCCAGATTTTCTGCACATTCTCTCGGAAGCCCTCCCTCACCAGCCAAGCATTTTCAAATCTGAAAATTGGTGAACTAGAGTTATAAGGCCCAACCTCTAATTTAAAGCCCAACAACTAAGAAAAACAAGCCCAATAGGTGAAACGAGTAGTTGTCACTAATCGGAAAAAACCTATAGGACGCGTACCGCGGAGGTTACCACCCTCCGCGTACCCCCCGACTCCACTTGGGCCCTTGCCCATTCCCTGCCGAACTACCGCACTGCTTCTTTTCTTCCTTCCCGACCGTGCCGCACTGCTTCTTTTTTTTCTTTTTTTTTCGTTTCTATTCATTTTCTGTTTTTCTTTTTCATTTTCTGTTTTGTTTTCGTTTTCTTTTTTCTTTTCTTTTCTCTTTTCATTCTTTTTAAATTGTTTTCCTAAAATTGTTTATTTTTTAAAATGGTTCTATTTTGAAAATGGTTCATTTTTTAAAATGATTCCAAATTTAAAAATGGTTTCAAATTTAAAATGGTTCTAAATATGAAAATGGTTCCAAGTTTAAAAATGGTTCTATTTTGAAAAATGGTTCCAAATTTAAAATAGTTCCAAATTTAAAAATGGTTCCAATTTAAAAATTCTTCATTTTTAAAAATGGTTCCATTTTGATAATGGTTCCAAATTAAAAAATGGTTCCAAATTTAAAAATGATTCATTTTTAAAAATGGTTCTAAATTAAAAAAATGCTTCCATTTTGAAAATGGTTCCAAATTTAAAATGGTTCTAATTTAAAAATTGTTCATTTTTAAAAATGGTTCCATTGAAATGGTTCCAAATTTAAAAATGGTTTATTTTTTAAAATGGTTCCAAATTTAAAAATGGTTACAAATTTAAAATGGTTCCAAATTTCAAAATTGTAGGTTCCAAATTTAAAAATGGTTCCAAATTTATAAATGGTTCATTTTTTAAAATGGTACCATTTTGAAAATGGATGCAAATTAAAAAATGGTTCCATTTTGAAAATGGTTCCAAATTTTAAAAATGGTTCCAAATTTAAAAATGGTTCCAAATTTAAAATGGTTCATTTTTTAAATGGTTCCAAATTAAAAAATGTTTTCATTTTGAAAATGGTTCCAAATTTAAAATGGTTCCAATTTAAAAATTGTTCATTTTTTAAAATGATTCCATTGAAAATGGTTCCAAATTTAAAAATGATTTCAAATTTTAAAATGGTTCCATTTTGAAAATGGTTCCAAATTTAAAATGATTCAGATTTTAAATATTGTTCATTTTTTAAAATGTCAGATTTCAAATTTGTTCAAATTTTAGAAATATTCTATTTTTTTGGAAATATTCAGATTTAAAAATATTCATTTTCTGTAAATCGGTCAGGTTTTGATAAATATTTCGAATCTGAAATAAATTTAGATTTCGAAAAACCATGCAGGGTTGTTAGATACTTGGAAGGGCGGGAGCTCGCTCGCCGGCCGTAGTATAATATCCAAATTGAGCTAGCGCAAATAGAAGAGCACTTGCAAGTATCTTGTAAGTATCCTTCGATCGATCTCGTTCGGCTAGCTCGGTACAGGAGTATTGGATTTTTTTTTAGACTAACGTACACCACCCCCTTTATTAAAGTTCAGGAAACATAGGAATACCCAGGCAGTCAGGAGGATGTAAAAACCAAACCCTGCGCCCCTGGTTATCAAACACTGCACTTCTAGCTAGACTATGTGCCTCTTTATTCGATCTTCTACTTTCATGACAGAAAACGATCATCTCCAGATCACTCCGAGCTGCATTGATCTCTTGGACGATGTGGGCATAGGATCCCAACGTGCCTTCCTCCAAGCTTGTTACCACGTTCTTGCAGTCGCTTGCCACCTTGATTCGACGAGCATCCAGGTCGCGAGCTAGCGCAACCACCTCCCTGCACGCTAACGCCTCCAGTGTCTCCACGTCAGTACATCCCGCGAATACCACCGCAGACGCTCCCAGGAAAACACCGCTATCACTTCTGGCCACCGTTGCCACAGCTCCCCTCTGGGAGTTCTTGCTGACAGCGGCATCAGCATTGATCTTCACCATGCCAGCCGGTGAAGGGATCCACCGCGCCGCAGCCGGGCGAGAAGGGGCCGAACGCTGTGTCCTGCCAGCTTCTCGCCGTGCTTCAGGTCCGCTACAAAACTGTCCACAAAGCAGTGTACCGACAAAGGGCTCTGGTACAGGTGCTCATGTATTGTGTTGACACTGATTTCGTCTTCAGATATAAAGGAAATTCAAAAAATGACAAATGATTAAATAATGAGTGAAATCATAGAAAACCGGATTTGTCTCATGATAAAAAGGGATAAATTGTTCGACACATAAATCATCGACAGTAATTAATATCTTCATGAAAAATAAAACCATCGATAGATATGTCATTGGTGACCCTCAATTTTCATAAAATATAATCAACACATGAAAAATTCAATCGGCAAATAAATATCGGCCAGTGGGTTTAAACACTCACCATCGACGACATTAAATTAATAAAATATTCGACCGTGGGACAAAATGTCGGGTCGTTCCGACTACCCTATAAAATACGGTCACATTATACTAAATGGATAACAGAACATGTGAAAAATATTTTGAAAAGCTTATTGCGTGGGTACATATACGGCTACGTCCTGCGGGCATGCATGGATTATAGGGGGAGATTAACAACTAATGATGGATTAATCGCCCAGCCCACTGCCCAAATGCATGCAGTTCTATATCAAAGCCTCCATGCTTGTGCAAAGAACTAAAGCCCAACCTAATTAGTTAATTAGCAGGGATTAGTGGGCAAAGCCCACGCAATAACCAGCCCATGTCACCAAGCGAAGACATGCATGGCTGCAGGCCTACATGCATCGGCCATGCACGCTGATTAATCTTGCCGCGAATACAGACAACTACATGGTCAAGTTTCCTCGATGCTCATGTCCCGCACGATCAGAAGAACGTGGCCATGCTCCCACGATCTCCTGCACGGCGTAGCGCCTCTGTGCTCCCCTCCATAAATACTGAGTGAGACATAGCGGCAAAGTTTGGCCGAGAAGCCCACCGCTTCAGTCCATCGCTGCTGCCAACCCAACTACGAACCCCCAATCACAAAGACACCAGTCCATCGCTGCCCATCGCTCAGTTCATCGCACGCTCGCGCCGCATATACTCGTCGCCTGCTCGTCGTCACGCCGCCGGCCGCTCGTCGTCAGCGTCGCTCGCTGTCAGCTTCTCAACACTCACGCTACCATACGCGTTAGCTGTTTAGTAGCTGCCGGCCGGCCGTGCGACATCCACGAGTGCCATACGCCTCCGTCGGATCATCAGTCGCTACTTCCGTTCAGCTCCACCGGCAAGGTGAGAAAGAGAGGGGAAAGCAAACCCGTAGCCCTCTTCATACTCTGTTCTTAGATATTGCTTTCTTGCTTACCGTATATGATAGCTCTAGCATGTCTAATTAAACTTGACCTTCATTCGGTCTCATGGTGACTCCGGGCTCCATGACGATACGAATAAGGAAATAAATTGCACATAATAAAATTCGTCTTGGTTCGGTCACATGGCGATTCCGATCTCCATGTCGATACAAATCAAGAATAGGAGTAGAAACAAACCTCATATTGTTTGGATCTCATGTCCTAGCTGATAGAAATTAGGACATATTTACTCCATATTGCATACATGCCATGTTCAATTAAAATTTGCTCCTTGTTTGGTCTGCATGGTGACTCCGGTCCCATGATGATACAAATTGAGGATAAAAGTAAAAATCAAACCTCATAATGTTTGTGTCTCATAAAATCCTAGCTTATAGAAATTAGGATATATTTGCATCACATTGTATACATGCCTTGCCCAATTTAACTTGACCTTCATTTGGTCTCATGGTGACTCCGGGCTCCATGATGATACAAATAAGGAAATACATTGCACATAATAAAATTCATCTTGGTTCGGTCACATGGCGATTCCGATCTCCATGTCGATACAAATCAAGAATAGGTGTAGAAACAAACCTCATATTGTTTGGATCTCATAAATCCTATCTTGGTAGAAATTACAATATGATTTCTACACATAGAATAAGTCTTGGCCCCTAAATATTGAGTCACGGTTGCATGTTGTAGTGCTAGCCATGTAGACATGAAGGAGGTCAAATATAATATTGCTTGCATATACCTAGCTAACAATCTGGATTAGTTATACGGTCCAGACATGGTAAATTAGACCCAACGCATGCAGCCATGTATGTTTTAAATATTCACTAGCTCCAAGTAGTACATATACTCTTGGGCTAATATTACCTTGTGCATGCTAGGCCATATATGATTAGAGTATTCACTAACCTGAAGTAGCGCAGCATCTTGCTTTCTTCACCTGGTTAATCTGAAATTAGTTAACCTTAGGCAAGCGTATTGCATGCTGACCTATGGCCGTATATCAATCAAATTAATTGTGCATGCCCTTATATGGATGCACGTATCAGCTAGATAATTTCCCAAACTCCCAATATTGGTTTTGCACTAAATATAACATAGTGCCCCCATGTTGTCAATACTGAAATAAACATGGGAATCAAAATACTCATGCGTAATATTTACTCCATGCGTTGTTTAGTCTCATATAACTAAACTAAGTTGATAATTTGCATCATGCCCACGAAACATAGAAATTGATATATACTCTTGCTCCATTCGGTTATGCTACACGTGGGCATATTGCTACACGGCGCTAGTCATAATACAAGTGAAGTGGAACTTTATAAAATACACTAAGTGCATGCAGGAAATCAACGTACATGCTAAATTCATGCCACGCACTCCATATAGGTGTACGCATGTCATATGATAATCTCCCATATAGATTAAAATGAAACCATGCATTCCTCTCATATAGGTGTGTGCATATACATAATTAAATGATAACTAGGATCATAGCCTATGTCATTTGCACTAAACATAACATAGTGCATCCTCAACCCCATATATACTATAGCTTACCCATATTGGCTTAATGCAATGCCATATACGTTGCTACAAATTGAATAAGATATTTTCACCATCCCATGCATGCGTATAGAAATCACATGCATGATGAACTTGGCTCACAAAATGAGTTATACCATATATTGCACACATGCTTGCTGAACCGGCTTATTGACCATTAAAAATGCTCATATTATTAATGACACAAAACATTACTTATTATCAAATTTTGAATGGTTAATGAACTAGGTAAAAATAGCCAAGTCATGTACGTGCTATAAGAAATCATATGATCAAAATGATGAATATTATGCTACCCATATATTAGCATAGACATACTTCATGGCTCCCGACTACGCCGACGTCGACGACAGCGAGGAAGACTTTATTTTCTACATTTTGTAGTTTTATTTTCTACACTTTGTAGTGCTCATGTGTTGTAATTCTATGTAATAGTTATGTTGGAATTCTTAATCAGGGGTTTTCTCTTCGGAGATGTAATTAACAGATCTTTTATATATATGTAAGAGTTCTGGAAATAAAGTACCTGCAATGTTTGATATATTTATTCATTTACGCATCTAAATTATACTATCTGTCTCTATGACGTGGACGCGTACGTATTATTTTTGCGATCGCCCCATTTTCCCGTCATCAGATTCTGGCACGCCCGGTGGGACCTATTTCTCCCCTCATCTTCGAATTCCAACATAGACTGCAATATATGACTTCATAAAATAAACATGTCAAAAAAAAAAATATATATATACATGTACGCAAGGAAACTAATATATGGTTTTCTTCATTTATATGAAGGTATGGAAGGACAAGTTCAGCAGTTCGTCACTGTCCGTTTCGGTGACCTTTGGGTTGATGTGCCGCTCACTCCACTCGTGACTTATGTGAGCGAGAGTTGGAAAACTACAGCTGCGTCACCCACTCAAGCAAAGAAAGAAGAAGAAGAAGTCACTTCGGAAGCCAATGATGGATTTATTCCCGTGCTGTCTAAGTCAGCAAAGAGGAGGATGAGAGCTGCAGCAGCGAAAAGATCAAAAGCTGCCGCACAAGACCAGTACGTGAAGGTGCACAAGGCTGCTCCATATGGTTCAGTTCCTCCTGGTTTTGCAAAGGCAGCCCATGTCCAGCTTTCAAGCCAGCAAGCTCCACTGAAACTCCAAGGCACGGCTCTTGAGGAGTGGCCTGTTCTTGAAAAGAGAGCAGCTCCACTGAAGATAGCTACGCCAGCACGGTCTGTTTCAGCTCCAGTTACTCCAACTAGGCGGGAACCAGTTTTCTCGTCTTCGTCGACCAGAGTCGCGGTGCCGCTCACCCCTTCCAAACTGAAGGGTGGAGCTCATAATGCTTCTGCAGCAGATAAAGGCAAAGCTATCATGGTAGAGGAGACGGAATCTCCTCGGCCAAGAGGACAACTTCGGGTAGATGCACCCGAGTTCTTCCCCACATATGCAGAACCAAACGGCAAACACTCGCTTGTATATAAGGGAGTGTGCCTTACTTCTCATGACCTCGAAAATGGTCATGTAGATCCAACTTCGGCATTATCAAACCCTCTGTCAGAAGAAAAGCCCATTACACGAGAGTCCTCTGAAGGTTCGTGTGATCCGGCGATGCATCAGCGACGCCAAAGAAGTGCTCGTCGTGCCTGGGTTGAACTTCCTGCTGCAGTTGATCATGGTGCGGCAAGCCAACATCGTGCACATGTAAGCAAGTCTGTCAAAGGTAGATGGAAGAATACTCGTCCAAAAATACGGGTGCAACATCATGATGAGTCGTATGTTATCAAGTGCATATGTCAAACACTAAGGTCATACTTGCCCGGCGCATCCGCATCCCAAAATGATGAGGGTGGTGCTATCATGCGGCAAGCAGAGGCTTTGGCTAGACGTCCTGAGTATGAAGAGTTCATTCAGCAACATCCTGAACGCCAAGAGTATGTAAACCAAGCTGCTCGTGTCCGTTCAAGACGGGCGACACTCAAGGAAAGAGAGCTAGCAGTACGAGCAAGATCTGGTTCAAGCAGAGTACAGGGGACGGAACCCTCTTCATCAGTTCATGACAGCAAAGCTAAAGTGAACAAGTGGCTATCAGATCCATCAAATAAGGTGGCTACAAGCTTGGCTCCATGGCCCTCTCGTCGAAAAACCAAGAGTAGCTCATATGAAGTGTTCCAAGCAATGCCAGTTGGTGTGAGTAGAGCAGCAAACAGCGCCAGTGAAACGTCTTCTACATCAACACATTACACACGAAAGAAGAGGACGGGATAAGAAGAGTCCGTTAGGCCAAATCTACCAACGGCAATATTAGCTCGTCAATAGATTTTCCAGGAGCTCGAGCGCTATCCGATCCAAAGTCTCAACAGACTTTCAAATTTAAATAGATGGGTAACACCCGGGTCGAAGGATGCCCGGTCCTATCAGAACAGACTTAATACGTGTACAAAGACATAAAAAAAAGATGTCGCACGTAATAATATTTTTAAAAATAACATGCAACTTCATTTTCGAGCTCTAGATCCAAATTAAAATATAATTCGCATCCAGACCTCGAGGGGCATCTGTTGACACCGATTTTGTCTTCAAATATGGGAGAGTTGCCGAAACATGGAAAAATGATTAAATAGCGAGATAAATCTTAGAAAAGCGGATTTGCCTCATGATAAAAAGGGATAAATTGTTCGACATATAAATCATCGACAATAATTCATATCTTCATGATATTAAATATACTCTCTTTATTAAACATGCCATACACATGTTTGACAGAAAATATATTGCAGGGTCTCATATACCATCTCACGTAGCATGCATGGATTAGGCGGCAAGGTTAGCAACTAATGATGAAGCAATTATTCAGCCCATGGCCCATACGCCTGTGGTTCTATATTGAATTCGCCAATCGAGATGCCAGCCCATGCAATAACCTGCATGCATTAGGATAATTAAAACTCCTAAAAGCCCATCTTAGCGCACTTAATTAACATGTATATGGATTAGTACGGGCCAAAGCCCATACGACTCCGGATTTCTCTGCTCGCTCCAGTCTACGGGAGAAAACTTGGCGCTCAATCTGCAGAAGCAGCCACTACTCCCACTTCTGTGCCCACGATCTCCAGGACGTGCGCGCGCTCTGTCTCGGATGATCCTCCTGCTAGCCGCCTATATAAACAGCAGTACCACCGCTGCCAGAAGAAATGACCAGTCGCGAAGCACCCATCGACCAGTCCATCGCTGATACACGCGCTGTCCATCGCTCTCTCGCCGCGCTGCTCATCTGCATACACGCTGCCGGTCTCTCGTCGTCGGCATCGCTAGTTGTCAGCTGCTCAACAATCACGCTGCCAAGCGCTGGTTGTTTAGTATCTGCCGGCCGGCTGTTCGACATACGCGAGTGTACACGTCGCAACCCGATCGACTACGTCATCGTTCCGTTCGTCTTCGCCGCCAAGGTGAGAAAAGGAGGCCAAAGCTATCATACGCGTTGGTTGTTTAGCATCTGCCGACCGGCCGTTCGACACCTACGAGTGCCGATCGTTCGCACGCCGTTTCCATCTTGGGCTGTGCTGCCTCGGTTTGCAAGGTGAGATAAGGAGGCCAAAGCTATACTCTTTCTCCTTCATTCTTGATTATGCCGCCACGATGATCAATTAGCATGCTCAAACCAACTTGTTCCTTGTTTGGTCTGCATGGTGACTCCGGTCCCATGATGATACAAATCAAGGATACAAATATAAATCAAACTAATTAATTTGCTCCTTGTTTGGTCTGCATGATGACTCCGGTCCCATGATGATACAAATTAAGGATAAACATAAAGATCAAACCTCATATTGTTCAGGTCTCATAAAATCCTACCTGATAGAAATTAGGATATGTTCTATATATCTGAAATACTAGTCGATGCCACTATGGGGCATGAAATATTTTTCTTTTCATGGATGGTTATTATGGTATTACAACCAAATAAAGATGGCGCCCGAAGATGAAGAGTTGACAACATCTAAACTCATCATCTAAAATCTAGTCCAATATTAAAAGAAGCATGCTTTGGTCACTTGGAATATATGAGAAGGTTCATCCCAATTTTTGCGAAAAAATTACTCCAAAGTCTTACGAGTATAAACTGTAGACATCATGTATGCTATATTATATGACATAAACACTCCAAAGTCTTACGAGTATAAACTGTTGACATCATGGATACTATATCATGTGAGATAAAATACTCCAATAACTTACGAGTATAAACTGTGGTATTAGAAAACATCACTCCAATAATTTATCTTGCTCGACAAAATTGGGTAAGATGCAAGTTAAATGCTCTAGGATGGGTGCCTCCATGCTGGTCATAGAAGCTAAAGAAAACAGAGAGATGTAGTACCACAAATCTCCCAGAGGAAAGTAACCAACGACCAGAAAAGGCGCAGTCCATCAGAAAATTAATAAATACACAACTTTCTTTTTATGTGCCCATCCCTACAAATGGTGAAAGTGATGGTTCCTCATAATGAATGTGCTATCTCCATGCAAAAAAAAAAAAAAAAAAAAAATGAAGAATGAAAAGACTCAGTAGCTACATGCGTATAAAACTGCTAATGTCGTCTGAAAAATATATATGAAATGAACATACGTCATAGCTACGTGAGGACAAATCATTGGCCTTATATAAATAAAATGACTCCTAGCACTCACGAGTATAAACTGAGTGCGCCATATAAAAAAAAGCAAAAAACGAAATACTCCAACCACATAAGAGTATAAACTGAGTGAAATCTATCAACCAAAAAGGTAATTGAAAAATAATACTCCAAAGCTGCAAGAGTATAAACTGCTAGTCTCGTGCAAAAGAAACTAGTGAATGAAAGTACTCCATTGTCGCATGAGTATAAACTGTTGGCATCATCTAAAGTCTAGTCCAATGCTGCAAAAGCATAAGCGGCTAGCACTACGGGGTTGCAAGAGTATAAACTCCTATCCTCGTGTGTACAAAATAATTACACTCCAGCGGTAGGAATATAATCTGCTAGCCTCATACGCAAGAATGTAAAATCATATAAACATAACCTGAGATATTAAATGTTGCTTGATCAAATCTTTTAAGCAGGCCAAGTATAAGCCGCCGATGTCATATAAAAAAATATATATTCAAAATTACAAATAGGCTGCAGGATCAGAATTTAATAGCCACTCCTGAGAAAATCAGTACCCTGAAAATGTTCTACGATGCTCTCCGCGTACATATAAACTATATTGTTGTACACTCAAAACTACTCCAGGACTAGCGAAACATGATCTGCCAGCTAGCTAGATAATTGCAGCGGTATGGTCTACCAGCCTCACGAAAATAAAAGAAATTCTACTCCAATGCTATACGAGTATAAACTACTAGCACCATCTAATGAAATTATTGTAACACTCCAAAATCTTACGAGTATAAACTGTTGATATAACGCATACGATATTATGTGATATATATACTCCAAAGTCTTAAGAGTATAAAGTGTTGACGTAATAAACACTCCAAGGCTGCAGAGTATAAAAAGTCAGCCTCATGTAAAAGAAATTAATGAATGATATTACTCCAAGGTCTTACGAGTATAACCTATTGACATCATGCATACCATATTATTTGATATAAACACTCCAAATATTACGAGTATAAACTGTTTACATCACTCATACTATATTATATGAGATAAATACTCCAAAGCTGGAAGACTATATACTGCCAGCCTCATGTAAAAGAAATTAATGATTGAAATCACTCCAAAGTCTTACGAGTATAAAATGTTGACATCATGCATATTATATTATATGAGATAAATACTCCAAAACTCCAAGAGTATAAATTGAGCCTCATGTAAAAGAAAATTAATGAGTGAAATTACTCCAAGGCTATAAGAGTATAAACTGTCAGCTTCATATGTGAAACAAAGAAAAAAAATGAAATTACTCCAAGGCTATAAGAGTATAAACTATCAGCCTCATGTAAAAAAAAGTGAAATTACTCCAAGGACTCAAGAGTATAAACTGATTGCGCCATATCAAACAAACGGTAAATAAAACATTACTCCAAGCACTCACGAGTATAGATTGAGTGAACCCTATCAACTAGACAACAACAACAAAAAATACTCCAATGCTACAAGAGTATAAACTGTAAGCCAACGTCATAGGACCTTAAGTCATCGCATCATTATAACGAATGAAATGAAACATATTTCAAATATGCTCCAATTGCTTCATGAGCTAAAACTGTAGGCCAAATTTTTTTTCTTCATTGAAAACTGAAGATTAAATTGCTCCAATGCTATATGAGCCTAAACTATCAGCATAAAAAAATGTTCCAACGCTATACGAGCCTAAAATATTAGCAAAAGAAATCAAAATATGCTCCAATGCTATATGAGCCTAAACTACTCGCATAAAAAATCAAAATATGCTCCAATACTATATATACGAGCCTAAACTATAAGCATCAAGCAAAAAAAAAAAATTACTCCACAACCTCACGAGTATAAACTGATGAATACCAAAATTACTCCGTACCCTCATGAGTATAAACTGGGGCATACAAACAAAAAATTACTCCATACCCCCATGAGTATAAACTGGGGCACCAAAAAGGTCACAACAATATAATATATACTCCAATAAACTTAAGATTCTGAAATGTGTCAACAAAACTAGTACTCCAATAACTTACGAGTATAAACTGTGACATCAAAAATATATTACTCCATACCCTCATGAGTATAAACTGAGGCACCAAAATATATTACTCCAATAACTTACGAGTATAAACTGTGACATCAAAAATATATTACTCCATACCCTCATGAGTATAAACTGGGGCACCAAATATATTACTCCAATAACTTACAAGTCTAAACTGTGACATCAAAATATGTTACTCCATACCCTCATGAGTATAAACTGAGGCACCAAAATATATTACTCCAATAACTTACGAGTATAAACTGTGACATCAAAAATATATTACTCCATACCCTCATGAGTATAAACTGTGGCACCAAATATATTACTCCAATAACTTACGAGTCTAAACTGTGACATCAAAATATGTTACTCCATACCCTAATGAGTATAAACTAAGGCATCAAAATATATTACTCCAATAACTTACGAGTCTAAACTGTGTCATCAAAATATAAAACTCCATACCCGCATGAGTGCAAACTTGGGCACCCAAAATATATTACTCCAATAACTTACGAGTCTAAACTGTGTCATAAAAAATATACTACTCCGTACCCTCATGAGTATAAACTGGGGCACTAAATAAAAGTAATACTCCAATAACTTATGAGTCTAAACTGTGTCATCAAAAAAATCACTCCTCCATAAATAAATTTACCTTGATAAGCATAAAACGTAGGGCGTAGAAAATGTGCGCACTCTAACTTTATAGCCCAAGGCATAAATATCACAATGAATTTAGCAATAAATGTTTCAGGCCTGTGCCAGTGGGCGTTTCTTAGCGCGGAACCATAGGAGAAAAACTGACGTGGCGATCTAATTAAGGAAGAAAGAGAGTGCTGCTGTATGTATCCATAGCACCGGCTCTTAGCATCAAACTCAAGGCACAATAAATATTCAATCCATCCCGTGCATCTAGCCCCTCCGTGTGACCATTCATTTTGAGCTTTTCTATCAGCTGAGGTTAATTAGGGGCAGGCCACACACTAGACCACCATCAGCCATGCCACAAAGTGATCTAAAAATAAATTCTGTAGACACGATGCGAAGAAACGATCCATTGGCATGGTCGTTTTTTTCGTGGCTGTTTCTTAGTAAGATATGGCATTTAGAACCGACGCATTGGTACCGGCCTCATACTACAAAAAATAAAGTGGATGCTCAAATAAATGCATCGCACAATCAAGCTCCAATATTATTAAGAGCGCAAAAAAAATCAAGATGCGCAAACAATTTGCGTGATGCATATAGATGCTTGGGTAAAACGTGCGAAACTCACCAGGAAAGAGATGATGATATGATCTCTATTCTCTACTTTGTGAGATTGCCAAACCGTACCGAAGCACTGACACCTCCTACGCCAAAGGAAAGAAGGAGATCGGGTCAAATAATCATCACAACAAAGATCTAGATGGAAGAAAATAGACCATCTAATGGCATACGTGCTCAATGGCCAAGGGATGCAAACAGTAAACTCGGTCGAGGGGTCAAGCTCTTTGATTGGAGTACGTCCAGGAAGTTGAGAAAAGAAAGAGTAAACCATGCCTAACATACGAAAGGAAAGGATGGGATAAGATATATCTGTTAGCTGCGCCGTGATATCCTGCTGACGGCCACATTAGCTCATTGACAGATTTTTGGGGAGCTCGGTTAATTAATATCCAAGCCGAAGGCTCCGCTCATCAGCCTTTAAATTTGACGGCTGGGTAATACTCCAGTTATATATATAAAAAGAAATCTAGCCCTTATCCCAAACGACATGGATACTTAAAAAAATGCACATGTATATATAGGTTTCGAGATCTAAATCCGAATTAAAATATAATTCGCATTTAGACCTCGAGGGGCATCTGTTGACACTGATTTCGTCTTCAGATATAAAGGAAATTCAAAAAATGACAAATGATTAAATAATGAGTGAAATCATAGAAAACCGGATTTGTCTCATGATAAAAAGGGATAAATTGTTCGACACATAAATCATCGACAGTAATTAATATCTTCATGAAAAATAAAACCATCGATAGATATGTCATTGGTGACCCTCAATTTTCATAAAATATAATCAACACATGAAAAATTCAATCGGCAAATAAATATCGGCCAGTGGGTTTAAACACTCACCATCGACGACATTAAATTAATAAAATATTCGACCGTGGGACAAAATGTCGGGTCGTTCCGACTACCCTATAAAATACGGTCACATTATACTAAATGGATAACAGAACATGTGAAAAATATTTTGAAAAGCTTATTGCGTGGGTACATATACGGCTACGTCCTGCGGGCATGCATGGATTATAGGGGGAGATTAACAACTAATGATGGATTAATCGCCCAGCCCACTGCCCAAATGCATGCAGTTCTATATCAAAGCCTCCATGCTTGTGCAAAGAACTAAAGCCCAACCTAATTAGTTAATTAGCAGGGATTAGTGGGCAAAGCCCACGCAATAACCAGCCCATGTCACCAAGCGAAGACATGCATGGCTGCAGGCCTACATGCATCGGCCATGCACGCTGATTAATCTTGCCGCGAATACAGACAACTACATGGTCAAGTTTCCTCGATGCTCATGTCCCGCACGATCAGAAGAACGTGGCCATGCTCCCACGATCTCCTGCACGGCGTAGCGCCTCTGTGCTCCCCTCCATAAATACTGAGTGAGACATAGCGGCAAAGTTTGGCCGAGAAGCCCACCGCTTCAGTCCATCGCTGCTGCCAACCCAACTACGAACCCCCAATCACAAAGACACCAGTCCATCGCTGCCCATCGCTCAGTTCATCGCACGCTCGCGCCGCATATACTCGTCGCCTGCTCGTCGTCACGCCGCCGGCCGCTCGTCGTCAGCGTCGCTCGCTGTCAGCTTCTCAACACTCACGCTACCATACGCGTTAGCTGTTTAGTAGCTGCCGGCCGGCCGTGCGACATCCACGAGTGCCATACGCCTCCGTCGGATCATCAGTCGCTACTTCCGTTCAGCTCCACCGGCAAGGTGAGAAAGAGAGGGGAAAGCAAACCCGTAGCCCTCTTCATACTCTGTTCTTAGATATTGCTTTCTTGCTTACCGTATATGATAGCTCTAGCATGTCTAATTAAACTTGACCTTCATTCGGTCTCATGGTGACTCCGGGCTCCATGACGATACGAATAAGGAAATAAATTGCACATAATAAAATTCGTCTTGGTTCGGTCACATGGCGATTCCGATCTCCATGTCGATACAAATCAAGAATAGGAGTAGAAACAAACCTCATATTGTTTGGATCTCATGTCCTAGCTGATAGAAATTAGGACATATTTACTCCATATTGCATACATGCCATGTTCAATTAAAATTTGCTCCTTGTTTGGTCTGCATGGTGACTCCGGTCCCATGATGATACAAATTGAGGATAAAAGTAAAAATCAAACCTCATAATGTTTGTGTCTCATAAAATCCTAGCTTATAGAAATTAGGATATATTTGCATCACATTGTATACATGCCTTGCCCAATTTAACTTGACCTTCATTTGGTCTCATGGTGACTCCGGGCTCCATGATGATACAAATAAGGAAATACATTGCACATAATAAAATTCATCTTGGTTCGGTCACATGGCGATTCCGATCTCCATGTCGATACAAATCAAGAATAGGTGTAGAAACAAACCTCATATTGTTTGGATCTCATAAATCCTATCTTGGTAGAAATTACAATATGATTTCTACACATAGAATAAGTCTTGGCCCCTAAATATTGAGTCACGGTTGCATGTTGTAGTGCTAGCCATGTAGACATGAAGGAGGTCAAATATAATATTGCTTGCATATACCTAGCTAACAATCTGGATTAGTTATACGGTCCAGACATGGTAAATTAGACCCAACGCATGCAGCCATGTATGTTTTAAATATTCACTAGCTCCAAGTAGTACATATACTCTTGGGCTAATATTACCTTGTGCATGCTAGGCCATATATGATTAGAGTATTCACTAACCTGAAGTAGCGCAGCATCTTGCTTTCTTCACCTGGTTAATCTGAAATTAGTTAACCTTAGGCAAGCGTATTGCATGCTGACCTATGGCCGTATATCAATCAAATTAATTGTGCATGCCCTTATATGGATGCACGTATCAGCTAGATAATTTCCCAAACTCCCAATATTGGTTTTGCACTAAATATAACATAGTGCCCCCATGTTGTCAATACTGAAATAAACATGGGAATCAAAATACTCATGCGTAATATTTACTCCATGCGTTGTTTAGTCTCATATAACTAAACTAAGTTGATAATTTGCATCATGCCCACGAAACATAGAAATTGATATATACTCTTGCTCCATTCGGTTATGCTACACGTGGGCATATTGCTACACGGCGCTAGTCATAATACAAGTGAAGTGGAACTTTATAAAATACACTAAGTGCATGCAGGAAATCAACGTACATGCTAAATTCATGCCACGCACTCCATATAGGTGTACGCATGTCATATGATAATCTCCCATATAGATTAAAATGAAACCATGCATTCCTCTCATATAGGTGTGTGCATATACATAATTAAATGATAACTAGGATCATAGCCTATGTCATTTGCACTAAACATAACATAGTGCATCCTCAACCCCATATATACTATAGCTTACCCATATTGGCTTAATGCAATGCCATATACGTTGCTACAAATTGAATAAGATATTTTCACCATCCCATGCATGCGTATAGAAATCACATGCATGATGAACTTGGCTCACAAAATGAGTTATACCATATATTGCACACATGCTTGCTGAACCGGCTTATTGACCATTAAAAATGCTCATATTATTAATGACACAAAACATTACTTATTATCAAATTTTGAATGGTTAATGAACTAGGTAAAAATAGCCAAGTCATGTACGTGCTATAAGAAATCATATGATCAAAATGATGAATATTATGCTACCCATATATTAGCATAGACATACTTCATGGCTCCCGACTACGCCGACGTCGACGACAGCGAGGAAGACTTTATTTTCTACATTTTGTAGTTTTATTTTCTACACTTTGTAGTGCTCATGTGTTGTAATTCTATGTAATAGTTATGTTGGAATTCTTAATCAGGGGTTTTCTCTTCGGAGATGTAATTAACAGATCTTTTATATATATGTAAGAGTTCTGGAAATAAAGTACCTGCAATGTTTGATATATTTATTCATTTACGCATCTAAATTATACTATCTGTCTCTATGACGTGGACGCGTACGTATTATTTTTGCGATCGCCCCATTTTCCCGTCATCATATTGCCTTCCGTCGCGCATGCCAAATCGCCCATAGTGTGACAAAGAGCCGGACCTGATCATCTTTGTTCAAAGTTTCAATCATTGTTGCTAACCAAATCCGAGCATCTCCAGTGTCCGAGCGGGACATGTGCTCAGTAATGTTTTCATCAACCAATGCCCAAACACATCTGGACATGGTGCAGTCAATGAGAGCGTGCCGCCAAGAATCGTGAGCTCCACATAACTGGCAGCTGCTGCTATCCGTCATGTGTCGTCGGTGTCGTTCTTCATTCGTTGGAATTGACTGTTTTGCTAGCCTCCACAAGAACACTTTCACCTTTGACGGTACTTGTGTGCGCCAAAGTGAGCACCAATCTTTCTGAATTTGAGCTCCGTTTGATCCAGAGGCTCGACGATCCAGCCATGCTTCTCTTCTGTCCCTCGTGCTTACGAGCATGTTATAGGCCGAGCGGACTGAGAAGACCCCCTTCCGTTCGTGATGCCACGACCAGAAATCTTTCTGACGCCTGCTGCATAATGGAATCTGCAGTATAGCCTCCACGTCCATAGGCGAAAAGCACTGCCTCAGTTTCTCCTCTCTCCAGCACGCCGTCGTTGCATCGATGAAATCCGCCACGCGGCTCGGTGGCTCCTTGACAAGACAGGCTGTAGGGCGCAGCAGACCCTCCTTAGGGATCCATTGTTCATTCAACGGGTCGGTGTCCTCGCCGGTGCCTATTCTCTTTATCAAACCCTGCTTCAAAATAGGTAACCCCTCCTGGATCGCGCGCCACACTTGCGACGGCGCCGATCCCAATGTGGATTGCAGGAGGTCTGTGCTCGGGCAGTACCGAGCCTTTAGAATCCTCGCGCTCAGCGACTCCGGGTTCTGCAGGAGACGCCAGCCTTGCCGAGCAAGTAGAGCTAGGTTGAACAACTCGATATCCCTAAACCCTAGTCCGTCCATTTGCTTAGGTTTGCACATTTCCTTCCATGATACCCAGCTCGGCTTTCGCTCTCCCTCCTTGCTGCCCCACCAGAATTGCCGCAGCATGGAATTGATATGGAGGCATAGACCCCTGGGCAATTTAAAGCAAGCCATTGAGAAGATTGGAATTGCTTGAGCGACAGACTTGATTAGAATGTCCTTCCCTCCAGCCGAGAGAAGCTTCTCTAGCCATCCTGTATTCGCTTCCAGATTCTATCCTTAGAATACTTGAAAGCCCCACTTTTCGAGCGTCCAACATCTAACGGCATCCCCAAGTACTTTTCATTTAGTGACTCCGAATGAACATTAAGGGTCTATTTCACCCCCTCCTTTATACTCCTCGGGCATCTCTTGCTGAAAAAGATGGAGGATTTATCCCGGTTGATCTGTTGACCCGACGCCATACAATATAGGTCCAAAACCTCCTGGACCTTCTCCGCTACCACCGTCTCTGCCTTGAATAGCAACAGGCTGTCATCTGCAAAAAGGAGATGGCTGACCGCCGGAGCTGTCGGTGCCACCTTTAATCCATGGAGCTCTGATGAAAAACTGTGTTTTAAGAGGCACGAAAGGCTCTCTGCTGCTAACAAGAACAAATAAGGAGATATTGGGTCCCCCTGCCGCACCCCTCGCGAGGGTATAAAAGCATCAAGCTTGCTAAACATTCTAGGCGTCCTGTATTGAAACCAACACTAGTATTAGTTAGGTTAAACTGGTCAGCTATAATCTAAAATTCCGAGACTAAAATAGAACTAAAACCAAGTAGTTCAAGGCACTGACTTTATTCTAAGTCTCTTGCAACCTGGAGCTATTCCTTTGGTTCAATTTTCATTTACTTCCTGAAACCTTAACAGCTGCTACGGTTCATTTAAGTGCTACTAACTAGAAAATTTGCAACTGCCTTCTAACTTCTCTAAAATATTATGTTTCAGATCAACTATGTGGCGATGACGACATCGACAAGGGGCTATGGCAGAAACGATGGCATCGACACGAGGTTGTGGCAGCGACGAACGTCGTCATGTGGCTGCAACGGCGACATCGACGATGACATCGACAATGGGCTATGGCAGCAACGATGGCATCGACACGAGGCTGCGGCAGCGACGACGCCGTCATGGCGTTGCGACACAACGACCGATCATTTGTACCATCCGATAGGTTTATATTGATTTATGCAATATTGTATTTGTACTATTCAATAATGACATGTATGAATGTATCAGAAAATAAGTGTGTGGCTGTAATTATGATTATTTGTGAATATCGTGTTGTGGCACTTTGCAACAGATTTTTTAAAGGAATAAATCATTTCTGGATTTTATTTTTTTAATCCATAAATTAGTACTAGTGGCGCACATATTTAGTGAGTGCGCCACTAGTATAGCTTATTTTTAACGTATTTATATATAAAAGTGTAGAGATACAAAATACCCCTAAGCATACATATTTCTTTACATAGGGTTCTAAAGAATTTGAAATAAAATTTTGGGATTATTCTTTTAAATTCAAATGAAGGATAAAATAAATGCATGTGTTTTATATATAAATGCATGTGTTTTAAAATGGTGTAATGCAAACATCCACTTCTAAAATTTGGGTTTTAAAATTATGTCATGATTTTTCAAAATTTTATATCGCTTTCAAAATATGGTCGAAACGGCGGGCATGACCGTTCGTAGTTAGTGTTTGAATCTTGCGAAACTATTGCTGTATTTCAGATGAAATAGTTACTTTTGTACCTAACAATGATTTTTTTTTAAGTCATGAGCAAACTATGAAGCAGCTGTAGTTCAAATTCGACCTTTTAACACGCAACTATTTGGTTATTTGTAAATAATATGTGGTATGATATTTTCTTAAATTTCCTTGGTACATTTTTTCAACATATTTTTGGTAGATGCTTCACAAAAAAGCAAATTTTTGGCACTCAGAAAATGAAAAATAGTTTTTTTGTGCAAAGAAAATAAAAACTTTATTCGGCAATATTGTTCTTCATTTCAAGATGCACGCTTGTACACAATATGAGATCAGTTGAACAAACTATTGCACGAATGTTCCAATAACATTGGTCATTTGGACGCACATACACCAGACCTAAACAATTTGATCTAGAACTATCATGTGAATCCCACAATATGCAACATAGTTAGGAGTGTTGCATGTGGGTCCACATGTACCAAAGGTGGTAGATATACAACAATTAGACGGCTATGAATATTTCATGTGGGTCCACATGTCCCAGATGGTTAAGATGACTAGGGGTGTTGCACGTACGTCCATGTGTCACAAAGGTAAACATACATATAGGACCTACTATAAGACCTACTAGACATTTGGACCCACATGCACCAGCACTAAAACGCTTGACGTAGAACTTATCTAGGTACACATCTACCACCTCTGGGCCATGTGGACCCACATACAACACTTATATGTGGCCATATTGGTCTACCTTTACCACCGTTGGGACATGTGGACCCACATGCAGCACTCCTAACCCGCTAGGTTTACATCTATCAACTTCAGAATATGTAGACCCACATGGATTCATATCTCTAAACCCCGACATGAGTGGGTCAAAATGGTCAGGGGTGGTGTATATGGGTCCACATCTCTAAACCTGATATAGATGGGTCAAGATGGCTAGGTGTGGTGTATATGGGTCCAGACCTATCTGACGTTCGTCGATTACCCCTTGGATCAACATGTGAAACCATATGCAATACGCCTATCTATGTTGTATGTTGTGGGACCAGCAAAATCATCAGGGTTGCATATTGTCGCATCTAAGGGGTAGGGTTGCATGTTGTGAGTGCAGATGGTTATTCTACCACCTTTTGACCATGTGGACCCACATGCAACACTCGTACTTATCTAGGTACACATCTACTACCTCTGGGCCATGTGGACCCCCCTGCAACACTCGTACTTATCTAGATACACATCTACCACCTCTGGGCCACGTGGACCCACATGCAACACTTATATGTGGCCATATCGGTCTACCCTTTCCACCGTTGGGACATGTAGACCCACATGCAACACTCCTAACCCGCTAGTTTTACATCTATCAACATTAGGATATGTAGACCCACATGGATTCATATCTCTAAACCCCGACATGGGCGAGTAAAAATGGCTAGGGGTGGTGTATATGGGTCCACATCTCTAAACCTGACATAGGTGGGTCAAGATGGCTAAGTGTAGTGTATATGGGTTCAGACCTGTCTGACGTACGTCGATTACCCCTTGGATCAACATGTGGACCCATATGCAATACGCCTATCTATGTTGTATGTTGTGGGACCAGCAAAATCATTAGGGTTGCATGTTGTCGCATCTAAGGGGTAGGGTTGCATGTTGTGAGTGTAGATGGTTATTTTACCACCTTTTGGCCATGTGGACTCACATGCAACACTCGTACTTATCTAGGTACACATCTACCACCTCTGGGCCATGTGGACCCACATGCAACACTTATATGTGGTCATATCGGTCTACCCTTACCACTGTTGGGACATGTGGACCCACATGCAGCACTCCTAACCCGCTAGGTTTACATCTATCAACTTCAGATTATGTAGACCCACATGGATTCAGATCTCTAAACCCCGACATGAGCGGGTTAAAATGGCGAGGGGTGGTATATATGGGTCCACATCTCTAAACCTGATATAGGTGGGTCAAGATGGCTAGATGTGGTGTATATGGGTCCATACTTGTCTGACGTTCATCGATTACCCCTTAGATTAACATGTGAACCCATATGCAATACGCCTATCTATGTTGTATGTTGTGGGACCAACAAAATCATTTGGGTTGCATATTATCGCATCTAAGGGGTAGGGTTGCATGTTGTGAGTGTAGATGATTATTCTACCACCTTTTGACCATGTGGACCCACATGCAACACTCGTACTTATCTAGGTACACATCTACCACCTCTGGGCCATGTGGACCCACATGCAACACTTGTACTTATCTAGGTGCACATCTACCACCTCTGGGCCATGTGGACCCACATGCAACACTTATATGTGGCCATATCGGTCTACCCTTACCACCGTTGGGACCTGTAGACCCACATGCAACACTCCTAACCCGCTAGTTGACCCACATGGATTCAGATCTCTAAACCTCAACATGGGCGGGTAAAAATGGCTAGGGGTGGTGTATATGGGTCCACATCTCTAAACCTGACATAGGTGGGTCAAGATGGCTAAGTGTAGTGTATATGGGTTCAGACCTGTCTGACGTACGTCGATTACCCTTGGATCAACATGTGGACCCATATGCAATACGCCTATCTATGTTGTATGTTGTGGGACCAGCAAAATCATTAGGGTTGCATGTTGTCGCATCTAAGGGGTAGGGTTGCATGTTGTGAGTGTAGATGGTTATTTTACCACCTTTTGGCCATGTGGACCCACATGCAACACTCGTACTTATCTAGGTACACATCTACCACCTCTGTGCCATGTGGACCCACATGCAACACTTATATGTGGCCATATCGGTCTACTCTTACCACTGTTGGGACATGTAGACCCACATGCAGCACTCCTAACCCGGTAGGCTTTTACATCTATCAACTTCAGAATATGTAGACCCACATGGATTCAGATCTCTAAACCCCGAATGAGCGGGTAAAAATGGCTAGGGGTGTTGCATGTGGGTCTACATGATTCCAAGGTGGTAGATTCATATCTATATTACCTACTAGACACCTGGATCCACATGCACCAGCCATAGAACCTTGAACTAGAATTATCATGTGGGTCCCATAGTATTCAACATAGATAGGAGTGTTGCATGTGGGTTCACATGTCCCAAAGATGGTAGATATACATCTAAATGGCTATGAGTGTTCCATGTGGGTCCACATGTCTCAGATGTGCTAGGATAAGATGGCTAGGTCTGTTGCATGTGGGTTCACATGTTCCGAATGTGGTAGACCAATTGGATTTACTCATTTATTGTATTGTGTAAGAGTTTAAGGGCTTGGCCATACAAAGACATTAGAATCTGATTAATAATATGTTCGAATTGTTAAAAAAAAGTACTTGTTAGGGATGCCTAATTTGGTCATACTATATTAGGAAAAAATAATGGGGGTTATTTCGACTTTAGCCGCACGCATCTTGCTCCGCACCCAGCATCCTGGCGCACACACCAGCAGCACTGCACACACACATGCGCATCACGCGTTCCTAGTCATCACCAATCTTCGTCGCCGCCGCGTGCCATCTGAAGTCTGAGGTTTTCCATCTAAAATTCAGTTAATGTCTCCTGCTCGGTTTATCTGTGCTCTGATTGACTACCAGAAGAATCGACTAATAAATGGTTTTGCATTTAGGAAGATTGAGACAGATAACAATTTAGCTGCTCATGAGCTAGGTTCTTTGGCCAGGTTTTAGGAGATTAATGAAACCTGGATGGGTTCATGTCCCTGTAATTCTGAATGAGTTAATTGTATATGACATGACTAAGTACTCTGATAATAACTGAAGCATCTTTCTCCCTTAAAAAAAACATCCCAGCAAAAGGATTGAGCACCGGTCATTTTTCAGATACATTGAGCCATTGGGCTTCGCACGTGTATGTAATATCCGATCATTTTCCTGTAAATGCCGATGTTTCTTCAGGCACGCTGATAAATAAATCAATTACATAGGTCGACAACGATGACAAGGTAAAACAAATATGAGAAAAACTGGTATAATTTACATGAGATTAACAAACCATGGTTGTTGCTTTCCATCCCAAATCCGATATATTTTCGTGCAAGGGTAAATACAATCATACAGCACGGCCCGCAATGCTCTGTGCAAATATACATAACAATTATATAGCACTGCTCACGTGCAAAGCACGTGCCTTCTACTAGTGTTTATAGAGCATCGGATTCTAATGTAATCATATGCCGAGACGTAGCCCAGTGGCTCTTTTTGTCCAGCGTCTCGCGTGAGAGACCCAGGATCGAATCCTGGCGGCCGCGCACTTTGTCGCAATTTTTGTGTATTTTCCAGACTTCGTTGGGGGCTCATGATCGGCTCGGCTCAACTGAATTCCAGCTTCCAGGCTCGGCTCGGATCAATCCTGGTCGTACTTGTGTTTCTGCTCATGATACCCCTTCGCCTTTGGGGACCTATGGAAGTACTAGCCTTACTACAAAGAAAAACATGAAAATTACACCAGCTAGCGGTAAAGATAGAAGCTACATATAGCACGAACATAACGAGTGTGGACATACGGAACCCGATGTAAAAAGATAAATTTTGTTGAAAATATGTTGTTGAAAGGATGATCTCTACGAACACGTATTATCTTGTTGAAAATATGTTGTATTTTGGGCTACAAAAAAATCACAAACTATGATTCTAATTAGGCACTAAAAATCATTTTGGATCTTCATATTTGTAGTTTTTCAGTAAGTTACCAATAAAAAGCACCATTCAATGAAAATTTATACTTATGTACTCCCTCCCCTTGTACAAAATAAAATGTACTCCCTCCGTTCCAAAATGTAAGAAGTTTTAGTCTTTTATTTCCCAGACGTATGTAGACAAGTTTGATGTAAGATTCACATATCTAGATACTTTTGGGCAAAAAAAGACTAAATCATCTTACATCTTGGAATGAAGGGAGTAGTAAATATCCATACTTATATGACTGGTTTGATTATGAAAAATTTAAGTAAAAAAAAAGGAAGTTTCTTTTTTTTGAAAATCAGGCTACATGGAGCTTGGGGTCCATTTGGTGTTTCGGAACATAACTCTTAGCATGCAACTATGGATTCATGCACACAGAGAGTCCTCGGAGGCTACGAGCCTGAAAACCGACACCGATGCCATCACCAAAAAAAACACATGGCGCTGCTGATATTTCGACTCCGCCAAAAAACACTAGTACACTCTTGTCCCCAAAGAACATGTTCAAAGAAGATCAGACGTCGAAGCACCGACGTCAACCGGTCCAACAAGCATATTCTACGGTCCAAGTAATCATGCACTTGAGTTGTGAATATTTTTTAGAGATGTGAATATTGCATCGCTTGAATGGTTGTATTGGTTGTTGATCGTGTACGAGATGTTTATAATGGCAAGGATGATGTTCACTGAAGTTCATGAATTTCAAAGCTTAGAAAAATAGTTACACTTCAATACTTTTTAAAATTGTATAGATGGTTAAAATTAAATGGCCAGCACTTTGGTTCATGTCCTTCCTAGTAGTGTGAACTTTAATTTTTTGCAGCGCAACATCAGTTAACATAAACTTGTTGTCGTTTGGATTCGTCACCGCTTTGAAGCACACGGTCATTGGGTACTTAAAGCATTTAGCGGTTCAAAATTAATTTACACTCATGTAAAGCGATACAATTATGGTGGTCAAAGGCGAGTCCAGTAGGCATGCTTAAACAGGCTTCAGCTTGCCCTCCAAAAAATCATATTTTTTACTACTACTAATCTTCGGTCTGCTCTCCCCGTCGATCTCTACTACTCGATGTATTAGTGTGTGATTTGTATGCTTTTAACCTGAACATTGATGGTATTTTGTCATAATTACATGTCTTAGATACTGACTTATTTTCTTCGGAAGTGGCGTTTAGTTTATAAGTTGTTAATTTCAGCCCACCCTCCAATTAATTCTTGGACTCGCCGTTGATGGTGGTCGTTGGCGTTCATCATGATTCGAGATGAATAGCGGGAGTGCAAACCTCAGACATGACAATATTTTATAAATAACTGATAAAAAAACAACATTTTTTGACCTACGTGGATTAAAATAAATATATTTATACTAAAATTTTATACTTCTTTATGACTTACTTTTATAATGCTATGATCTTAACAATAATTTTGTATTAATCAACTATCATAGTCAACCACATTTGAGTGTTGATAATATTAGCTATATTTTTTTTTGTAAACTTCTATGTAGATCATCGAAATGTTTCGTGTGCTCACTTCAAACCATATGTTGTAAAACAAGGTTCTCCTCGAATTAGTTATTTGATAATAGCATAAGAAATATAGTGTATATGTATATTTTTGTGAATATGTATGTGTGTATGTAGTTGTGAAAGTGCATGTGCCCTCATGTGTGGTTTTGGTAATTAATGACAATCTCTATGGACTAATGTTTGCATTGAGATATCTTTATAGATCTTGTCCATGGGAAAAGATTGGAGTTCATGTGTTGGACTCTAGAAGAGTATATGATGACCAAGGTTCTATCCAAGGGTTTATATGAAGAATGGTCATCTAGAGTTGAGCTTATTGCAAGCATGGCTTGGAAAAGGAGATTGAGTGAACATTCATGTTTATCTCCAAGCCATCATATATGTCAAGAAAAGAAGATGAAGTGCAAGTGGATGCATGAAGACGGAGCTAAGCAAGGCTCTCCCATAACGGAGTATGGGGGAGTACTTGAAGAAGTCTTCATCAAGCATGTGCTAGCAAGCACAATCAAGAAAGGTGTTCCAACTTGAGGGAATCAAGATCGTCTTCATCTAGCTCAACTGGAATGCGCAGGGCAAAGGTATGATCTTGATAGGTTTTCTATTTTACCGGTTTCATGGTGTTAGTGGGAGACCGGTTTATATGATAGACGGCATACTATCAAGAGGGGCTCTCAAGTGAGTAAATTGATCACATCTTTATGGAGAGCTCAAACCTTTGCATACTTGGCATATCATGTTTCTTGGTTCTTATTTGGCTTTTATCCATGTGAGAATTTAGAGCTTGTGTTCATCTCTGTACCAAACTCTAGTTCATCAAAAACGGATTTCATATGAATATCTTGTTGCGTTTTTTATGTTGGAGGTTTTACCGGCTTATCTTTGCTAGAAAGGTCAAACTCTCTCCTTGTGGTTTCCTCCTCACATGATGGACTATGATGTGTATGCACGATCTTGAAGGGCTTGTGATTATCTTCGAAACAAGCCCAAGATCATAGAAAATGGAGTCCGGATGAAAACTTGTTGCGTTTTCGTGTTGGAAATATTATCGGTTTATCCTTGAGGAAAGTTCCACACTTTCCCGTGTGTGGTAACTTAACTCTATTTATGTTTATCCTTGAGGAAAGCTCTTGTTGTTACCTTTCCAACAAAATTGGTTTCACCTGTTTTGGGGTTCGAACGAAAAAGATTTTGCTGTTTTCCTCTAAGTTTCTGGTTGGCCAGCCTAGGCCGGGCTCAAGGCCGGCCCAAGGCCAGCCGCCTCGGGCACCCTGCCGGCCTCCTTTGCCAACTCGAGGCTGGTCCGAGGTCAGGCCCAAGGCCGAGCGCCTCGGGTGCCTGGCCGGCCTTCTTCACCAACCCGACGCCGGGCCAAGGCCGGGCTCAAGGCCAGCCTCTCTAGCCACAACCGGCCTCCAAAGATTCCAGGCCGGGCTCTCGATTTCTGGCAGAAAAATGCCCCAACGGTTGGATTTAGTGGGGACCTATTTAAGGGGTCTTCTTCCCCAATGGTTCCTGAGCTTTAGCACTCTCTCTCCTCCTCCATTGTTGACCTCCAAAGTTTTGAGTTCTCTCAATTCCTCCCATAATTCTTAAATATCTTTGAGGAATTTGAGAGAGGTGATCTAGATCTACAATTTCACCAATCTATTCCTCCTCTAAGTGAGGGGAACCTAGTAGATCTTGATCTTGGAGTTTCATTTGTTGAGTTCTTCATTGTTCTTTCTCTCTTCTCCCCCCACAAGCATTAGTTGCTTTTGGTGGGCTTTGAGAGTGAAGGACTTGAGCACTTTTTGTGTTCTTGCCATTGCTTTTGTGCATCGGTTTATACTCTCCACGAGGATTCGTGGAAGTGAAAGTTCGTGAGCTTGTTACTCTTGGGTCTTTGGACCCTAGACGCCTTTTGTGGCGGTTGAGGTCTTTTGTGGCCACTTGGGAGCTCCCAATCCTTTTGTAGGTTGTGCCTCAAGATTGTTGTAAGGGACTCGATTTCCGCCCAAAAGGGAAATCAATAGTGGAAGGTGAACCGAGCTTTTGGGCAAGGTTCATCGGAGAATAGGGTGAGGCCATTTGTGGCGTTTGAGTTTGAAACTCACACCCCTCCAACGAGACGTACTCCCCTAAAAAGGAGGAACTCGGGAATACATCCTCGTCTCTGTTGGGAATCGTAGGCAGAAAACAAAAAAAATCCTAGCAACGATAACCATAAACTAGCCAAGATCTATTCTATGCAGATATACTATACGGAAGGAGAACGGAATACATACCCTTGTAGACCGAAAGCGGGATCACGTCCCCGCACGAACGTTGACGATGAAGACGACGTAGCCGACCTCAAGGTCGTGTAGTGGAAGTAGACAGCTCCCAGCGCCAAACGATGGCGCCTCGCGGTTCCACACACGTACGGTGTGGATGACGACCTCCGGGCTCCAGATCCAGCAGAGCAGCGGAAGTGGAAGAGTGGATCTAGCAGCACGGCGGTGTGCAAACTAAAGAGAGACTTCTCTCCTCGTACGAAGCTCCAGAATCGGAACCCCGTTCAAGGTAGGAGAGAAGAAGAGAGGAGATGGGCAATTTTCAAGGCATGGGGGCACT
The DNA here is from genome assembly GCA_947311845.1 of Poa pratensis. NCBI lineage: Eukaryota > Viridiplantae > Streptophyta > Magnoliopsida > Poales > Poaceae > Poa > Poa pratensis. Next base: position 83,510,785 of record CAMZMU010000036.1, read on the forward strand.
CCTATATAAAGGAGAGGGAGGGAGGCCAACCCCTTGGCTCCCCCATGTGGGACTATTCCCACATGGGGGTGCGCCGGCCATGGGGGGGTGCGGCTGCCCTAGTGGGCCCCATGTGGCCCACTAGGGTGGCAGCCCCCTTTTTCCTTTTTCCTTTTATTTTCTTTTTCCCCGAATGGGCCTCTAAGGCCCATTTAACTTTTAATGCCTTTTAAATTCGAAATTAATTAAATAAACATGTATTTAATCATTAATAACACTTATTAATATTAGATACATATTATTTAATTCATTCGGACCCCGAAACATATTTCGTGGCCTCCGATCAATCATCGGACAATTACCGGAACACTTCCGGAGCTCCAGAACACTTCCGGAGTTCCTGTTTCTCATTCTCTCTAAATCCAATCTAATCGTCACCCACCCTTAAGTGTGTTACCCCACGGTTCGGGATCACCCAGACATGATCGAGACTCTCTCTCCGATCAATCGACTAACAGCGGAATCTGGATATCCATGATAGCCCCTGTGTGTCCACGAATGTCTCTTTATTCGTTTGAACCTGTAGACGTCCAGTTTCAATCTCTTGCCTGGTGATACTTAGATTGTCGAGTGTCGTTCTCCGGTATCACATTTTACCGAGCTTGACCTCATCCTTGACAATCTATCTTCTCTCGTCTGTGATGTTACATCCCCGTGACCTAGTCACATGCTTGCAAGCTCATTAGATGTAATCTCACCGAGTGGGCCCAGAGTATCTATCCTGCTATGCGGATTGGCAATTCCCGCTATTGATTACTCGCCCCGACTACTTCCTTCCAATACCCGAAGGTGTCACCCTTATTGTCGTGCGTATGAGACATGACGTTAGGTGCGATCAGCCGTATCTTTCAGAAGCAGCGACTTGATATAATCTCACGGTCCAAGATCTGAAACTACGTTTCTATATATATTTTGGGTATGTCCATCAAATCATTCACCCAATGATATGACTCCGTTGTTAACCGGTTAATGCCCATGATCAGGAAACCTTGATCATCTGTTACACAACGAACTAGTCAAGTAGAGGCTACTAGGGACCTGGTTGTTTCTATACCACACGTGTATTATGTTTCCGAGTAATACAGTTATAGCATGGTATTAAAACGTATTATGAACAATAAGAGATATGACAAATAAAATCACTTTATTAATTGCCTCTAGGGCATATCTCCAACAGTCTCCCACTTGCACTAGAGTACAAATTAATCTAGTTTACAACTTGGTAAAAGCTTGACACCAATAGCATTACGGTGTTCTTCATGCTTGTCTCGTGGAAGAGGTTTCGTCAACGGATCTGCAACATTCAGGTCCGTGTGTATTTTGCAAATCTTTACATCGCCTCCCTTGACGTACTGCGTATGACATGGAAGCGTCGGAGAATATGTTTGGCGGTGGAGTGAGACCTTGGTTCCTTCACGTTGGCAATGGCCCCTGTGTTGTCGCAGAAGATAATCACAGGGTCTCGCGCACTGGGGAACACTCCAAGTTCGATGATGAACTTCCTGAGCCAAACAGCTTCATTTGCAGCATCCGTTGCAGCAATATACTCCGATTCCATTGTAGATTGGGCGACTATGGGTTGCTTCCCACTTCTCCAGCTCACAGCGCCTCCGTTCACCTTAAACACATAGCCTGTTTGCGATTTCGAGTCATCGGGATCTGTGCAGAAACTTGCATCAACGTAACCTGTTACGCCAAGTTCCTCTTCACAGCCTCCATAAACAAGAAACATGTCCTTGGTATACTTAAGATACTTCAGTATGTTCTTAACAGCTATCCAATGATCCTTGCCAGGATTACTCTGGAATCGACTCGTCAGACTAAGAGCCAATGCCACATCGGGTCGAGTACTTAACATGGCATACATGATCGATCCTATAGCCGAAGCATATCGAGTGCCATCCACCTCAGCTTTTCAAGAGCCGTCCGTGGACACTGAGCCATGCTCAATGTTTTTCCCTTGACAACTGGCACAAGACCCTTCTTTGCCAAATGCATATTGAACTTCTTCAATATCTTATCAAGGTAAGTACTTTGACATAACGCTAGTAGGCGCCTGGGTCTATCACGATAGATCTTAATGCCTAATACGTATGCAGCTTCTCCTAAGTCCTTCATTGAAAATTTACTGTTTAAATATTCCTTCACGCTTTTCAGAAGTTCCACATCATTCCCAATTAGTAATATATCATCCACATATAGAACTAGGAATGCAACTGAGCTCCCACTCATTTTCTTATAAATGCAGGTCTCTTCCAATTTTGGACAAATCCAAAACCTTTGATCACCTCATCAAAGCGAAGATTCCAGCTCCGAGATGCCTGCTTCAGTCCATAAATGGAACGCTGAAGTTTGCATACCTTGCCAACATTTCCTGGACTGACAAAACCTTCAGGTTGTACCATATACAACTCTTCCTCAATGTTGCCATTTAGGAACGCTGTTTTGACATCCATCTGCCATATCTCATAATCATGATATGCAGCTGTTGCTAGCAAAACCCGAATAGACTTTAGCATCGCTACCGGTGAAAACGTTTCATCGTAGTCAATTCCATGAACTTGTCGGAAACCTTTTGCGACAAGCCGAGCCTTATAGACGGTCACATTACCGTCAGCATCAGTCTTCTTCTTAAAGATCCATTTATTCTCGACAGCCTTGCGCCCTTCGGGAATCTCCACCAAAGTCCATACTTTGTTGTCATACATGGATTCTATTTCGGATTTCATGGCCTCAAGCCATTTCTCGGACTCGGGTCCTTCCATCGCCTCTTTGTAATTTGTAGGTTCGTCTTGTTCAATTAACATGACGGTGCAAACAAGATTACCGTACCACTCAGGAGAAGTACGGGTTCTTCCAGACCTACGAGGTACAATAGCCTCCTCGACATTTTCTCCCACTTCATCTGTTATGAAGGACGGTTCAGGAACTGTTTCCGTTGCGCCACTCGGTATTTCGAGTTCAGGATCAACTATCTCGTCGAGGTCTATTTTCCTCCCACTTACTCCTTTAGCGAGAAACTCCTTCTCGAGAAAGGTGCCGTTTCTAGCGACAAACGTTTTGCCCTCGGCTTGGTGGTAGAAGGTGTACCCTATGGTTTCCCGTGGATACCCTACAAAGACGACCTTTTCCGATTTTGGTTCTAGTTTGTCAGGCTGCAATTTCTTGACATAAGCCTCACAACCCCAAACTTTCAGGAACGACAGCTTAGGTTTCGCACCATGCCATACCTCATACGGTGTCGTTTCCACGGATTTAGATGGAGCCCTATTTAAAATGAATGCGGCTGTTTCTAACGCATATCCCCAAAACGATACGGGCAAATCGGTAAGAGACATCATAGACCGTACGCTATCTAATAAAGTACGATTACGTCGCTCGGACACGCCGTTGCGTTGTGGTGTTCCGGCAGGCGTAAGCTGTGGCACAATTCCACAGGCCTTCAGATGTGTGCCGTTGCGTTTTGCTACTGTAATTTGCAAAGTTAAGTAATGCTTGGTCTTTATGTAAATTCATTTTGTCTAGTTTTCATTGTTTAAAGTACCCAGAAAATGTCAGAAATAAAAGTTTTCAAAAAAATTATGAAAAATATTCTGTAAGTCCTAGTTTTTAAAGTGGAACGTGGGAGTACCAGAGGATGACCAGGGGGACCCACCAGGCCACCACACGCCCCCACGGCGCGGTGGAGGGCAGGCCGCGCCCTGCCCTGGTGTGGGGTCCACCTGGCCCTCCTCTCACTCATCTCTCCCCACTCCTTTCTCTCTCCCGACCATACGCACCACCATTGCTCAAACTCGTGTTCTTGCTGCTCTTGCTCAAAAATTTTCGATCTACTTGCTTAGCCCATCTTTGCTGCTGAAATTTGGATCAATTGCTCTCCGGTATGTGACTCCTCCGATTATCCAAATAGAATTTTGTTTAGTTGCTTATATCTTTAGCATTTTGGTACTGTAGGTGACATGTTATTAGAGCTTGCATGCTTGTTCTTATTTAGATTAACTAGTTTTGATGCATGTTTAGTCCCCTAGTAAGTCTCCCTAGTGTTTCCTTTGATTTAACCACTCCAAAATTATTTTTTATGAGGTTTGTTCAAAATTTCAGAAAAGGAAGATGGATAAACACACTTATGGAGAAATCTTTGAAAGGCAAACACCATCCTCCTCAAGGCAAACAAGGGCTTCAAGATCAAGAGGTGCACCTAGGCCATCATACAATGAGGATCTTTGGCACCGAGAATCGGTGAAGAGGAAGATGATGGTGTTCCTCATCCATCTATTTTTCCATGCTTTAACTTTATGAGAGATGCAGGGATTATGATGACTTCATAAAGATGATTAACAATGTTGGTTTGATGGAATTTATGCAGGATGAGAGGCCACAATATGCTAACCTCACTAAGATTTTTGTTGAAAGCTTTAAGTTTAATAACTCTACTTTTAACCCCACTGTTGAGTTTAAGATTTATGATCGTGCATGCAACATGGACTTGAAAAGATTTTGCAGGGTCATAGGTGTTGCTCCATCTGGGACAGCGAGAAAGATCAGGGCAAAGCCGCGCGAGTTGGCGGATCTTTACCATGAGCTGAGCTATGATGATCTCCGCAGAGTGCAGCGCGGTAAGATAAGGAACATTCAATTTCCAGCCATCAGGTACTTCACATATTATCTTGCCACGAGTGTGCTTGCTAGAGAGAACACTAGTAGTATTTCTTCCTATCATCTAGCTTTTCTTGCTCATGCACTTAAAAATAATAAAACCTACAACCTTGGTGCCCTGATTGCTCGCCGCCTTGCCGCCAAAGGTCCCATTTTTGGAGGCATTATTGCTGCACGTGTTTTAGCTGATCTTGGTCTTCCTGCTGATCCTTCTGATGAATTGTTGATTCCAGAAAGACTTGATCTTGCCGCCATGAAACTTCATGATTTTGTTACTAATAATTCATCTACTGGACATTTGATGTATAGAGTTGTTTTTGCTAATGGACCTGAGCTAGAGGTCCGGCTTCCACAGCCTAGTTTGTTCAGTGTTTTCAGGGGTCCTCTATCATATTCGAGGGAGGATTTGGACAACCACCTCGGTGCACCGGATTTCCATTTACAGCACTACCCTGAGGACCGACAGGAGACCTTCGTGGCACCCCCTGAGGACTACACCGTGTACTATGGTGGTGCATCCTTGAGCTTTCACTCGGACGAGGAACCCTCTTCGTCACACACTGAGGGCGCGCCAAGCTGGCAGCCATGGGGATGATTAGTCTCCCACTTAGGCCAAAAGCCTAAGCTTGGGGGGAGGTATGCCGATAAGTTCACTCATTTTATCATATTCATATCATGTCGGTACTTTGTATATCCATGTTTTAGTTTGTTTCTTTTTCTTTTGTTTCTTGTGTCCATTTCATTTTCGCAAAACACCAAAAGACCAAAAATATTTCCTTTATTTCTCTTGCTTTTGAATTTGTAGTGCTAGTTTACTTTATTTTCCGTTTTGGATTGTTATTCAAAAATCCAAAAAGATTTTGCTTTGTTTGCTTGTTTCTTTCTATGCTTGCTCTAAATTCGAAAACCCAAAAATATTTGTTGTTCTTCTGCCGTTTTGTATAGTTGTTTCAGGAGTTCGAAAAATTTCCGTGGTTCCACTTGGACTTGGTTATCATTTCACATCATTCAAGCCACACGAGTGAAAAGCAATAATGACGACTTACGACAATTCGGATGTGGTAAAAGGCTGGTATGAACTCTATTTGTTTTTCATTTTTGTAAATATGCCTACTCATGTGAACATGCTTAGCTATCATGGTAGTGGTTATGTTATTTAATGATTACTTAGTAGTTTATGTCTTCTTATGACCAGTACCAAATTGCTAATAGCGAATAACATGTCATATAGATATTTACATGCATTGTTCTATTCGTAAAACGGTATGGCAGGCTGGTATCCTCCTCTGAATAATTCACTTGATTCGACTTGGCACATGCTCACACATGTTATGACTGAAACTCCTTCTCGAGAAAGGTGCCGTTTCTAGCGACAAACGTTTTGCCCTCGGCTTGGTGGTAGAAGATGTACCCTATGGTTTCCCGTGGATACCCTACAAAGACGACCTTTTCCGATTTTGGTTCTAGTTTGTCAGGCTGCAATTTCTTGACATAAGCCTCACAACCCCAAACTTTCAGGAACGACAGTTTAGGTTTCGCACCATGCCATACCTCATACGGTGTCGTTTCCACGGATTTAGATGGAGCCCTATTTAAAATGAATGCGGTTGTTTCTAACGCATATCCCCAAAACGATACGGGCAAATCGGTAAGAGACATCATAGACCGTACGCTATCTAATAAAGTACGATTACGTCGCTCGGACACGCCGTTGCGTTGTGGTGTTCCGGCAGGCGTAAGCTGTGGCACAATTCCACAGGCCTTCAGATGTGTGCCAAACTCAAAACTCAAATATTCGCCACCACGGTCGGATCGGAGGTGCTTTATTTTCTTGTTAAGTTGATTTTCAACCTCACTTTGAAATTCTTTGAACTTTTCAAAAGTTTCTGACTTGTGTTTCATTAAGTAGATATACCCGTATCTACTCAAGTCATCAGTGAAGGTTACAAAGTAACGATAACCACTGCGCGTTGATACGCTCATTGGGCCGCACACATCTGTATGTATAACTCCCAATAATTCCGACACACGTTCAACGAAACCATTGAACGGTGACCTAGTCATCTTGCCCATGAGGCATGGTTCGCAAGTGTCAAGAGATCCAAAATCTAATGACTCCAAAAGTCCAGCTGAGTGGAGTTTCTTCATGCGCTTTACACCAATATGACCAAGTCGGCAATGCCACATATACATGGCGGTATCATCACTAAGTCTAATCCTTTTGGCATCTATGTTATGGATATGTGTACTACGATCGAGATTCAACAAGAATAAACCATTATTCACAGGAGCATCAACATAAAAGATATCATTCATCGAAATAGCACAACCATTTGATACTGAATTGAATGAATATCCGTCTTGCAACAAGCAAGAACCACTTATAATGTTTACACTCAGAGATGGCACAAAATAACACTTATTTAAAACCAAAACTAATCCCGAAGGTAGATGTAGAGGGAGCGTGCCGACGGCCATCACGTCAACTCTTGATCCATTGCCGACGCGCATCGTCACCTCGTCCTTTGCCAGGCGCCGACTATTCCGTAACTCCACCTGTGAGTTACAAATATGAGCAACAGAGCCGGTATCAAATACCCAGGTATTACTACGGGCGCATGTAAGGTACACATCAATAACATGTATATCAAATATACCTTTATCTCTCCCGACAATCTTGCCGGCCTTCTTGTCTTCCAGGTACTTGGGGCAGTTGCGCTTCCAGTGACCATCTCCCTTGCAGTAGAAGCATTCCACGTCAGGTTTGGGACCAGGTTTGTTAGCCTTGGATTTGGCAACGTGTTTGCCATCCTTCCTAGACTTCCAGTTCTTCCTTCCCTTGCCGCCAGATTTCTTAAAATCGACGGTCTTGTTGACCATCAACAGCGTGTGCTCCTTCTTGATTTCCACCTCAGCAGTCTTGAGCATCACGAACACCTCAGACAGGGACTTAGCCATGCCCTGCATGTTATAGTTCCTGACGAAGCCTTTGTAGCTAGGAGGCAACGATTGCAGCACCCTATCAATCGCCAGCTCATCAGGAATCTTGCATTCAAGAGCGTTCAGACGTTGAATGTAGCCAGACATTTTGACCACGTGCTCGCTCACACTGCTATGCTCTTCCATCTTGGCTGAGAAGAAAAGCTCAGAAGCTTCATACCTCTCAGCCTTAGCCTGCAGCGCAAAGACAGCCTTGAGATCAGAAATTATCTCAAAAGCACTCATCTTCTCAAAGCGCTTTTGCAGGTCGGCTTCCATGGCGTAGAGCATGCCACTCTGGACGAAGGAGGAATCCTCCGACTTGGTCTGATAGACCTTCTTCTCGTCATCGGAGGCGTCGACTGCAGGAGGGTCACCTAGGGCGGCTTCAATGACGTAAGCCACCTTGTGGGGAGTGAGGAGGATCCTCAGGTTGCGGAACCAGGACATGAAGTTCGACCCATTGGTCTTAAGCTTTTCTTTCTCAAGGAACAGGCCAAGGTTAAAGGTGGGGTGAGACATCTACAATGGAATTTGCAAAACATAAGACGTTTGTTCATAATAAAATATGGGTTCAAGTTTTAGCAAAATTAAAACTACCAGAACTCCCACTCAAGACGAGTATCCCTCTCATCGTCTTAGTGATTACACAATCCTCATCCATTACGCTACCCCCATTGATCAGGCGAATAGCATAACTTCAAAGGTAGACATCGTATATCAATCACATCACCGTATGTGACTCGTGCTTAACCTTTCGGTACTTGTGTTCCGAGGCCATATACTGGTATATGCTAGGCTCGCCATAACACCCTTTGCCGTATTTGCGTGTGCAATGTGGCTTACACCCACTGTATGCGAACGAAGAGACGAGTGTAGACGAACGGGATCGAAACCCCAAACGACGTACCCCGTAACGTAGAACTTTATTGGTGGTGCACGACAGAGAGAGAACACTATTATCGGAATTTTGGGAGGGATCATCTTATATTACTACCGCCGTGTAACTAATATATAGACATATATATATATATACACAATATAAGATGCACACAATCTACATAACATCTAATATGAAATGTAATGCGACATGATATGGTCTTCTCCGCGCCGATGGTCTCCTTCGCGCCAACAGTTTATAAACAATTTAATAAACCTACCTTGACCATATCACATTGCCCCTGCAAAATAAAGTTAGACGCTTCTACTTTATCTTTTGCATATTTTACGTGGCTGCTAGGGCTTCCGCACAAGAACCGTTTCTTACCTACGAAAACAACCACAACAGCGATAAGACAATTGTCTCTATTACACCCCTTTCGGGGCCCTCCATTGTAAATGCGATATCAACTACTGTAGGAGATACAGACACCCGCCAGCCACATATACGGTACAAGCCATATGTCAGGTGTGGAACCAGTCTCGCGTAAGAGTACGCGTAAAGTCGGTCCGGGCCGCTTCATCCCACAATGCCGCGTGATACGTCCAAAACGTATCTAATTTTCCGAACACTTTTGCTATTGTTTTTCCTCTAATTTGTCTGATTTGAATGCAACTAACACGGACTAACGCTGTTTTCAGCAGAATTGCCTTGGTGTCTCGTTTTTGTGCAGAAAGTCAAAGTTTCAGAAAAATTCCAGAAAAAGTTCCATAAATCCTATTTTCCAGAAGACCCGCGGAGCCAGAAGACGAAGCGAGGAGGGTGCACAGGGGCACCACACGCACCCAGGGCGCGGGTGGGCCCTTGCCGCGCCCTGGGGTGGTGTGGCCCCCCTGTGTGGCCCCCAGCGCTCCCCTTCGGACTACTAAAAGCCTCTGACCTAAAAACTTCGGGGAATTGACGCTTTTTCCAAAAACCTTTCAGAGCTCCGCCGCCATCGAAAACCCTATTTCGGGGATCAGAAACTCCGTTCTGGCACCCTGCCGGGACAGGGAATTGGAGGAGATCATCGCCATCATCATCACCGCCACCTCTCCATCGACCATCCATGACTCCCCCATCCATGTGTGAGTAATTCCCCCGCTGTAGGCTGAGGGGATGGTAGGGATTGGATGAGATCATTCATGTAATAGTTGTGAGATTTGTTAGGGCTTGGTGCCTAGTATCCATCGGTAGTACTTTATGTCATTGTTGCAACTTATTGTGCTTAATGCTTGTCACTTAGGGCCCGAGTGCCATGATCTCAGATCTGAACATGTTATTGAATCACGAGAATAATTATTGTTTTGGATCATATCTATAAGTTGTATACACACGTCACTGTCCGGAACCCGAGACCCCAAAGTGACAGAAATTGGGATAACCGGAGGGGATGGTTGCGACGTGAGGATCACATGTGTTCACGAGTGTTAATGCTTTGCTCCGGTGCTTTATTAAAAGGAGCACCTTAATTACCAGTAGTTTCCCTTGAGGCCCCGCTACAAACGGGCTGCTAGGACAAAAGATGTTGTGCAAGTTTCTCATTGCGAGTACGTACGACTAAATACGGAACACATGCTTATGATTGATTATTACTTGGATACCTTATTATTATATATCTGCAATTGCCCTGTGTATGACTATTTCATGAATTATCTCATCCATGCAGCGCCCGTTCATCCATCCCTATGCCTACAGTATTTTAATCCTGCTGTCTACTGCAATTATTACTGCTGTCCTTATTTTACTGCTGCTATTATTTCACTACTGCTACTGTCATAAAACTGTTGCTACTGATAAACTGTGTCGAGCAAGTCTACTTCCAGGTGCAGCTGAACTGACAAATCATCTGTCAAGGCTTATAAATATTCTTTGGCTCCCCTTGTGTCGAATCAATAAATTTGGGTTTTACTTCCCTCGAAGACTGTTGCGATCCCCTATACTTGTGGGTCATCACCGCGATATAAACAAGTACACGCTAGAGGGTAACAAATGTAGAATCGATGCCCACATTCAACATGTGTTCTAACCGTACAGATATATCTACGCATAGATCGGCTCTGATACCACTGTTGGGAATCGTAGGCAGAAAACAAAAAAATTCCTAGCAACGATAACCATAAACTAGCCAAGATCTATTCTATGCAGATATACTATACGGAAGGAGAACGGAATACATACCCTTGTAGACCGAAAGCGGGATCACGTCCCCGCACGAACGTTGACGATGAAGACGACGTAGCCGACCTCAAGGTCGTGTAGTGGAAGTAGACAGCTCCCAGCGCCAAACGATGGCGCCTCGCGGTTCCACACACGTACGGTGTGGATGACGACCTCCGGGCTCCAGATCCAGCAGAGCAGCGGAAGTGGAAGAGTGGATCTAGCAGCACGGCGGTGTGCAAACTAAAGAGAGACTTCTCTCCTCGTACGAAGCTCCAGTATCGGAACCCCGTTCAAGGTAGGAGAGAAGAAGAGAGGAGATGGGCAATTTTCAAGGCATGGGGGCACTCCTATATAAAGGAGAGGGAGGGAGGCCAACCTCCTTGGCTCCCCCATGTGGGACTATTCCCACATGGGGTGCGCCGGCCATGGGGGGGGGGGCGGCTGCCCTAGTGGGCCCCATGTGGCCCACTAGGGTGGCAGCCCCCTTTTTCCCTTTTTCCTTTTATTTTCTTTTCCCCCGAATGGGCCTCTAAGGCCCATTTAACTTTTAATGCCTTTTAAATTCAAAATTAATTAAATAAAGCATGTATTTAATCATTAATAACACTTATTAACATTAGATACATATTATTTAATTCACTCGGACCCCGAAACATATTTCGTGGCCTCCGATCAATCATCGGACAATTACCGGAACACTTCCGGAGCTCCAGAACACTTCCGGAGTTCCTGTTTCTCATTCTCTCTAAATCCAATCCAATCGTCACCCACCCTTAAGTGTGTTACCCACGGTTCGGGATCACCCCAGACATGATCGAGACTCTCTCTCCGATCAATCGACTAACAGCGGAATCTGGATATCCATGATAGCCCCTGTGTGTCCACGAATGTCTCTTTATTCGTTTGAACCTGTAGACGTCCAGTTTCAATCTCTTGCCTGGTGATACTTAGATTGTCGAGTGTCGTTCTCCGGTATCACATTTTACCGAGCTTGACCTCATCCTTGACAATCTATCTTCTCTCGTCTGTGATGTTACATCCCCGTGACCTAGTCACATGCTTGCAAGCTCATTAGATGTAATCTCACCGAGTGGGCCCAGAGTATCTATCCTGCTATGCGGATTGGCAATTCCCGCTATTGATTACTCGCCCCGACTACTTCCTTCCAATACCCGAAGGTGTCACCCTTATTGTCGTGCGTATGAGACATGACGTTAGGTGCGATCAGCCGTATCTTTCAGAAGCAGCGACTTGATATAATCTCACGGTCCAAGATCTGAAACTACGTTTCTATATATATATTTTGGGTATGTCCATCAAATCATTCACCCAATGATATGACTCCGTTGTTAACCGGTTAATGCCCATGATCAGGAAACCTTGATCATCTGTTACACAACGAACTAGTCAAGTAGAGGCTACTAGGGACCTGGTTGTTTCTATACCACACGTGTATTATGTTTCCGAGTAATACAGTTATAGCATGGTATTAAACGTATTATGAACAATAAGAGATATGACAAATAAAATCACTTTATTAATTGCCTCTAGGGCATATCTCCAACAGTCTCCGCGTGCCTCGGTTATTTCTATACCCGTGCTCTTTATTTATGCACTTTACATTGTGATAGCCTTCGTGCTTGAAGTATTATATCTTGCTATCACTTCATTGCTTGTCTTGCTTAGCATAAGTTGTTGGTGCACATAGGTGAGCCTAGTATATTTAGGTTGTTGACTTGTTAATTTAAACACCTAGTTTTATTCTGCAATTATCAAGCCTAAACCAGAAAATTTTTAAATCGCCTATTCACCCCCTCTAGGCGACATCCTTGTCCTTTCAAGTTGTCTCCATTTTAATATCCTTAAATATCATGGTAGAGATCTCTAAGGCTTGTGTTTTAGAAATAATTCAATGGTGCTTTCTGGTGTATCATTAGGCGAACATGTTTATATACACTTTTAGAGTACAAAATGAACCATCGGTAAAAATGTATCTATTTAGTTCGGTCTAGTAATAAGTTTAAAAGAGAGAAGAATTACTAGGAGAAAAAGGTGGTTCCTACCGAAGCCGATTTTTGTGGTAGAATGGCCTTTGTTCGGGGTTAAAACTATTTTTACCACGATAAGGGTACAAGCCGCGTGGCTGATTTATCAACCAGGGTCCATAAAATGTGTGGTAAATTGTTTGCCATCAACTGTATACAAAACAAGTATTTAAGTGTAGAACTTTTATGACAAATATCGGATTTTATACTGATGAAATTTGTGGTCAAACTTAGTGCACGTTAAACAAATTAAATAGGGACAGAGGGAGTATGTTGCACCTTCTAAGGTGTATCTTAAGCATGGTGATTTGGTGGCACATGCATTTTGTGCTAATAAAGGGGTTAGTGCGCTTTGTTGTGCCCGAGGGTATTATTGCGTTTATTAATACATAACATACTGGTCTGAATAAAGATTAGTATCTGACAAATGACCAGGAACAAATCCACACCCTTTTCAAGAAAATATTGCACATATTGGTCTAGCTCATGCAGTATAAACTGTATAATACAAAAGTAACAACTTTGGATTTGTTAATCTCTTAATAAGGCAAGCCCGACAACTGGTGTGTGGAGGCGGAGGAGCCGTGCGAGCTGGGGCTAGTCGAGGTGCAGCCGGAGGTAGAGCTGTCATGTGTCGCCCGTGCTCGTGCTTGCAGGGAGGGAGGAGGTACAATGAGGAAGGGGAGAGGAGGAGGTCCTCTCGGGTGGCTAGTCACCCGGAGCAACAGACATGAGCCATTCGTGGCGCGCACGAGAGGAGAGCGATGAAAAAACTCGAGGCCGAATCCCTCCCGATTTGTGGTGCCCTTCAGCAGTGGTGGTAGATTCGCGACCGAATCGCTCAGAGTTGTGGCGGAGCTGCCGAATCGATGTGAGAAAAGGCGGGAAGGAGGGGCGTGAGGGCGACGTGAAAATTCGGATTTGCAGTTATCGTGCGCGCGTTGGCCTTTTGGTTTTATAGCAATAGCGCAAGTATTTTATGTTTGCAACACTTGCTGTTTGTTTTGGTTTGACAAAAAAATGACAAAATTTAAATCAAGGACAACTACTGGAGGTTCATTTTTGGTTCGAAATGACCTAATAAGGACGGGAATCAATGTTGGCCATGCACGGGAGGAGAGCGACGGACGTCATTCCTTGAGACTGAATCCTTCCTGATTTGTGGTGCCCTGTGCAGTGATGATGGATTCGCGACCGGATCGGTCAGAGTTGTGGCAAAACTGTCAGATTTGAGGCCAAATCGATGGGAGAAGAGGCAGAGGTGGTCACCGGAGGGGAGGCGCACGTGTTGGTCTTTCTGTTATATAGCAACAGCCCAAATGTTTTATATTTGCAACATTTGGTGTTTTTCTTTTGACAATTTTTTCGGCAAATTTATATGAGGGCAGCTGTTGGAGCAAGATTTAGGCCCCAAATGACCTAAAAAAAAGTTATGCCGTATAAGGTTAGCTACTGAAAATGCTCTAAGAGAGGGGCAACACCATATTTTTGTGTGCAGTAGATAGAAAAGTAAGTTTTGTGTTCAACTGAACGAATAAATAATATTATATTTTACCTTTACAAAAACCAATGGAGGATCGACACGTGAAGCAACAAGGGAGCTCTATTTTTAGGGAGATTAGATAGTGGAAGGATATATTCCGAGCGACAATGATGCATACGAAAAACCTGAAGTTGTTTATCGAAAATTGAAAACGTGAAGTTGGATACGAAAACATAAAGTTGTTTTCAGAAGATTGGTAATGTGAAGTTGGAAACGAGAAGAGTATGAGCGTGTAGAAAAGCCATAGGATGCCATTGGGCTGTCTGACCGGACTAGGACTTCCGTACGAACACATAAGGTACACGTAGGCTTGGAGAGGGAGTGACGCGCGAGAAGACCGAGGAGGAGGGGAAGGAAAAGAAGCAGGAGGCCGGGCTGGTTTCTGCTTGTTTTTCCTAGCTGGCAACAGCAAGAACACCGGGTGGCAGGGCGCCAACTCACACAAACCTTCCCTCCCCTAATCAGCATAATCACACACTAAGCATGAATGAATGACGTTGCCAATTCATCCCAACGAACAGGCGGGACATGCCAAGAATCCACCATGGCATCGCCACATCCTCCTCTTTTTTCTATCTCTCTCTCTCTCTCTTTCTGAGTAGGCATTGCCACCTCATACATACGTTTGATCGCCATTGCAGCAGGGTAAACGAGCTCAGAGATGATGGAGCAGGTGCACTTTTGGGAGGTTTCTAGACTCTGCTCGTCGTGTCTTATATATTTCAAAATTTGAACTGACCGAAGTGGATTAGCGAGTGCTAGTACTACATGACGACTACATACATTGGAGTATAGAGTGGTGCAGTTAGGAAACAGACAAACCAAAATAACACAGGAAAGAAAGAAGAAAAGAATTCACACACTCTTCAGTAATAACTTACACGCACCCCACCATTTGCAAAAGCTTCTCTACGCTCTGCTCTCTTTTTACCCTCTCATCTTCTCGATCTCGGTGTGCACTGCGCGTAACGTTCCCGAGCCCCACCGGGCAGCGTCGGAGGGCGGGCGGGCGCCGCCGGGACCCTCTGCAAAATCGGCGGCTTTCCCAAAACCCTCCAGCCCCAAAGCCCCCACCCTTTCTTTTCTTTCTTTGCCCGGAAGAAATTAAAACAGCTCACATCACACCACCATGTCGCAGCATTGCATCCGTGGCAACCGCATCAGCAGCGGCGGCTCCTCCACCCTCACGCTGGCGTCATGGCCGTGTGGAGCTTCGTCGGCGGCAAGGAATTCTCGGATGGCGGCGAGGCCGGGGCCGCGGACGTCGCGCTCCCAGGAGGCGGCCTCGGCGGCGGGTCCGGCCCCCGCGAGGCGCGCGCGGACGGTGGCGGAGGCGTCGAGGCGGCGCACGGGCCAGCCCCAGCCGTCCGCCATGCGCCGGATCTTGGACGCCTGCGCGGCGGCCAGGACGCGGGTGTTGGCCTTGATCTCGTCCACCGCCGCGCGGAGGCTCTTCCGCCCCGCGAAGTACTCGCCCAGCTCCGGCACGCCGATAGCCTTGCCGAGCCCGGGCGCGTGCGCGGCGCGCTCCGCGGGCGTGGTGGCCGCGAAGTAGTCGCGCAGCTCCTCCACCATGCCGCCGCCCACCATGTCGTCCACGCGCCGGTCCAGGTACTCGGCGAGCAGCGCCTCCTCCACGTCCACCCACAGGATGCAGCACGGGAACCGGAACGCGGGCCGGTACGACAACCGATCCGAAGAGAAGGGGTCGGGGTTGGAGGCGCTGTCGAGGTGGGTGGCGAGGAGGGCGTGGATGAGGGAGTTGGACCCGCCGGCGACGACGGGCACGCGGCCGCGGGCGGCGATCGAGGCGGCCGTGGAAGCGGCGAGGGAGCGGAAGTAGGTGGGGGAGAGCGCGCCGGCGTCCGGGCGGAGGGCGCCGAGGAGGTGGTGCGGGACGCCGCGGCGGTCGGCGAGGGGCACCTTGTTGGTGGTGATGTCGAGGCCGGCGTAGAGCTGGATCTTGTCGGCGTTCACCACCTCGCCGCCGACGGCCCGCGCCGCGTCGATGGACAGCTTCGTCTTCCCCGTGCCCGTGGCGCCCACGATCACCACCAGCCGCGTCCTGGGCGCGCCGGCATCCTCCTCCCCAATCTTCCACCCCGATCCGCCGCTCGAAGAGGAAGAAGAAGAACAAGAACCCACCATTGGCGCCGGCCGGCGGTGGTTCTCGTCCCGGATCCGCAATGAACGGCGCGCCGGCCCGGACGCAGAGGCCATGATCTGGGAGGAGCGCGCGAGGAGTGTGGCGGTAATCGTGTTGGCGAGGGTGGTGGTCATGGAGCTAATGCTCCGAGCTGGATCCTAATTAGGCGCCTAGGATCGCGTTTTGTCTCTTGCTAATACGGCCTAGCCTTATACGGGACCCAAAGGCAGAGGCAGAGATCGAAACAGAGGCTTGTTGGAATCTGCTCCGATGATTTGCGCGCACCCGGAGTTTGATTTTTTGCCGCTTGCTGTGTTGCCGCGCGCCTAATCTTTTCCCCGCCTTAATTTGGGGGGTGTTTTTGCCGGGGTTTTGTGGTAAGGGATTTTTCGTCTGTGGGCAATCCAACTACTGGGGATTGCGTGGGTGCGTGCGTGGGTTTATATACCGGAGGATACGCGGCGCTACCACCGGGGAGACATCGAGACAGAGACAGCCAGGCAGGTATAATGGCATGTACAATGCAAGATGGTTAGGGAGGTGCTTACAGAAATAAACCGGTTTTTGTTTAAGCACCGGTGCTTATTTACACTAGGCAGATGCCTAACTAGGCACCTTTCCTACACAAATAAGCACTGGTGCTTAGGAAAAATGTTTGTTTATTTCTGCAAGCACCCCTCTAAGCACTCTCCATTGTACATGGCCTAATAAGCCAAAAAGAAGGAAGCTTACTATTTTGGCCGTGTTGTGAGAACAGTGGACATGCCACTGCACATAGTTCAGGGGATCTAAGAGCATCTCCACCGGCATCCTCCAAATGAGTGTCCGGCACTCCTCAATTGCGGCCTAATTGGGGGTGTCGGACATGTGTCCAGCTAATTGGGGGTTGCAGCCCACAACGGCGCACCCCAAAGGCTCGCCCCCAAACGGCGAGCAACCGGTCAAACACCTTGCGGGCATATTTTGGTTCACATTGATACAAATTGAAATTAAAATTTAAATTAGAACAGATATAAATTGAAATGTAAACTACCGTTACAATAAATCTAAACTAAACGTCGCCACTCGGGCCAGCCTCGTCGTCGTGCGTGTCCTTCTGGCTCTGGGCTAACAAGCGCGAGCACACACGCCTCTCCTGCCGGAGCGCGCTCGCCGCATGACGCATGGCCTCCCGCTCTCTCGCTGCCGAAACCCTCGCATGCGCCTGCCTCGCCAGCCGAGCCTGGTTCAGCTCTTCGTGGGCCTCCTGCTCGGCGAGCAGCTGAGAGGCCGCATGCTCTAGGCCCTCCGCCTGGGCGATGAGCTGCTGCTCGGGCGTCACCGCCTGGGCGTTGAGCTGCTCGTACGCCGCCCGCTCGGCGGCCATGAAGGCGCGGCAACGGGCATCCCGCTCCGCGCTCTTGATGGAGGCCTGGATGATGGCGGCCTCCACGGCGTCGCCAGCCGCCTCGTAGCCGAGCCTGACCTGGCGGCTTGCATGCTCGTTGTGCCAGCTCTCGAACGAGTTGGCGGCAACCACCTGGTCTGGCCACAGCGGCGGCAAGACAGCCTGCTCCGGCTCCTGCTGCGGCGGCGGCACCTGCCCGGGGTACGGCACCTCCTGCTCCGGATCCTGCTCCTCTTGCTTGTCCACGTCCACGTCGTCCACCTTCGCACAATCGAAGGCTGGTTCATCGGCGGCTGCATCTTGCGCCGTGGGTTGAGGACGGCATGCTACCTGGGTGAGGATGGCCCATGAGGTGGCGAGGCATGTTGTTGCTGTGGGCTACGGTGGGCTACGGCGAGCGTCGGTGGTGGTGTGCAGAAATGGCAACACGGTGGGGGCCATTTTTATAGTCGTCGAGGCTCGAGGCGGGAAACAGAGGTGGGAAGCGGTGGCGCTGGACGGAATCGCCGGGTGGGTGAGCACGCGTCGCGTCAGAGTTAATGGCGGCGACACGTCTGCGCCACTGCGCCGCTTGGGAAGCCGGGAAAGGCTGGGCGCTCAGCAGCGCCGTTGTAAATGCGAGGCATGTGGCAGATGCATCGCCGTCCCGTCCCTTCGTCGCCTGCGGGAACGCGTCGCCATTAACGCGGACGGAACGGCCTCCTGCCCGGAGCCTTATACTCCTAGTCACGCCGGCGTTGTGTGTATGACATGCGGGCCACCCCTGTCGGAGTGCACGTACGGGCAGTATCCGGCACTTTCAAGAGGGCATCCAAACTTGGGAGCCCTTTCGGGGGTCCTGGACACGATTTCGCTCGGGGCAAGCAATTGGGGTGCCGTTGGTGGCGTATTTTTGTGTCCGGACCCCATTGGACCTTTTGGGGTCAATTGGAAGGTGGCGGTGGAGATGCTCTAAAATAAAACTGCTCGTTTTGTTTTGGTTGGAGGATCATGCATGATTGGGTCGCGGCCATGCGTGTGCCAAGGGGCAGGCAGCTTCTGTGCTCGTGACTCCAGGAAATGCGAACAAGTGTAGCGTTCGAAAGATAGGGGTTCAGGGCCGTGCTTAAAATAAGCGGCGCATGCCCCTACCCGGGGACGGCGGGGAGAGAACATTCCAGGGCGTGCGGTGGCGGATGTCGCCTGTCCCGGCGGCCGGAGTTGTTTAACCTGTCCATCTGCTCCCGGCGCACGGCGTGCTATCGGTGTTGGATTCGGCGAACCAACGCCGTGCGCCACCATGCCTCGGCGATTCTGGCCGCTTGGTCCTCTAATTGGGCGTCGCGTCCGTGCGCATCGGCGACGGGTCCCCGTGGCCGTGGATGCCAATTTTGTTCGGTTCCCGCGATCCCAAGTTGCCACGCTTTTTTCTTCAGGCTAATATTCTCCCGCGCACTGCACGCACCCAAGTTCATCGCTCGTTTTCCCGTCGCTCCATCGACGCTGTTCATGGCAAGGAACGCACCGTCGCGACGACTTTCGGTCATACTACCAGATGGACACAGGTTTGACCTTGACTTATAATCACAATCCTTCCACCGGCGGTTCTCTCAACAAAAAAAAAAATTCCTTCCACCGGCGGACGAGCACATGTATGAATAATCCACCGGCGGGCGGCGGGTCGTCCTCCGTCGAGCTGAGAGCGAGACCTGCATGCAAGTACCAAATTCACCGACGACCCTCCTTTGCCAGTGGATTGGTACCCTGGCAACCTAGCTTGTTTTTCTTCCTCACTTAATTGCCACCTCTCAGCTTGTCCTTGCCCGTACAAGTCTCTGAAAATACTAATCCCTCCGTCTAGACTCACGCGCTTTGTTCCTCCAACTTCTAGAAAATATAGACACCCATATTTCTTCACATCCATCATTCAACAGGGATTTAACGAATATAGTGCGTGCATTTTTGTGTTTTTTCATAATGCTAAATTTGCATATCATCAAAGCGCTATTTTTCATGCAAAAATAAATTATGATACATTATTTTCTATTCGATATAGTCAAAGATAAATGTTACAAAATGTGTATGTCCTATATTCTAGGATATTTTTGACACTAGACACCTGGGAGGCTCCCGCTGAACCCTAATGCAATCTATTCTCTTTGGCTCATCCTGAAAATAATTAAGATTTTCCGCGCATATTGTTTGCCTGTGAGAGGACGAGAATCTGGTCCGATACGCTAGCTTTGTGTAGAGATTGCCATTTCATCTAGGAGATTATGCGGCTAGTTCCCGAGTGGACAAAACAATTATCGCATTGTGACGTATTTGCAAGGCGCCTTTGTTTCGGTTGAGGCTTGGTGGTAGACTACCTTAGGTAGTGTGGGAACCAAAATGCAAACAATGGGTGTGTATGTTCTAAGGCTGCGCACGGTTAACCAAAAACCGAGAAACCGAACTGAAAAAAACCGAACCGAAATTGTGGTTATTTGGTTTCCGGTTAAGGTTAAATTAGTAAAATAGCTAACCATATGCCTTGCGGTTAATACGGTTAATAACCAAAAACCGAATGGTTAACCAAAAAAACCGAAATGCCTATTAACTTTTATTAATTTGCTACTTTTATTGACTTTTATTAACTTTACGGGTTACTTGTAGCATGTGATTTGCTACTTGTATAGACTTTTATTAACTTTATGGGTTATTTGGTTACTTTGGATCATATGACTATTAATTTTATAGTCTATTCCGTTATTTTGTAATATATGGCCACGAAAAGAAATTGTCATTTTAAAATTCGCGTCAACTTAGGTTAATTTGGTTATTACCGAAACCGAACCGAAATTAAATGGTTATTACCGAAACCGAACCGTATTCTCGTATAAAACCGTATTTACCGAAGTATTGAAACCGTATAAATAAAAAAACCATATAAACCGAACCGAACTAACCATATTAACCGAACGCGCAGCCGGAGTATGTCTCCTAAGATCACTAGGAATAATCTTTTATTTTTAACCGTGTGTGATTGTCTAACATCGTACACCTTTTTTTAACAGTGTGCGGTGATTTTATTGCACAGGGTTTCGCCAAATGGTATATGATTGTGTGTGATTCCATAGCGAATTGTTTTTCTTATTAAATGTCCCCGCAACTCTAAATGTTATTTTATCAAAAAATATCCACTATGGAAAGGAAATTATATTATATGTTTCACTCTTTTTAGAAAACACTCATGTATGAAAAATGAAATATTTAGTATGTATGTCAAATGAAATGTTTACATAACTTTTAATTTTGTATGATAAATTGTTCTATATGAGTAAAATATATTAAAATGCTGCACTATGCAATGGTTCATCTATTTAAGCTATATTTTGATACCGAAACTTGTGATACAAACACAGTTGATAAAATTTCTTCAGTTATATTTTTTCCTAAAAAATGCAATCAAGATAAATTATCAAAATGGATGAATATATTTCCAAAACTTTTAGCAAAATAACACAAATCAATGTTCAGTTAGTGAAACCTAATTCTCAAAATGGGGGAAGAGCCAACGAAGGTGCATTTTTTCATCCCCGCAATTGTGTACAAGAATCCAAGGCACATTCTTATTATATCATTTTTTTAGGCAATGAGGAAGAAGCAACGCAATTCTTAGAGGAGTATCCTCCACCCGATCAGATTTTTATTTTGCCTTTGCTCAATTAACTTACTCCATTGCTTCTCGTGTTCGTCGATCTATACAAAAATATTTTGGACAGAAATCCCCTGCATCAAGGATTCGTGGATTAACTAAAATTATGGTTGTGAGAATAGTAAGAAAAAACACTATCTCGTAGGCCAATCTCCCGATGACATACCATTTATACTAAACATTTTTTCTTCATTACAATTGATTCTATCATTAATTTCTCAATGTTTTTAATAAAAAATTGATCAAATAATCTTAATGAAAAATCCCTAGAGGCTAGAGAACTCGAGCTGCATGGAATCGGTTTTTACAAACTTCAAAAAAGTGTTTTTAAAACTGAAATTATTCTGAAAAAATACACAAGTACATATACATGTCTATTAGGTGCGTACAATGTTTTGTCAACTTATATTCTACGATATGATCTATAAAATATATATAGGGAGGAAAGTTGAGATTTTATTGCCTTTTTTAACCAAGATTTTGATTTTATTGCGTAGCCCAAAATATATAGTATTTAGTTTTTATTTATCTAGATCATATATGTACGTATCCAAAGAAACAATTTTGGATTTTTTTTTGAAACTTCAAAGTAGTATTTTGAAATGTTTTTGAATTCCAGGCTCCTTAGTGCCCGACGGCCAAACCGGCGCACTCTACTGAATTCCGTGTACCTATATGCAAAGCTTAAAACATGACCATCATTTTAGTACTATGTTTAAATATCTTTGAAGAGTGTTCTACAATGCCCAAGTCAATTAAATACCCTAATAACATACGAAAGAAGTGTAGTACTAGAAAAAATAGTAATTGTAGTAATTGTACTATTTGGAGAACCGCTTGGTGGAGTAAGATCAATATGATTGTGCTGGAATTTCTGGATCTATCCATGTTATGGCACTCCTATTCAATGCCGTTTTTAGCGAACTTTTAATGATATATAACTCATATCGACTTATGAAAATTAAATTTTAAGCGATAGGTCTTGTGTTGGATAGGCCATTATGCTGAGTTAAGATGTCAATGTCTATATTTGAGTTTTAGTTATAACTTGTGTGTTCACTTTTCTTGATGGACATATGTTATTTAAGGGGTTCTCGCGCGTAGGAACGATGTTAATTTGTGAATGTCTGAGTTATGCTATGTTTTGAGTGTTATACATGTTTTTATAACATGTGTCGATACTTCCGATTCAGAACCCTACAGCTAGCTCACAGTTTATGCCCGGCAGTTGAGGCAAGTTTATGATGAATAGTGAATTTGCATATCTCTCTTCACTTGGTTTATTTTTAAATCTCACCAGTACAAGTGTAGGGACATACCAATGGGAAAGTATCATTTGAACTGGGGTGCATGATCCCGGTTAAAAAAAAACATTTTTTAATATTTAAAATTTCTGAAAAAAACTTGGGCGCTTAGATCTGCATGTTCCATGTCTACGTAAAAAGTTTCACAAAGAAACGATTTTTAGTTGGCCTATGTATAGAAGACAAAAATATGTCACATGTTTACTGCTATATAGCATCGAAACTTTCTTTCTTTTACAGAGGGAAAGTCAATAGTAATTTCATCACGAAACTCATGTGCAGGGCATATGTTATGTGAGACTATGCATGAAATTTTTGTTTAGATTTTTGGACATGTTTCTGACTTTTTTTTTACATTTCAAATAGGAGGGAGCATATGCCCCCATGTTCACTATATTCACTCTCCATACTAATCCCTCCATCTAGAAAGATAAAAGTCTTGGGAAAGTAATAGTCCAATTATCTAGATATCTGGCAAACAATAAGTAAACGGTAAATCTATTTAGGGAACGTGCCCTGGCTAGCTCTCCTATACGGCGTGCGCAGAGATTCGCGTTGCTCGATCTTGTGGCTGGCGCAGTCTCAATAGGTTTGTACACCCGCGCGCTCTGCCAAACGAGTGGATAACGCTAGAAAGAGGGCCTGAGAGCGTGAGGCGAGATGAGGGCAGTGGACGGGAAGGGACGTCGGAGGAGATGGCGAGCAGGTTCCGGCGGCGGCGCATGCGGGAGAAGCCATGGCGGAGGCGCGTATGAGGGAGGAACCACGGTGGCGGCGGCGGCGCTACTCTCTTCGGCGTGCCTAGCATGACGCGTGGGCGGCTTGTTGGCGGGAGCAGTCACGACAGTGTCATCAATGTTATTGGGGCGGCGCACTGATGGGAGCAAGCACGGCAGGGGCAGCGCTGTCGTTTGGTGCTTCATCGCCATGAACAGCTATCGGCCAAGGTAGCGAGTTATGCTTATGTATTTGTACCGATGTGCTACCACACCATCAAGCTGTTCGTTCAAATGCCTAGCTACAATGCTACATATGCAAATACTGGTTGATATGTGGCACATCGTTTTAGATTTGATGGTTGGGGCATGAGAATGATAATGAATTTTGGACGGCCGACGAGCTATACACGGTGCAAGATTCCGGGACGACCATGACGGACACGCAAGTTACCGAGCGACTGCAACTGCCGGAAGAGAGCTCCCAAACTGGGATTTTGGATAGCTGCCGAGTGCTTCACAGATGGCAGGAGCGAGGCGACCGCGCGCATGCACCTGGTGGTAG
Organism: Poa pratensis; assembly: GCA_947311845.1. Taxonomy (NCBI): domain Eukaryota; kingdom Viridiplantae; phylum Streptophyta; class Magnoliopsida; order Poales; family Poaceae; genus Poa; species Poa pratensis. Next base: position 83,534,923 of record CAMZMU010000036.1, read on the forward strand.
AGCGGCTCTTTCTGGTTATGTACTCTCGGTAAAATGTTTTGGTTCAGGGCCTACTTCTAACTAATCACATACAGGCAAGTAGTCTCGTACATCCTCTCTTTTCTTTGGCTTTCGCGAGGTGCTCTCTCTGTATGTATGTTGTATAATCTACCTCGTTTAAAATCTGGCAATTAGTTATGGCTAAACTAGCAAGCATATTCATAACCTTTGGTTTGAACCTGGTTCATTTGGCGATCACGTAGAATGTATTTGGCAACAATGTATAGTTATTTTGGCAACTATACTTTTTATTTATCTCGCCAAAGTCTGAAAGAAAAGTCCTGGGGGCGCCCGACTCCGTCTCGCGTCTCCCGCGACTCGCGACTCGCCCCCAACCCTAGCCGCCGGCCCGCCGCCGGCCCGCCGCGCCACTCCACCCTCCCCCTCCCCTCCGCCTCCCCCCCTCCTTCTTCCCGCGTCCGCGCCGCCCCCGCGGCGGCCGGGCGCGGCCTCGCTCCCCCCCGCCCGAGTCCAACTCCGGCGGCTCCCCTCCCGCCGCCGTCGGCGCGAGCCCCCGAGCGTTGCTCGGGTGGTGCCGGCGGCGGCGGTGCTCTTCTACCCGTGCACGAGGGCGGCTGCGCGGGGCGGCCCCTCTCCTGGCAGCGGTGCGTCTAGGGCGACGGCGGCCCGGCGTTCCGGGTGGTGCTCCTCGGTGGCGTCTCCGGCGCGGCGGCGGGCTCTTCCTGGTGCAAGCGCAGGTGGCCAAGGTGGTGGGGTGCTGCCGTTGGTGGCTGGGGCAGCGGTGGTGAACCCGGCCCTGCAGGCCCAGATCTGGGCCCTTTGGGCCCGATGTGGGTTAGGGCGGGTCTGCCTCGTTGCCCCCGGTTTGGCCTGATGCGCGGCTCGCGACGAAGATGACAGCGGTGACGCCACCCTTGCTGCAACGTGGCGGTGGGAGCTTCACGGGCCTAGCTGGGTCCGGCTGAGCCTAGGAACCGAGTGGGTAGCGGCGGTGGCGGCCTACGTGCAGCAGCATGGCGGCGGGGACTTTACGAGCCCCCGGGCTCGGCCGGGCCTGCTTGGCCTGGTGTGTCCCTGCTGCCGTGTCCGGTCAGCACCCGCCGATGGTGGTGGAGGACGCTCTCCGGGTGGCTGCGCTGCTGCCGCCCTCTTGTTCCAATGTGGCTCGGTGTGCTCTTGTCGTAGCGTCCGGTCGGCTATCGTCTTTGACGGTGGAGGTTGTTCCCTCCCGCGTGGTTGTGACTCTGTCGGACCTTGTCTACGGCTGCTTCGTCTCGGGCTGACCGGCCCTGCTATGTTTGCCGTGGTGAGACGACGTTGGTGACTTCAAGACCGTGGTGGTGTTTGTTGGTGGGCGGCAAGATGGGCGGAGCGCTTCAGTTTGTCCGAGACGTGGTTTTTTGGGGGTTGGGAGAAATCCCTGCCATTGGCACCGACGTGGTGACGCTTGAGAGTGTCACCCTTCCTTCTTGAGGGGCGTCGGGTATACCTCTTCCCCAGTCCTCGGAGCGTACCGGGGGAAACCCTAGGTCTGTCCGGGCAGCAGCGTCGTCGTCGTCGCTTTCCTTCTTGGAGGTGCTGTTTGGTACGCGGTGATTTAGAGTGCTAGGTTTGTGGTGGGACTTCGCCGGGGAGGGCGCAGCGGTTGCGGGTTACCTTTGTTTTCGTTGATCCGCCGGTGTCGGCTTTGTTTTCTTTTCTGTTTCTCTTCCTTTTCTTTTGGGCATGTTTGTGCTGTTTGCCCCAGCGGTGGTTTCAGTGTTGTATCGGGTGGTTGCTATATTAATATAGCGGGGCGAAAGCCTATTTCTTCACTATACTTTTTATTTTCTTATTTGTTTTTGGCAAATGCACCTTCTCTAAACCCCGGCAACCATATGTAGTTTATTTGGTAATCACATATAGTTTATCTGGCAAATATGTGTAGTTATTTTGGTAACTTTTTTTTATTTTCCTGGCAGATACACATTGTCTAAACCCTGTCAACCATGTTTTGTTTATTCGGCAATCATGTACAATTTATTTGGCAATCATGTGTACTAATTTTGGAACCTTATTTTTTATTTCCCCGACGGATATCACCTAAACTCCGGCGACCACATTCGGTTTATTCGGTAATCATGTATAATTTATTTGGCAATCATGTGTAGTTATGTTGGCAACTATATCTTCTATTTACCTGCCAATTTACTTTGTCTAAACTCCGGCAACCACGTGCAGTTTACTTGGTAATCATGTATAGTTTATGTGGCAATCATGTATAGTTATTTTGGCAACTGTATTTTCTTATTTACCTAGAAAATATGTCTCGTCTAAACTTCGGCAGCCATGTGATGTTTATTTGGTAATCATGTATTGTTTATTTGACAATCATGTGTAGTTAATTTGGCAACTGTATTTTTCATTTTCAAGAGGAATACGCCTTGTCTAAAACCCAAAAACCATGTGTAGTTTATTTTGGCAATCAAGTGTGAACTATTTGGCAACCATATTTTTCACGTCCCAGGCTCCAATACACCTTGTTTAAAACTTGGCACACATTTGTATTTTTTTCTGACAACCATGTAAGTTACATGTATGTTATGCCGGCAACCACACCTAGGCCAGCTGGCAAATCTTTTGTTTCTCATGCAGATGTCTCGTCTTAGCTTGTCAGTTTGGTTTAGCTTATGAATCTGACTGGAGTTGGGCTGATCACCTGAGGCGTTCACTGTGTAGTGAACTAGCGTTCATATTATCGGATTATTGGTACTTAATAGGTCTTTTGTAATTGGCAAACTAAAGCGATAACAAATGAGTATAAATGATGCTAGTTTGCAAAAATCATCAAGCCAAACACAAATTCACAATTATGGGAAATCTACGTGAATAGGTTGACATTCTACTTAAGTGATGCAGTAACACTGCCTTGTCTCTACAGCAAGCAACGAAAGTGCATCGACCGTGAAAATTGATTGTCGTACTGTGGTCCATAGCCAAAAGTGTATCATACTGTAGTCAACAGTGCATCTACTGTAGGAATGGTCACGTAGTTGTTGATACAGAGTCCTTGACTCGGTGCGTGCACGTCTAATCTGTTGTGTAAGACTGGGTACGAAGACCGTTCAAAAAAAAAAAAGACTGCGTACGAAAGAGTGGAGCAAAACATCGGAAAATTATTGTGCGCGGGGGCAGGAGCCGTTGCCCGCTGGGCGCCGGATGGGGTGATTAACCCAGGGTACGGTCGCTAGATAGTCAAGTCCGTAAGTAAAACGCTGATGCTAAAATTTGATAACATCCTAGGCACGCAAAAAAAAAAAAAACTGATTGTGTATCACATTATGTACACATAGTATATTATGATTAATTTTTAACCTATAAAATTTGGAAATGTGTGCATTTTATTCTTGGACCAAACGAATAATTCATTGTTGGCAATACGAAAGTTCTGGTGTCCTAACACTAAAACCCGGTGATTGCGTATTTATATTCTTGATTGCCTAACCGTGGGAGTGATGTACATTTGGAAGATATGTTTTGAAATGAACATAATACTTAATGAATTTTAGTTATACGTGGTGACATAATGTATAAATCATCATGCAAAATTGAAACAAACAACCATTAGACGGAAGTGTTAATCCAAAGGGTACGTACTAGCACAAGTTTTGCTCTAGTGTGTTTGTGCCAACGAATATGATGAAATAAATAGCGAAAGTTTTATAAGAATTGTTTTCGGGCGGCTTGAAAGAAAAAGTAAAACGAACGATTTATTTTGGGGAAGCCACATACATGTATTTTAATACTGCCTTGGATGGGATTTGAAATTGAGATCTTTTGGCTCTGAAACCATATTGAATCCGCATACTCTAGCCAGTTCAACCATAAAACCGAGCTGATGGAAGAGACCAGGCAATTGTATTTCATATAAACACGTGCAGAAGCTGGATTTCGATGGAGGCCGTGCGTGCAGGAAGCTTTGGATTCCGTGCGCTCTGTGAACCAATGGCGCGCGTGCGTGGAGAAGTCTCTCTCCCGGGCCACGCTAGAATAGATGACCAGTAGTACTACTCCACTCCGTAGATGCTACGTACTGCGCCGTGGTCCTCCTTGCTATCCGTCTGACACTTGCAAGATAGACTGCGGATGGACGAATCGGGTTTCTCCGATGAGCCCCCAGAACGATGCTACTCCTTACAATGGCGTGTGCCGCCCATCACTTGTGCTTTCCCAGGCACAGTCATTCATTTCACATGTGGCCAGCCCAGCTCCTATTCATTCCTAGCTGCGTTCAGCTAGCCAGAGCCCAGAGCGGAGTTACTCTACTGGTACGTGGTATGTGGCCAAGCTTTGTGATATTGGGTGTGGCAGGATGTGGTCAGCTTTCTGCACTTTCATGAGACTCTGCAACGGAACAGGTGTTTCGAAGACGTGCTCCAGCTCTTGGTCCTTTGGATTCGGGTTGGGCCGGTACATGTGTCCCTCTGCGCAACGCTTCTAAGAGCTGGCCATGCCTTGGGGCGCCTCCACACGAAGCCTCCTAGTACAATTGTACTGGTCCACGTGGTCGTCCAGTCCTCTGTTTTACTAGTCCTAGTTACCTGAGTAGTAGTAGCAGTAGTAAAACGTAAAATATTCACGATTGATTCTAGCGAGAGCGGTTGGTACCTTGGACCGACCTCTCCCGTCTACAGTATCCCAGAGAGGCGATTTGTGAGCTCCTTAGGCAAACCACCTCGCCGGCGCTGCTTCGACGGCTCCCTCGCCCTCCGCCGGCCGCTCCGGCGGCGGGAGGATGGGGGAACCCAGATCCGCGTCGTGTACATAGTGTAGGCTTGCTTAGGGTTTCCAGCCGGCGGCGTCGTGGTGGAGGAGGCGTGGCCGGAGTGGTTTTGCGGGCGGTGGACCTTCCACTCGATGGCGGCGCTCCGTGGAGCTCCGGCGTCGATCTGCTGCCATCGTCGACCTGGTGGCTCTTCGGATCTCTCAGGTTCAACTTCCCCTCACCGGATCCCGTGGGCTGTCGGCGGATCCGGCTAATCAATCCGAAGATGGAGGAGGTTTGGGGCTTCGCGGCGTCAACGGCGACTGTGGGCGTCCGTCGTGGGTTGTCCGGTGGTCTCCCGCCGGCGGAGGGGCTGTCTCCGGCCAAGGACAAGCAAGCTTGTGGAGCAGCGGCGGCGGCAAATCACCGGGCCGTTCCGGCCGTCGGTGTGGTCGGGATCCAGGAGGGCTTCGTTGTTTTTTCTTCTGTTTCCTGGATCTTTCTGTAAGGAACGAAGCTTCTTTGTTCCTCTTTCTTTGTCAAATAAAAAAAAAAGATTCTAGCGAGAGCGGGCATGTGGAGCCCAAGCTACACATAGCTTTTTATTTTGAAAAAAAAATCATATTTTGAAGTTTCAAAAAAAAACTGAAAATAATTTCGGAATGTAGATAATGTTGTCTTCTAACAACGTGTAAAATCTCAAATAGACATATGTTGTATTTTGGGTTGTGCGAAAATGACAAAATCTAAATCTGTAAGTAGCGAACGCTACAAAAAATTTAACTGTATCCCATAATATGAATTATTTTGTCAACAATTATCTAGATCCGAAATATTTTCCAGATTATTGAAAACTTCAGAATATGATTTCGAATTTTGCAAATAAAGTGTCACGTGTAGCTCGTGGTCCATTAATTCCGGCTTGGACGTGCTAGATGTTGATGCAAGTACAAAGTGTACAACCAGAGATGCGCGAGGACTTGTGCCCTCTTAACCTTCTAGACAGAGACGCTAGAAAAATCATACTAGCATCACTGCACTTGCATGCATCCGTCTACGCGGAGAACAGTTCACAACTTTGACAATGCTTGTCTTTCTCGACGCCCAATGGGACTAATTCGTCGATTTGATTATCTGATACCTCGTCATGCACGTGTGTTTTGCGATTAATCTTGTCGATTCGATCGGCATATATGCAGCGATTTGGCGACGTTGAAGAGCATAAAACTTGGCTCGAAAACCTACTTAATCAGGAATATCTAAACAGGGTATCGAGATCTGGAAGGGTGGATGGAATGAAAAGGAGAGAAGAGCGGGGCACGGGCACCTATATATGCAATCACTCAAATTCACCCAAAGTATAAAGTCAGCCAATCTCAATCGGTATGCATGCAAGGTGGAAGCGAATAACTCGAAAGCTCGTCCGGGTCAAAATGCCTGCAGCTTGGAGGCCATCTAGCAAGTGTCTGGATCAGATAGGTACAAGATCCAAAATTGTTCACGTTGCAAAAAAAAGTGTGTTTATTTTTTCAGTTTGGTTGTCATGAATTAATAGAGAATGCAAATGTTCATACGAATTATATGCAAGGACTAATTTATAAATTAACCGGGATCTCCATCATAATTAATTGATGCGGGAATAGTTTGGCAAACAAATTATACTACGAAATCCCTGCGAAAATCGGTGCCGTCAATTGCACCGGCCGCATCTGATAATGAAAAAAGGGAGAGATATGATGCGATCACGGATGTTGTGACTGGTGTTACGTGAGTGTTAAAAGAATATATGGTGCAAGTAGCTATGGAAGTGCTAAAAGCACGCGTCAATTAGGAACCTCATTTCGTCCAAAAAGGACAAGTACGCCGATATTCTGATTTTATATGGCCCAATTTGTTTTGTTCGGCCACTTCAATTTGGACTGGAATCAAAACAAGATCGTCGTTCGTTCACGTGCCTTTCACCGAGAAGAAGGAAGTAGATATAAACCAGCTTTATACTGCGCCTCGTTGAGCCACGACTCACGAACAGAAATAAGAAAAATAACAACTTATTGCTGTGGCTATCTCAAGTCCTGTCTGTATCAAGCACCGTCATACGGTTAATCAACTGGGTTTAAGATATGAAGAAGTTGGCAAGATTATTTTCTATAGTTTCTTTGTAGTGGTCACTCGTCAGTGGTATGGTATCTACCCAATCGATGTGAAGCGTGCTAGCTGCAGTTGAAAGCCATGTTGTCGATATTCTCTACACGGTTAAACTATGTTTTGTCAGTACGTCATGTCCTCAAATAGCAATATTTAGGTGACAAGTGTCTTGGATTACGTGCGTGGACACACACGCATGTCGCAGTAGAATATAGATGTCGTGAGTTGTGACGAGCATGTCTCAGATGACCATCAAGTGTCGAACGAACACTGGTCTGAACCATCTGTTAAGAAAGGAGCTGTGAAGCAAAGCTAGGCCGGCGTGCCCGGTTTAGCTGATTGGTAACTTGCAAAAGGATAAAGTTGTCGTACTGATCCTATGGTACTCACACTAGATTATCTGGTAGGTAACTCGAAACTATTAGCAATAGTGTAGATTATCTTTCTGACGGGATCAGTACCTCTTACTAGTTGTAATCATCTCCTATCGAAGTATATAAACAATTGCACGGCTAAGACTCCGGTCGGAGATGATTGGCCACTTGACTACAATAAAAGTGGATGCCTGCTTGAACTGTCCATTTTATTCTACTATTTGAAGATGTTTTGTTATCCATTTAGGAACACCATTGACTCCCTTCCAAAAGAAGAAGAAAATGCTTGGAAAGAGAGGCTTGCATTATAAAATACTACCACTAGCTAGCAAAGAGATGGATGGAGCAGGTCAACTATTATCCAGAGGAGGTCTTAGTATATATATAATGGTATATTGCTACTCATCAGTTGAGATCAGTGGAGACCGCCGTCATGTCGATGCGTTGGCGTGTTCCTCGAACATAATGCGGACAAAGATAAGCGGACTGGCAGGAGCACTAGCGCCGGTGCTGCAGTGTTTGCTTGTTCTGCTTGGACCCTTGTTCTCCGGGCCATTTGTTTTGTGATCCACTCTCATCCTCGTCGTTTTGTTTCCCAGAACAGAAAACAAGTTTATCACATACAATGGTGGTGGTCGGTGTAATTTTCTGATGGCATTTCAGTTTTGACAAGAGCGGATAATCCTTGAGGTGATATGCCTATATGTTCTTGATGACCTACAAAAGCTCTGGTTAGTGGTATATTCAGTAACTTTTCCTGACACGATACAGCGAGAAAAGTTATCCACTAAACACACACACAAAAAAGATTGTAAATGGGCCCACGAAGAGCCCACTGTGCTGGAGATGCTTACGATTTACGGAGGAAAGTTCACCTGCATTTTACAAAGTGTCCCAAACAATTGTACTATGGAACAACCATTCCCTTCATCAATCTTTGATGATCTAAATTATTCTGCTCTGTACTGTACTATATTCGGTTGCAGCAGCAAAGAGATTATACAGTGATTTCCACCTCAAAGAAAGGCTACACACTCCTCACTCCGCCCGCAAATACAATAGCCGGTTGTACGAAAAGAGAAAAAAAACGAAGCTATTCAAGACCATTACGTCCAGCGTACAGCTGACACTTGAAAGGAAGATCCCCAGCTCATTTCTTGCCAACAAAAACCCAAGAGAATTCGGCTAACAATCATCAAGGTCCATCGGCGACCCTCTTTGGTCCCTGCACAACAGGTCAGCCTATCAACACATTGCATTTCAGAATGCAAATGGGACTCGAAGATGCAATCTATGTGAGGCTTTACGAAAGATCTTGTAGAAAGAATAACGAATACGCTTACCAAGAATGCCGATGGACCGCAATTATACCTGTAGAGATAAACGCCACCTACAACTTCACATCAAAAATTGCATACAAGCTAGCTGCCTTCGTCTTTATCATAATCCCCGTAGTCATCTTCATCGCTCGATTCATCGAAATCGTCTTGGTCCTGGACCCGTTAAACAAGTGAATGAAGTTCAGGCTGGTTTTGAAACAGGAATGGTTGGATGTAACAAATATACCTCGTCATAGCTTGCAGAGATCTCTGCGTCGTCTTCGTTTTCTGAATCTGATCCATCCTGTCCTGCTCATCATAGTCCTCCATACCCTATTTTATTCCACGTGTCATGAGGAAATCATTAATCACTGAACAAGATGTACTATGAACTCAGATAGGATGTATACTGCTAGTACGAGTTATTACATGCCTCACTGATTATATTATGAGATTTAGGTTGCTTCAAAACCATTTTGAATGCACAAGTGAATATGAACATGGGTTGAAGCTTAAGAGCGTGGAAGGCTGCCTGACTGCTTATCTGCTATTTGCCTTGCTAGCAACGCGATAAATAATAATGTGTTCTCTTTTTTACAACTAAAACAACAAATTACTCATTTTTTAAGGAAACTAAAGGACAGTGTTATGTGGGGAACCACATATGGTAGGAGGGCTTCAGCCTGAACGCACCACCTCCTGGTGCAGCCTAAAGTGGCTAGAGTTTCCTTATTTCTATAGATTGTTTATTAGGTTCAGATTCGGATTAGGTGCAGAGTCCTATTTAGATTCAGTTTCAGAGTCCAGATTGTATCTCCTTTAAGTCGGCTTGTGAGCCAAGATATCCCTCCTATATATTAGGCTTCTCCCACGATCAGTCAAAAATCAGAATTCAGAGTATTTACTATCCCTCAGGTCTAGAGTAATTAAGTTTGTTTCAGACAGTAAGCCAGTTATGAGCAGAGGGAGTATGGCCTAACATAAGAATATCGTCTTAATGGACATACAAGTACTTTGCTGTATAGAAAAATTACATACCAAATCACGCTTCATCTGCTTCATATTGATTTCTAGTTGATCTATATGCTGGCTGAGGGCCTGCATGACAAGTCAATGGTTTAAAGGTAATCATAAGGAAGTTGTCTTTTATGAAAACTTAATATAGAGATAGACTCCATTTTTCCCACGGTGAACTTACCTCATGGCGTTGCATCGCAACTGCACGTTTCAATGCCTTAGCCTTTGTTAAGAGATTTCTTGGCCTTATGTTAATAGGCCTCCTATAATTCTTTCCACGGTAAAAAATAATAGCGTAACCCTTCGGAACTCTTTCGACTGCAACTAGTATACCACCACTCTCATACTCTAGAAGTCGTGCCGTCTCCTTAACGAAGGCCAAGGTCTTTTGCTTTGTAATCAATTTGACAACTTCCCTGTGCTTCCAGTGCAAGTGCATATTCTCAATGACACCATCAAAGACACCACGAATTCCTAACATAAATAAGGAGAATAAATGAATCACTCAACAGAAATGGTTAAGCATGTTCCAGGTGATTGTTCAAGAAACTTACCAACAGGCAAATAGGCTTTCATTTTCAAACCAATTCTACGGAAAACAGACCTCTCCTCGTCTGTAATCATTTCTCGGTCATCAGATGGGTTCGCAAGGATCATAGAAGCTTCAATCTTTGATAATAACTTCCCTGCTCTATGTATTTTTGCCTGAGCCTGTGTATTTGAAGACGAAATGAAGTAAGAACAAATAACTAAGGACATAAAAGATTATCTCATACTTGCGCGCCTAGAAAAGGTAAGTAAACTCAACCTCATAATTACAAGATCAATACAAAAAAATATTTCAATACAATGACATGTACACTCAAAATGAAATCATCCAGTTTATATAGAACCCCATTTTGCCTTCTGAAGCTACAGTTATCTAAAATGACATATAAATTGCTTACAATGGAAAACTTGTGTTCGAGTCTTCTGAAAAGCTTTTCCTTTTCTGATCTTAAAGACGCTTCTTTCATTTCTTCCTGCTCCTTGGAAGTTACATCTCTTCCCCAACGGGCTTGCGCCTCCTGAAATTCAGCAAGAGTTCCCACAAGGGCATGCCCATCAAGACCGTCCTCCGGAGAGTGTGCAATGGAAGTGTATCTTCTTTGCTCCTCTATATTCTGGATATCTTTTGTCAACTCCTCTCTTTCTGCCAAGGCAGCTGCAACTGACGTTGGGAGGAAGTCTTTTCCACGATATATTACAATGTAGTATTTATTTCGAAGAAGCAGGGTACCCCCTGTTAAATTCTGAACGAACAAAATGGGAAGATAATAGCAAATGCATGAGAGCTTGTAGAGGTTAAAGCAATTCTAGTGCAACAGAAATGATTTGGGAGAGCTTTTGAATTCAATGCAAACTTCAGCATGGCAATATAAAGCTGAAGGGTGCAAGTTCCCAACTGTGCTCTTACTGAAGCATGAATGCATGATGCTCTACTGGAGCACTTCATTAGAATAACACAATTTTCTATTAATGTTGTATGATGCAGTAACTGTTGGGCATGGGGTTAATCTTTCTACATTATTACTTAAGTTGAATTCTGGTGGTCATTTATAAATTCTTGGTATTGCTTTGGATAGTACAAAATTAATTTCATAAGATAGTAAGACAGGATTGAACTCACTAAAAGTATTGGACAGTCTTTTAGTTGCATTAGATGATGTTCAGTTGGGATTCAGCTTAGCTAACAAGGGCAAGATACAGTTACAAGAACAAGATTTTCCGATTCTATTGTTATAACTTTAATGAAGAAGTCATGCCTGTCAATGAGGGAGCAACAACTATATGGTATTCAAACCTTTATTTCTTCTGACATTAGCTTATTATTCGTATTCTGGATTCCACGTTTGACAGCTATTTTCACCACCAAACTCTTCTCCCAAAGCTTAACAATAGCCGCTGCCAAGCCTTGATGATTCCGGTTTCTCCCTTCAATGAAGGTCAGAAAGCTATAAGCAGGTGTTTATTGCCAACAGTAAGAGCTATGCAGGGGAAATGATATTCACACTATCAAAAGCAATACCTAGAGCAAAGTGACAGGGGAGGTTCCTCGCTAACTTCCGCAAATTAGTCAGCTCTGTGTTGGTAAGGGATGTACGCATTCCAGTCGGAAGAAGTCTAAATGGCGCTTTGTAACCTGGAATTGTTTGCGGCAGCAAGTCGGCATCCACAGGTAAAATTCCCGTCCCCACCAGTCCACGAAACGAGGGCCCAGCTCATCAAGCATTTGATTGAACTCTAGCTCGTCTTCTGTCATCTCATCTGTGTTGTGTATGTCCAATCTGGATACATTATCATGTTGAGCAGTCAAATCCTTCCCCTGATTATCATTCTCAGTGGTGCCCGAGGCATCAGGGATGAACAATGTACTATCTCCCCCTTCCTTGCTGATGAGGTACCATCCAAAGGTTGAGATTTCAGAGGCCTCGTGTAATTGCTCCCCGGTAGACAACCATAACACTCCCGGCCCTCCATATGATCAATCCCCTGTACGCCGCTGATCAATAGAAACAAACACCATGTAAGGAATTAATCTCCCTTGTGACGATCAATAGCTCCGCATGAACCTCAAATTTACAGACGAGACCAAGCTCAATTGCCACAACCGACAACCAAACTGAACTGACAATGCCACATTGTTTGTTTGAGAGCAGGGGCGGTACCTCGACCAGCTCATGGGCGGTCTTCATGTCGTTGGCGAGGTCCTCGTGGAACTTGAGCCGGACGAGCTCGGACTTCCTCCAGGCGTCGTGGATCTTCTCGGTGATGGCCTGCGTGACCCCGGCCTTGGGCACGGTGATGCGGTCCCGGAGGGTCATGCCCACGCCGCGCAGGCGGCGCAGCTCGACGTCGTCCATGGTGAGCTCGGCCAGCGAGGGCGCCCTGACCCGCTTCCTCTTGACACCGTCCCCGTCGTCGTCACCCCTCCCGCCGTCGCTCTCCTGGTCCCTCTCCCACGGGAGGACGTCCTCGTCGGCGGCGGCGGCGAACTGGCGGTCCGGGCGCGCCCAGCTGCGATCGAGCAGGTCGCCGAGGCGCTCCCGGCCGTCGAGGGGGGCGGTGGCGGAGGCGGAGGAGGGCTCGTCGTCGTCGGTGCCGAGGCCGAGGTTGCGGAGGCGGTGGACGATGCGGTCGATGGAGGTGGTGGGGGCAGGGCCGGCGGAGGGGGCGGGCGGCGGCGCGGAGGGGTCGGCCGGGGCCCACTTCTGCATCCATGGCGCCCCACCGCGGCTGGGCGCGGGAGGGGCGCGGTGGCCGCCGGAGGAGGAGGCGGCGGGTGGGGAGGGGGAGGAGCGGGAGGAGGAGAGGAGGCGGAGCGGGAGGAGTGGAGGTGCGGGCGGGAGGCGAGGCGGAAGGAGTGGTGGAGGGGGAGCTCGGAGAGCGCCATGGAGGCGGTGGTTGGTTGAATCGTGCGAGGGGTTTACCGCGGTGGCGCCATGGATGGGGGTGAGAGGTTTTGGGCCTGCTTTGGTGGCGGATAAGGTGAAGGGAAACAGGGTGGGGATATTTCTTACCGGGTTTGGGCTTTTTCGATTTAGCTTAAACGGGTCTGAGCAAGATAAGAAGATGAAAATGAACTCCTTTTTGTGATGTGAACTCCTCTTTGATTCACAAAAATCTGAAAATGAACTTTAGGAATTCAAATATGATAAATTTTCCATGTGAAGCCTACAGAATTTCTTGTGGACCATTTTACACTTGTTAATAAAAGGGACATTTTATTGAGTAGACTACAAAGGTTTTTTTTAGCCATCTTCTTGGGAAAATCCACATGGTTTTCACTCCAACCTTAGTTGGCACTACATATTTTCCCATTAGAAAGCATCACCTTGCCATTTGAACATTTCATTTATGATGGAGCTATACCTGACAGAAGTCACATACATATACACTTCACATTATATATATTAAACCACACCACATGCAACAGCAAACTACACAAAAGAACGGACGAAAAAAAGGAAACATAGCAGCTAGCCACTCACTCTGCCTCAGGCTCCCTCGGTCTTCCACATCACGCAAGGGCCCTTCCGCTGGCGCTCAAGCGGCCGGACCTTGCTCATCACCCGCCCCATCATCGCCATCGCCTTGATGCTCGGGAAATGGCCTCCGAGCTCTCTGGCCGGGACGTCAGGCTTGATCTGCGTTCTCCGATGCTGAGCACCACGGCCGCCCTTGCACAACCTTCCTAACCAGCAGTGGACGCTCCTTGCCGCGACATGGTCGTTTTCGATGTCGGTGCCGGGCGCCCTCCGACCGGACGGCAGTCTCCGGTTTTCTGCCTCTTGGCACCGGGGCCTTCGATGTCATGGCACAGCTGCTTGAGCCACCTGTGGCATGGATCGGTGCGCGTCGTCGTCGGCTGTTGAGTTGGGCTCTTCGTCCTGCTTGGTTGGGATGGCAGGGGATCCAGGTCCATGGTTTCTGTACCAGGCGTGCAGAAATCTGCTTTGGAGGAATTATCTTGATTGACATTGTTGTATCCTGGTGATCCTTTGATGGACAGAGTTGCCAGGTGCTCTTTTGCTTCTTCTGCGCAGCCATTGTCCTGTAGTTCATTTGTTCATAATGCAACAAGGTTAAGTTTCCCAGTATGAATTAATTGATACAGGTCCAAAACATAATACTATAAAGCTTTAATTGAAGAATTGCCATATCGAATAGCATGAAGCAACAGGTAAGCGCGAATACAAGGTGCAGACTGAGCACAAGCAGAAAAATGTATTCCCTCCGTTCCATATTAGTTGGAACGGAGGGAGTATTATACAACATGATTACATGATCAAAGCTGATGGTGAGAAAAAATTCATGCAAGAAAATAAATTTACGAATTTTATAAATTCACTTTTATACAAATTAAGAAATAACAAGTTCAAGCAAAAAAACAGTTCGTCGTGATATTTTCATGCCTAAGACGGACCATGGACTGATATGCAAGTTCGACATTGATACCTATACAGTTTTTTACATGCCATTTTTTTTACTTCTAAAACTCTTCAAGTCACTAGTTTGACCGTTACTGTCAACAACTTTACATCAACATGTAGTACTACAAACATAAGAATTACAAAACTATTTCAAACTTCAAGCCTAATGATATAATTTTTATGTAGCAAATCAAAATAATTATGAATTTGTTGGCATTCAAACTTAAAGTTTGATGCCATCGATTCTAGGATGTCAAGTAAAAAATATAACACAGTTAGTACCTTTTGTGCCAACGATGAAATGATGCCTGCAAAACGACAGAGCTAAAACGTGAGTGATATTATTGAACTGATACTTCCTACTTTTCCAATACCAAGAACACACAGGCTATGACAACAAACAAGAATGACAAGAAGCGAGTTTCGCTATCAGTCTGTGCTAAAGGATGCTCTTATGAATACTACTACGTTGGAGAGTATCTCTCACCTGCTGAGGATTTTGACACATACTGTGAATCACCATGCAACTTTTCAGTTTTAGGTGAGAATTGTTTTTTAGCTCCAAACAAATGACTGTCAATATTTGGGCCATACAAGCAAACTCCGAAACCACTAGTTTTTCTGAATCTTTAGCGTATGAGCTTTGTAAGTTGGAAGGTATGGTCAGAATTTCAAATAAACATGGAGTTTTTCCTTTACTAGCATCTGTATATTTATCCACTGGTTGTCTTTCATGGAGTCCAGCCGGAGTTCTTGACTTCTGATTCTGAGAGGCACCTCCAACACTTTGGCCCTTGTCATTGTCTTCTGAAAGATTGAAATTCTTTTCACTATATTTGCATAGTGGCTCCTGATATGGGTTTGCAAAATAGTGACATGTATCCTGCTCATCTATTAGACAATCTGACAATGAGTTATTGCCAAGTTTTAATTTCTTCCCTGCAGGATCAGAAGTGAGACAGGTAGGATCTTCTCGGATACGTATGATACCTCCTGTAGGTTTGCAATGATCCATGATCCTGTCAGTTCTCTGATGAGACTCCAGCTCATGTTCCTGATGCATGAATTCCATCAAGTTGGATGGAGCCACGTTTAGCTTTGGAGTTTGTTGTGGCACAAAAAGATCATCGAACATACCAGTTGCAGACCTTCGTTTTGGGTTGAGTATACTGTCGACTTTTTGATTGATTGACAGCATAGGTAACTGGTTCCAATCTGAATCAAGGTTCTCATCTGAGTTCACAAGTTGCTGAAAATCCAATGGTAGATCTGGAAGCCTGCGAACAGAAAGTGTTTCTGATACTACTGTCTTAGCATAGAAATTCTCATCTCTCTGCATCTGCACCATAGAACTTTGAAAAGACCCATCTCGCCGTTCAATTCTCTTCTGTTCAGCTTCTTGCCAAATATCACCCCCCACACCCAACATGTTAGAGTTTAACTGCTGCAAGTTCTCCATGGAAATTCCTGCATAGTTTCCTCCCAACATTAGCCTTTCAGCCACACTAGATCTCTTAAGCTCAAAGAGTGAAATCCCAGAATCTTTTGTACAAGTGCTATTGTTGGCATCCTCCAAAGGGCTACAGCTCTTGCCATATGCACTACTGCTTGCTCTGGTCCAGTGTGCCATCCACCTGGAGTTCTGCTGGCAAGACGACTCTCCAGGATTTCCTTTGCCCAAAATAACATGAAAGTCTTCTGTCTCACTGAATCTATTCCTGGCACAGTCTGACATGATTGAGTTACTAGGTATAATAAAATCAAGTAGCCGTTCTTCACAAGTTTACAATACTAGTGGCAGAAGTCTGTGAAAGAAAAGATAAACGTGAGTTTACACAGTGAGATCTTAGTAAATGCTGACAAGAGAATGATACACACATCAGTAACAAAACAACATGAAGAAGGGATCAAGTAAATTACTATTATGTTATTTTCATATCTGAAAACAGGGTGTAAAAAACATTCTGAGCAGAGAAAGTGCGAAGGAACAGCAACAGTTTGGTTGAATACACGTAATGAACCCTTCTAAATGGGAAAGATATATGACAAATTAATAACAACTAATTTCTTCTACAGTCTAGGATGATTTGAAGGAATCTATTCCTGGTGCTTTATTAAAAAACTTAAATCTATTTGCAGAAAGAGAAATACACTAGAAACTGTTTCGAAAAAAGAAAAAAAAATCTAGCAGTCGATTTGGTTGAACTCCATGAATGAACTCAAAGGAGAAGAACAGCTCAACCAGAACCCCATACAATTGAAAAGGGTGATTTAAACTGGGAAAATTATTATTACTTACCATTTACCAAGTCCCAGATGACGTTCCTACAGCAAAACACCCTGGGGAAAGAGGACCCCAACAGGTCACAGCACAGCAAGAAGCCATCCAAAGAATGTTCCTTCTGATGTGAAGCAGGAATATTTTCTCAGGCATAACCTGCTAGATATGATGGACGAGTACTACTACACTTCCTTGCCTAAAGGCCGCATGGTTCTGGGAAAAGGGAAAAAGGTCCGAAAGGGCATGAAAGGAAAGTTTGTCCTGACATTAAACTGATAATTTGTCCTGATTGTTCATATGCAGAGAACAATAGTATGATGGTGTAGCCGCAGAAACATTTCAGGGACAGTTATATATACCATGGTGGCCGTTTGTAAGACAATATATACTGTATCGATTTACTTCAAGATGTACTATAGTGAACTTGGATATTCCGAGAAGATGTACTATACAGTATATCCTAGTTGAGTTGGTTGTGGCGAGTGGCGACTTCAGCAACGTGGGTTGCCTCATAATCTACATTGTGTCGATATGCCTAAGCATTCCATGATTTCTTCAGATGTTACTACAATGCTGCTCAAGACACGGCGACCTATCTATATATGCAAGACAATGGCTGCAGACAAGAACAGGCGAAATCGGCAGGCACACACAGAAGCAGATCAAACAGGCACGGCACGAAAGTTACCTGACCAAGCAGAGCAGACGCCTGTGTTGTGCCACGCGCCTACAAAGACCACGGCAGCAGGAATTGGGGAACGGCGAGCTAACGACCGCGTCGGGATCTCCGGCTCAGGGAAAACCGATCAAGAGCCAAAGATTGGCGGCGAGACTCGCCCCCTGGACGCCTCAGGCAGCAGCTGACGAATCTGCGCGGCGGCGGCGAGGGCACCCTGCGACGGCGAGCGCCCAGTTCTCTGCTCCTTGCGGCTGGCTCCCACTCCGGGCCAGTTGTCCGAATGAAGGTCAGTGGATTGGGGCAAGAAAGGAGGTTGGCCGGGGCCTGGGAGCAATCGGACAAGTAGATGGTGGTCGTCGTCGTCGGAAAGCGGGAGCGAGGGGGAGACGTCGGACGGCGACCAGCGTACGGCCGAGGGGGACGGAGGCTACCTGGCCAGCGGTAGTCAACAAGTACAGCACGGTCGTGTAGAGCAAATTCTCGCACATGGACATGGATTGCGATGTTTTTTGTCCTAAATAATCCATTAATCCTTTGTAAAACTTTCAACCCGCGAGAAAACTTCCGGTCACTTCGTCCAGCCCGCTGAGGCCTTGTTTGGCACATGGACATGGAGTAGTATATTTTAGGGGATTGATGTAGATTATCCTGGTCAAACTAGTGAATCCTCATATATCCAAAACATTGTTTGGTTTTACTGTTCAATCAAACACGTATTATCCCCACATTTTCCCACAAATCGCTAAACTCTAGTACATTTTTTTCTCAATACTCAGTCCACTATCCCTACGTAGTGCATTGAGGATTTGGAGAGATTGGGTGAAGGTTGGGGTTTCATCCAATCCCTATAGAGATTATCTCCGCCAATTCACTAAAATATACTAGTACCAAACAAGGCCTGATGACGTGTTTTTTTTTTCGAATTAAGGGGCAGCCCCTAGAAAGAAACCGATAAACAAAGTATACATGAAAGAATTTGCGCCAACCCTCCTCTAACTTTTTCAACTCCACGCCTACTGCCCCTCTACTAGCTTCATAACCAGTCTCGACAAAAGTCAACCTGTCAACACAAACTTACAATCTAACCGACAACCAACTACAGCGGCAAACAAGCATACATAGTCATCCCAGATTACAAAAGTTTCTCTTTTTTTTATTACAAACCAAGAGAAAGCAAAGAGCAAAAACCACATCTTCTTCCTCCCAGGCCGTCAACAGAACTTCTCAGACCCCTCTATAGCCGATGCCAATCCTCCCTCTTGCATGTGCCCAGCCATGCTTCGCGCTGAAAACCTCCGCCGCAACCCTAAGCAACAGGTGTGTTGCGGAAGTTTGGAGCCGCCTGACGTGTTCCTTCTGTAAACATGCCCAATTGATACATTTTACTCACCAAGCTACATGGATCTCTTGGAAATACATTATAAAAAACTGCAGTATTTCTAATCTTCCACACACCACATCAATGCAGCTACTCCTGTCGCAATAACTGGTCTAATCTTTACAGGAAAGCGCCACACCCATTCACAAACATTAGCAAACTTACCAGGAGAGCTATCCAAATGAAAAAGTGATCTAACCACACTCCACGGAAATTTCGCCAGATCACACTTGAAAAACAAATGATCAATAGTTTCCAAATTATCACAGAACATGCAATTAGATTCCTTCCCTTTCCAACCCCTATGTAACAGGTTATCCTTAGTTAAGATACTATTATGGTCTGTCAGCCACAAGAAAATCTTGATTTTCAACGGGACTCTAACAAACCAAAGTTTTTTGTGTGGCCATTTAACTTGTGATATTTTTAGAGCTACATACATCAAATGAACAATGAAAACACCTGACTTGGTCAATTTCCACACAAGCGGATCATGCTCATCACCAAGCTCACATCACTGCACAGATTTTGTAACTGCCTCCAAGACTCAGATTTTTAAGCTACATACGTCGGACGTGTTGGTCGTTATCTAAAGACTTAGCCGTTTTCGACTTAACGTAGGTGCAATGCACAATGTTTGTGACAAACGGGTATGTTCGAGAAATGTAGTTAAACTAATTGACGTGTTTTTTCTGTCCAAACACTGAAACACCATTGACGAATGGGACTGAAAGGGCCTAAAAATGGCTGAAAGTTTTCACACATGCCAGAAATGCTTTAAAGTCTTGCAATGGACCATTTAGGAGAAATAATACTCGATTGTGTCCCGCCTGAATTGCAATAGGGGATAGATAAACAGGGATGACAAACCAACTGATTTCGATATACGTTTGAGTAGAGTATACACACCGTCCAGATGTCCCCACACCACACCCGTGCACTAGAGATTTCCGACTGTTGGCATCCCTCACGACAATGATGTCACGATTGATGGATGGAGTTGTCGTTCCTAGCGGTCGTTACAACGTGGTTTCGGTAGGTCATACCAAGCCTGACAATCAAAGTCCGTGGGATACCCTCCATTTCCATCCAACAGGACGCATGCGCTTCCAAGGTTTCTATTTTAGTAAAAAAAATGAAAATATTGCCATCAAAAGAAATAAGTATTCTAATACAAATTCAACAATACCAATCGTGTATAGTATAATTGAGATATTGTTCCTTTCTATTTTCTCGAAAAAAGCGCATTCTCCTTATCTTCATAACACGTGGAGAGTATGCGGGTGCAAACGCAATATAAAGATCCCTTAGTTACATATAATCAGGATTTAGAAAATAGCAAATCAATAGATGAATGTAACTAAATGCATTTAGAATTATGGATTATAAAATAGTGGATGTCTCGAATTTATCCTACTTTATGTGTAGGTTGCTCCAGATACAGTTACTTCGGCTACTAAGACTATATTAACCTATTATCTTGTGAGGAAAAGGTGACTCCTTGGAGCATTAACGTTCGTGGCCGACCGGTCCCAATCAAGAATTTAAGTATTTATTCCTGCCACGTTAACCCACTTGAAATACATTTCCCCTGATCAAGCTCGACTGAAGAATGGGGCCCGAGCAAGAAAAGTGATCCCATCACCTCCCTCCAGTGATCTCTTCATGGAGTATTAGCTTCCAATCTAATAAACGTTATGATTTATAAAATGTGACTTTTATGTTGCTCTGTTATTGTGGATTTGTGATACATAATTTATTTCATACTATATATCAATGGCGGGTGTGGTTTTTGGTAGACATATATTGAGTCCAATGCGTACTTATGTGATTAGATATAAGCAAAATAGTGGGGTGCCATGGGGGTAGTGGTGCACAATCGTCCAACCGTTGGATATACATAGGGAGCACAAGATTGGTTCCAATGCAAACGGCAAATCTTCACGGCGTCACACCGAGAGCACGAAAATGCATGGTTCATTCCTCTTTCTCTCTCCTATCTATCTCATTTAGACATTTCTGCAACCCATGACATGAAATGTTGCATGGTGCTGGACCTAGTCCTTTAAGAAATTCAAGCGAGTGGGGGAACCAAATTTTATCCTTTTCTTTTTAATTAGGATTTGCACAAAGTAAAGTACGATTGACTAGATGTGCAACTAGATGAAGACAACCTATGTGATACAAGCAAGGTAAATAATGCAACGAAAGCAAGATGTAAAGGATAGAAATAATAACAATGCGGACACGAGGAGATGTTTCCCGTAGTTCCTTCCCAATGAAAGTAACTCTACGTTGGAGGAGTGTGGAGCCACCAAGGCACTCCAATAGCACGGATGTGCTCACTCTATTCTCCGTGAGCATCACCCGTGAGGGATTGGCTCGTTCCACTATGAGGTCGACTTGAAGGCGTTCACAAAACCGATACACCAAGGTCGGGGAACTCCACAATGAGTTGGAGCCTCCCAACATTGTCTCGGAGCACCTCGCAGCAAGTTGGGGCTCCGAAACTCACAAAGGCCTCCTAGGGTCACAAGCAACCCAAGAGACAACAAGATCCACAAAGATTGGTGAGGGGTGAAGGGGGAATGAAATCCGTCTCGGTAGAAAGGTATATCTAGATCTCCTCCACCCAATCCTTGAAGGGATTCAAGTTTGGTTAGTGGGAGAGGTAGATTTGGGCGTTTGAAGATTTGAATTAATGGAGGAGAGAGAATGCAGCCCGAGCAAAGAGGCTGGAGGTAGGTGGAGGAGTATTTATAGCCCCTCCCGAAAATCTATCAGTTGCAGCTGTTGGGGGTCCGGAACTTACACCGGAACTTCCGGGGTGCAGGGCTAGAACTTCTGACCCACGGAATATTCTGGCACTAGTTCTAGCCAAAGTTTCGGAGGGAGGTAGTAGCCAAAGTCTTAAAAGGCTAGCAAACTTTCCGGTCTACAGCGCGGAACTTCTGGACCCCCCCCCCCCCCAGACTAACAGCGCGGAACACATTTTCGTTTAGATCTATTTCCTTTTTGACTTTGGTAGGTTCACTAACCTTCGTGCTTCATTTATCACCTGTATCTGAAAACACTTAGCGCACAGTTAGAACTCTAATTGTGTTGTAATTAGTCACCAAAACCTAGATGGAAGATATAGCACTTTCAGCACTTGGAGTGCTCCAATCCCGGTTTGCTATTGTCCGGTTCCCTGCTCTGACATGGTCGAACGGACAGACGGATGTGGGAGGTCATGAATGCATGCATGATCATGCACAACATGATAATTGAGAATGAAAGCGCGCATCCGGTCAATGACCCTCTTCGTTTCGACTTTCAGGGTCCCTACCCGACGTTGATCACCTGTTGCCTACAAATTTTGCTGATTTCCTTGCCATGCATATGGAGATCAGAGATGAATGCATTCATCATCAGTTTCAAAATGGTCTAGCCGAGCATTTGTGGGCAGCGGCTGGCGCGACAAGGCAACAAATTTGAATTATATAGAACAGTTTATTGTTATTTATAATTATTGTGAAACTTTATTTCATGACTTGAAATCTATGTACCATTCAGATAATTTGATTTGTACACGGTAAAATATTTAAATTTGAAAAAAAAAACAGAATCTACTGGGAGGGCATATTGGCGCCACGGGTAGGGAGCGACGCCCTCAATAGCCCGCGTCGCGTCTGGAAGGCGCCAATAGGATCTATCCGGTGTTGCTGCTTCCGGACGGATTTTGTACTCCGCAAGTGGAGAGGCTCCCATGAAATGAATATGGCACCGTCAGTAAACCAACCACTAAAGTTTAAACCAGGTAATTATCAAATGGACGTTCAGCGAGACGGTTTTTTATGTTAAGGTCGGATTTGGTTGCTGCTAAATCAACCAAGAACGTTAGGACTCCTAGGCTAGGATACCTCTTTCCGAGATTGCTAATTATTAGTCCAAGAATTATCTTTTTAATTTCATACATGTTTGAAAGTTTATGTCGAGACTCGTGCATGACCAGTTGCAACTGAAAATTTCTTATGCTGAACAATGATAACTTATTCTCATATCGCAACTCCCATACGCCCGACCCCTAGCGCCGCTCCTCCGGCGGCACCGGGGGAAATAATTGCGCCGTCGAGTCCCTCCCCCGTCCGGCGCCCTCCTGCCGCTTCCGCCGCCTGCCTCGTCCGTGGCGGTGGCGGCGCCCCCCGCTGCCAAAATGGTGGTCGGGGAGAGGTCCTCGCGCGCTAGTTTTGGTGGCAGATCGGCCCGTGGGGGGGGGGGGGGGGGGGGGGCGGCATCGGGGCTAGGGGACACCGAGCCAGCAGGCTCGGGCAGTAATGGTTGCCGGCGGAACCTGCTGGCGTCGGTGTGGCACGTGGGCGCCACCGTGCCGTGGGTCTAGTCGTCGGGGCGCCCGTGCTTGGGATCTGGGCCCCGTGCTCGCCGTGCACGCTGGAGGACGTGCGGGTGTGCGGAAGTTGTACGCGGTGTGGAGGAGGCAGGGGAGCAGAGGAGGAAGCCGGGGCGGCGGCCCCGGATCTTTTGTTGTGCGGTGGTTGCACGGCTAGCTTGTCAGCTTCCATGGCGTGAGGTGCTGTGGGACTTCGGCAAGTGGTGGAGCTTGGTGGCCGGCCACAGATGCGGTCTCCTATCTCGCAGCTCCCGAAGCTTCGTTGGTGGTTTGAACTCCGGGCGAAAGCCTTGCACCGACTCCGGTCGGTGCCGACGATGGCAGCGTCCTTGGACGTCGTTCTCCTTCTTATTGGAACCGTCGTGGAGTTTCGACGATCGGCCCGACGGGAGTGGTCCGATGGTCTCCATGTGAAAGCCTAAGCTCCGTCGGGGGCGGGCGACAGTGACGGACGCGTCACTACCTTGTTGGAGGCGTCGTCTTGGAGTACCGGCTCTCTCGGTGCAATGGGTTCTCGGTGGATGGGTAGGACGGCTATGTGGTCAGGGAGGTGGATGCCGAGGCGGCGGCCCCGGACGGTGGCGGTACGCCGAGGCAGCGGCAGCGGGCTCCCACACGGCGATGGTCCTATGAAGCAGGGTCATGGCCTAGTGTGGGGTTGGGTGGCGTCCTGTTGCTGTTTGGACAGCAGGTTCGTCGACCAGGCTGGTTCGACTTCGAGCAATGCGAAGTTTCGTCCTGGTTGCTACGTCGGGACGGCGGCCCCGGAGCTGGCGGATTTTGGTGATGTCCTGTTGCTGTGCGGACTATAGGCTCGTTGACCCTGACTGGTTCGACTTCGGGCTATGCGAGGTTCGTCCTGGTTGCTACGTCGGGGCGGCGGCTCCGGAGCAGGTGGTGTTTGTCTAGTGCGTTTGGTCGGCTTGCATCGTGTGGGCGGCGAGTCGCCTCGCTTGTGCGGTTTTTTGGCTTTGTTTTCTTTATAAACAGGGTCTTGTACAACTTGTATGGTTTTTGGAGCCGGTTTTCCATATAAAGTAGGTCATCTCTTCTATCTATCAAGTAGTCGACATCGACCACTTTAACCTAAAAAATACCAGAATTTATAAAATCCAGCTGCGTACTTTTTTTTTTTTTTTGAAGGAAAACTACCGCTTTATTAACTCAGAACAGTACCAATACAATCAGCATTAAGGCTGTTTTGTAGAAAAACTGGGCTCTCCTCAATCCAAACCTCGGACACATTATTCAGACACGCATGGCGTGCACAAGCATGTGCCGAGGCATTGGTCGAGCGACGAGCATGACTAATGGAAAACTTCTCAAAACCTAAACTTAAGACGCTAATTTCTTCAAGGAGAGGGGTAATCACAGGTCGATTCCTCCTCCTAGACTCCCACAGCCGCACCAGCTCCAGACAATCAGTTTCGACGACAATACGACTGAAGTTGCGAGCTTGAGCAAAAACAACAGCATCACGAAGCGCCAACGCTTCCGCTGTCAGGGGGTCGACGATGCCAGGGTAGGCTTTGCACCAGGCACCTCTGAATACGCCGGCGCCTTCCCTCGCCACACCTCCACTCCAGCCACAATTTCTTGGCTATTAAGGGTGTGTTCGGTTGTGGAACCGAATGGAACGGAATGGAAGGGTTCCATTCCACCGGAATGGAACGGTTCCATTCCAGTGTTCGGTTAGCACCAAAAAATTGGAATGGAACGGTGATATTCTGTGTTCGGTTGGAGAAGAAAAGCGGAATGGAACGTTCAATCTTGCAAAATCAGAGAGGAACGAGGCCAAAATCGGAGATGAAAGAGGTCAAATCGGAGATGATTTCCGCCGCCGCCGCTCGATTCGAGCCGCAGCCGCAGTCGTCGCCGCCTCCTCGCCTGGTTCCTGGCCGCAGCCTCGCGCGTGGGCCGCCATCGCGCCTGGCCGCGCCTCGGGCGGCCGCCGCCGCGGGTGAGGGAGGCGAGGGAGGGTGCTGGTCGTGCCTCGCGCCTCGGGCCGCCGCCGCCACGGGTGCTGGTCGTGCCTCGCGCGTGGGCCGCCATCGCGCCTGGCCGCGCCTCGGGCGGCCGCCGCCGCGGGTGAGGGAGGCGAGGGAGGGTGCTGGTCGTGCCTCGCGCCTCGGGCCGCCGCCGCCACGGGTGCTGGTCGCCGCGCCTGGCCGAGCGCCTCCGCCGACCTCCATCTCGCTCGCCGCGCCGCCTGCTGGAAGTCCGCCGCCCCCTGGAAATCCACCGCCCCTGCTGCTCCGAGGCCCTCCTGCTCCGGCCGCTGCTCCGCACGCCGCCCCGCTGCTCCGAGGAACCGCTGCTCCGAGGCCCTGCTGCTCAACCCGCCGGAAGGAACTGGAGAGAGAGGGGCGCCGGCGCGCCGCCAGGGAAGGAAGAAACGAGGGAGAGGGTAGGGAGAGAAGGGCACGCCAGGGAACGGAGTGATTCCGCCGAATCGGTGGAATCACCAAATTCAGCATATCAGAGGAATATTCGGTTTCGGGGAACTACTCGGTTCTGATTCTATATGCTACCGAACGCGGGAATTAGGTCCAGGTACGGGTCCAACCCGTTACATTCCACTTGATGACACCTACCGAACACACCCTAATTGCACCATCGACATTAAGCTACTTTGTAAGTCCAATTTTCCTTTTATGACACGGCCGGTGACGTCAATCGACTGGCATTTAGGTTGAGATTTTTCCTTTTTTATTTTTTGAATGAAGAGAAAAAAAGGAAGAAAAAGTCGGCACCGTAGAAAAACGTCCTAAGGAAAATCCTGGGTCGGTTGTGTAAAGGATATTTCGACGATAAATAAATACAGGAAAAGCCCCAAGCTTTCGCCCGTCCTCTTTTCCCCTCTTCTTTCTGCACCGAAATCCCCCAACCCGAAACCCTAGCCGGCGGCTCCATGGAGAAGGGCGAGCACTCCCAGCCCCGCCGCGAGAAGGAGAAGGCGCCCGAGATCAGTGACGACGAAGACGAGATCGTCTACTACTGCGATTTCTACGACCCCGTGACCGCGTCCGACGAGCCCCGCCCCGAGTTCGATTTCACCCGGGTCAAGTTCGTCAAGCCCGTCAGGCCGATGTCGCGGCAGACCGAGTACGAGTGGGCGATGGCGGCGCAGGAGAGGGCAAGCGCGCGCGCCGAGCGCCTCCACCAGCGCCTGGTGGCGAAGGCAAACGGGGATACGACCGTCAAACTGCCCAAGGTCACCTGGCGCCACATCAATCCCGGGATTCCGCCTCTCAAGGGAGGCCAGATGCCCAGGCTGTTCCCTCTTGACCCTGAGTAGATTGCCAACTGAGTTCGGTCACTTGATTTCTCGGAGGATGTTACTATCTGTTTTCTCGTTAATTTGCATCGTACGACTCTTAATAAATTTGTAGTATCTCGAAAGGGCAAACCATGGATTCTGTAATATCAGTTGCTGTTTATCAGAAGTTTGGTCAACTTAATATGTTGTGTGTTTTATAATTGCTCCCGTGCATTATTGTATCCTCCTGTTTATCATGCTGTTCTATATGTTGTTATGTTGTGCACTAGTGCTCTGTAGCTTGTTAAACATCAAAGATTTACTCAGTTTTTGGGCCATGTTAGTATTCGGTATGTATTCTTTCTTTATTGTTTTGCACCATAGAGAGTTTATGTCTACTGCAATGTCTCCTGCTAGCAAAAGATTTTGAAATGACCTGGTATGAGAGCCCAGTCATCACTAAGAAGATGCGAGGAATTTGCATCTCAGCGAGATAATCTCTTTTTCCTTCAGAATCATCTACAGTATTTTGTACATGATGTTTGCTTCTGGTATTACTTTACACCTATTCGTTATCTGTGCTTTTGGAGAAAGCCATGTCCATGTTCCCGTGTTGCAATGAACAGGGGCGGAGCCAGGATTTGGATATAGGGGGGCGAGACAATAATCGTCCTTGAAGCATAGTGTACAACGATATCGCGTGTAAAAGAAAATACATATATCATAACTTTGGCTTATATTTAGAGAAACAATTTCAATCTTTGCCTAGATAAGAATTACAACATATGTTTGGCAATAAACAAAGCTGATTTCTTCTAAATTTTAAATATAGCTCTATTATTAACCAAGGATCTGATCTAAATTTGGCACTAATCGGACTCAAGATATATGCAATTGACGTGCAAATGAAATATCGTGAAAAAGATTCTTTGTATCCATTTTTAAGTAGAGAAATATTTCTAAACTGAAACAAAAAAGAGTGATTGGATTAGTATAGCATGTACCGTAGACAAATTACCCTGTGGTATTTGGACGGGACGGATGTGCAGCAAACGGCAACAACAATCAGCGACGGCCGTGGCCTGCCCCGCATACACGTTACTCAGGCGCTCAGCTCCATACACAAGACAAGCCGGCAATCTAGTTCACAGCCAGCAGCTTGCGAGCAGGAGCATCGGGCGGCAGAGGCGATCTGAGCAATCTTGCAGCAAGATCGATTCAAGAGAGAGCAGGCAGCCGGCCGGGGATACACACAGGTTTCCACGATCTATTGCGCGGATGGGTTTTTTTTTTGCTTGTTGGGCTTCGGTACACGCAAGATTCTCTTGGATTTACTATGGGCTTTTGGCTTATTTATAATGTATGTTGCCATTAGTACCTATACGAGGATTCTCAAAAAAATTAGTACCTATACGAGTATATACGCACTGCTATACCTGACGTATATTTGTTGGTGGGGGGGGGCTAGCAGCGACAAGCGAGTTTTGACACGATGAACCAAGCTGCTGAAAGACTCGGGGGTGGGGCAAAGGGGAGTGTTTAGCGTAAAACTACCACTTTACAAACTAAATCACAAAAACATACCACTTTTGCCCGCAATCGCAAAAAGCTACCACATTTCGTCACAAATCACAAAAAGCTACCAAATCGCACTGATCGTGAATTGAACAAAGATTGACACTCAAACTGACATGGCGGGCCCACATGTAAGTGATTACGTGGCATGTTGACTTTTTAGCTTAATAAAAATCGAAAAAGAAATTAAAAAAACGGTGGCCGTCCATGGCCGCGTTGCCCGCCATGGCCGCCGCCCCCCGCCCACGGCCGCCGGAGCCGTCCATGGTCCTGTCCACCTCAGCAAATTGCTCATTTTTCTGCCACCTCAGCACTGACAAATGGGTCCCACCTGTCAGTTTGAGTGTCAATCTTTGTTCAATTCACGATCAGTGCGATTTGGTAGCTTTTTGTGATTTGTGACGAAATGTGGTAGCTTTTTGCGATTGCGGGCAAAAGTGGTATGTTTTTGTGATTTAGTTTATAAAGTGGTAGTTTTACGCTAAACACTCGGCAAAGGGAGAATGTGGGCTACTTGAGAACAACAGAGAAGCGGCTATCTGATGTTGCAGAACAAGCATCACAATACCCTTCTTATAATGCAGTACCAGGATCCCAGGAGCAGCCATGGAGAATTTCAACTTAAGTAATCTATCCAGGCATAATCAACAGCACAAGGCTTGCTGTTTGTTTATGCTTATAGCTGTCTTTTATAATTGCATTCTGCTGTATTAATTTGGCACTTTATGTACTTGTGCAGACTTTGTGAAGCGACTACTCTATTGACAGCTTCCTGAGGGGATTGAGGATGCTGTGTTGCGTCTCTTACACAATTGATGGAAATAAACCGGATGGCTTACCACGGGAATTATGTTGTTCTGGTACTACTTTTTTATTTCATTTCCTCCTTTGTTTTCCCTATTTTCTTTCTCTGCCTGATTCAGGTCCACGCTCCTCCTTTCCTATGTGGTTCTTATCGTTTAGTGTGCATCAGTTTGCATAAATGCTGCCTAGGCTGGTGTTGAACTCCCAAGGCTCCAACCACAAGAAAAAGAAGCTGATGACCATGGAATCTTTGATAATGAGGACATGAGGTAACTCCCTACATATATTAGGATATCATTATTTCCCGGATCAGCCTTCATTGTTCGCTCATTGTGTTACTCTCATATCCTGTTCTGGCTACAAGGTTTTCTGCTTCTGAAACCAACTGCATCTTATGAAAGTTTGCAACAATTATGCCTAAGGTAAACCTTGCTGAAAATTATGATCTAATTAGCTCTTCTGATTGCCAAGTTATGTTGGCTGCTGCCCCTGTATTGCTTGTGCAACTGTCCTCGTGGTCATGGTTGGGTCTGTGAGCTCCCGTGCTGTTTGGCTGCTTTTCTTGCCTTTGTAAATCTTGTGCTTTGCGCTGTGTATAGATTTGCTTGAATCTCTTGGTGAGGAGGGTCGCCGGGGGTGCTGTGTCTTAGTGATAGCAGTCATGGGTGATTTTGGATTCTCTAGATGACTAGCTCTCTTTGTTCCTCTATTACAGGCCATGCCTTTCTTTGGTGTTGTAAAACTGTTTTTCTATTTCAGTGGCTATACATGCAGCTCTCCTGCATGATGGTCTATGAAAAAACGTCTAATTAGTTTCTGAAACCAACTGCATCTTATGAAAGTTTGCAACCATCATGCCTACCGTAAACCTTGCTTCTTTTAACTGCTTGTACTTAGGTCTATGAAAAAACGTCTAATTAGTTTCTGAAACCAACTGCATCTTATGAAAGTTTGCAACCATCATACCTACCGTAAACCTTGCTTCTTTTAACTGCTTGTACATATCTTAAACTCTCTGACCTCATTTAATAGAAAATGGAAAATTATGCAGTAGGGCAACCTACTGTACAGCTTCAAAAATATAAACCTTGCTGAAATTTATGATCTAATTAGCGGCTGCTTTCCTTCTTTCGTTGTAAATCTCGTGCTTTGCGCTGTGTATAGATTTGCTAGAATCTCTAGGTAAGGAGGGTCATGTGGGTCGGCGGTGCTGTGTCGTAGTGATAGCGGTCATGGGTGGTTTAGGAGCGTCTAGCTCTCTTTGCTTTTCTGTTATGGGCCATGCCTTTCTTAGGCGTTGTAGAACTGTTTTCTATCTTAATGGCTGTAAATGCAGCTCTCCTGCATGGGTTTAAAAAAAAACATCTCTTCTGATCGCACTATATAATTATGATATTGCACCTTTCTATCTACATCATTCAAGTATTGTTCTCATTTTCACTGTGTTGCTCTCTTTCACCAGTATAATTACCGATGGCTGTGAAGGGTCACCGCTTCCCGCAGTTCCGTCCGTACCTTGGAAAATCTATTTTGGTGGCACCTTCCTTCAATAAAAAAGTAACTCACAACCAGATTAAGAAGTCAACTAAGTTCTGCAACTTCTCGAAAATCTCTAGAATTTCTGATGTCGGCCCAGGTTTGGCCTTTCTCTATAAATTTTGTAAGCTGGAATGGAATAGGCAACGATAGCTGGGAGGAGTATACAGTGGGAAAAGTGGCGCAGAGTTATCTCATAATCATAGAAAATCATATGTACTCCGTAACAAGTATTTGGTAACGGAGGGAGAACTATAGTTTGTTTAAATGGTCTTGATAGTTGATACCTTAGCATTTCAGATATGTTGAAAGACCTGTTCTGCTTTGCAGCTTGCACACAGCTACTACTGCATTTTGAGCTCAACTCTTCTATAGTTCTATTGTTATCAGAAGTACTCCCTCCGTCCCATTATTTAAGATGTTACTACAACCAATAAGGAGTATATCGGTTGTAATAACATCATATATAGTGGGAAAGAGGGGGTAGCCTCTAGTCAAGTATTTAGCTTAACCTTTATGCATAAGGTGAACATAAAAATGGAAACAAGTGGACTGTTAATCTTGATTTTGCTTCCTTGTTCGATAATTCTTTTGCATAGGAAGGACACTGAAGGTCGTGTGTTCGTCTGAGTACCAAGAGGCTATATGCTAGGATTTTTTTATGACTAGTAGTCGTAGCTTGCCCCTCTAATAAGAGTTGGAGTTGTTCATGCTAAAACAATATCAGTGCTTCTCAAAGGTTGAGCCGTGGACATCTGTTTATATCAGAGTCTACTATAGCATATTGTACTCTAGCAAGTTTTGTTTAGTTGCTTCAGCATTGAGCACCCAGCCCTATGTGATTCAACTTGAAAACCTTTTTTTGTTTGGTTTTTAGCAGAAAAGCTAGATTTCTGACTTGATCTATCTTAATAGTTAAGTCTTCTGATAAGACTTGATCTATCTTAATAATTTAGTCTTCTGAAGACCTTATCTATCTTAATAATTTAGGCCACATTGTCTTAGATTCTTTTGCCTAGAAATAGATACGAAGTTAGACTTTCATCTTAGGCAACATATCCTATGCATCCAAGTGTTTTGTGTATCCATTGTATCATATTGTATCCATACGCAATAACATAGTAACATAAATTGTTGCAGGTGAGGGCGGATTGCGACTTCAGCCAGCGGTTCCTTCGGCCGCGCCGGGCATTTTACCTAGGCACCAACGACATCAAGTCTCTGAGGCGGCGCATCAAGGACCTCGAATCTGCCGAGGCGGCGGGGGGGGCAGCGACAATGCGCCCCGCAAACAGAAACCGGTGGTGATGTTCGTGGCGTTGGCGGCAGTGGTCTCGGCGGCGTTCGTCCAGTCCAAGGCCCAAGGGGCTCGGCGCCGGGTGGACACGAACCTGCTGTTCCTCGCCGATCTGCGGACGCACCATCATTGACATCTGCCACGACACCTCCGTGGTGTTCTTGCGTGACCGTGTCTCATCGTTCTTCTGGCTCATGTGTCCACCTACCCGGCCGTAGATCACTATTCGCCACTTTTCCGAGCGTTCCAGACATGGAAATATGGAACTATGATTATTCAGAGTTCAGAGGAGCCAACGAGTCCCAGATCAGGCCTTGCAAAGGAACTGTACCGAGAAGAAAGCCAAGGAACTGTGTACGTGCGTACGCCGACGCGACCTCGCTCCTGACCTCTAACCTCTTCGACGGGCTAAGGATGTAGCAACCAAACGCTTTAAACAAAAGCTACCGCCTGATCACATGTCTAAGATTCCAAAAGTACACTCATTCTGCCATTCAGGTTTCAAGTAAATTTTTTAAAATCTAAATACATCCTCCATTTTTATTTACATCACGTACTGTGTTTAGTCAAAGTTAAACTTTATCAAGTTTGTCTAAGAATCTATACCTAATAATAAAGAAAGGATGGGTAAGTCATACTAAGTGGACCTACGTATTTACAGGGATTGCCACCGTCGAGTGAAAATAACGCTTCGTTTTAGACAATGCAGGAACAGGTCAACAGACCACCCAATCCTTTCCATCGAGAGTTCCCGTCCCCTGCTTCCTCCTTCCCCACTAGCAGGCGCCGTACTTACTCGCCTCCACTTCTTCCTGCTCAACCGGCGAGCGCCGCACTCCCCATGCCCCGCCCTAGATTGGGGCACCGCCGGCCTTTGCCCGCGCGCCGCCATTTCCAGTTCGCCAGCAGCCTAACCCTCTACGTAGCCATTGTCGCCATCCCGAGCTCCGAGGAATTACCATAACATCCTTATCCCATGTGCTCTGTCACCAACGTCGCGGCGCACCGCCTACCACCAGAGAAGCCCACGTATCTTGCTGGTGCTCACTAGCCTCACCAGCCGAATTCCTCTAAAACTCCACAACGAGCACTAGGACATCGGGGGGGGGGGGGGGGGGGGGGGGGGGGGGCGCTCTGAGGCTGTGGCCACGAGTCCCGACGATGCGCCTAACCAACTGCAGATCTGAAGCAATGGCCAGCACAAGCCCCACGTCGGCCACATCAAAGCAGTTGCACGAAGGTCCGAACCTGACTTGAATGCCCAGCTCCAAAACGCCATCAATCAGCGACTAGGCAAGCTGACTGGACAAGCTGGCCGAGATAGGAGCCCTGCCTTGGGCGGACACATCGCCGTAGGACGCTGCACCACGCCTGAGGCGTCGGGACCGTGCCACAACGAATTGCAAGGCCAAGTGGTTCTAGCGCGCATGAGTCATGATTGGATTTTCAGTTTGATTGGAGAATGGCCTACATCTGCTCGCTCCATATCGCCATCGGTGGATCCTCGCGACGTCGCGCCCAACCTGCATCACGCTGCTGTGCAGATTCTGCTGCTCGGTGTCCAGGGCCTTTATACGGTTATACGGTTAATACGGTTTTGATATTTCG
Organism: Poa pratensis; assembly: GCA_947311845.1. Taxonomy (NCBI): domain Eukaryota; kingdom Viridiplantae; phylum Streptophyta; class Magnoliopsida; order Poales; family Poaceae; genus Poa; species Poa pratensis. Next base: position 83,568,302 of record CAMZMU010000036.1, read on the forward strand.
GTAAATACGGTTATGTAGAAAAATACGATTCGGCTTCGGTAATAACCATTTAATTTCGGTTCGATTTTGGTAATAACCAAACTAATGAAAGTTGACGCGAATTTTTGAGTAACATATAGCTTTTAGGGCCATATATTTCGTTTTTATATTTTGTATGACCGAACTAGATTTGTTGCAAAAATGAGAGACAAAAAACAACAAAAGTTCGGACAAAGTAAAAAAAATGAGCAAACCAAACTAACCAAAGTTGACGCGAATTTTTGAGTAACATATAGCTTTTAGGTCCATATAGTTCGTTTTTATATTTTGTATGACCGAACTAGATTTGTTGCAAAAATGAAAGAAAAAAAAAACAAAAGTTCGGACAAAGTAAAAAAATGAGCAAAAGTTGGAGTTGAACTCACGACGTGGTGTAAGGAAAGGGAATTCCACTCCTCTAACCAGTAGGTACGGGAGCATTTTTTTTATGATTATAGTGCAGCGTACACACTATATCTAGTATTCCGTGAAGTTGGGCTAGGCCCGCAGCGTGAAAATCCTTCCTGGCTAGCCTCTTCGGTTATTTCGGTTAAACCATGGTTTTTCGGTTATAAACCGAATAACCGAGTGTCATACGGTTAGCGTTTTTGCTAACTGAAACCTTAACGACTAACCGTAAAAACTGCAATTTTGGTTACGGTTAAGTTTTTTCGGGTTCGATTTTCGGTTCGGTTATGTGCAGCGCTAGTCCAGGCGCCAGCTAACTGGGGTTGGGGCCTGTATTTTTTATCTCATCGGCCGCTTGAGTCATATTGTTATTTGTTCTGAAGCAGCATAAATTTCCTCTTGACAGGAACGGTGTCTCCTCCATTTGTTGGTGTTTCTATGTGGACGCTGGCCATCCTCACTCCTCACCCTTACCATGGAAACATCAATGTTTCCAGCGGAAAAACTCCAGCACGCATGAGGCCTCACGGTATGGCCGAAGCTCGCGACCGCATGAATAGCGTCATGGTTGCTGGCATCTATTTGGTGAACCTCTCTTTTTGTCTTCTTTCCAGATTTCCAACTTCTTTATCTCGAGAAAACGGACGATACAAATTTAGGGTCAAAGCATAAACCGATCAAATGGGTCCCGTAGAGCACTATGCTTAATGTTGAGTTTGGCTACTGGCTATTTTCCTCAAGCGTGTCAGCTCAACCATTTGGTTTTCATCGTTAACGACGATTTGAGTAACTTGAGGTTAGTTCTGTACGGTTACCTCATTTCATTACGAAATTTCGCGGGCAGTTAGTTCTCTCTTGGTATACCACCTCCGTTCTACATTAGGCGATTTATGCATAAAACTTGATCTTCTAAGAGCATGTCATGCAGCTGAACATGTAAGTCGAACAAACATTCAAGATGTTTCTTCGAACGTTTCAAAAGTTACAAAGTATACATACATTTCATTTATGAGCACATATTGTTTTTCTCTCCCCCGTTGGCCGTTGCAACGCACGGGCATGTGTGCTATATAGTAAAAAAATAGCAATGCACATAATATCAAATGTATATAAAATAAAAATATACTTAAGGATGATTTTAATACTATAGATTTTGTATTGTATATGTTGATATCTTTTTTCAAAATATTTGATTTAACTTGGCAAAGTTTGACTTTGACTAAACTTAGAATGAAAGTAAATAAAAACGGACGGATTATAACACATATTGAATGATTTCACTTGCATTATTTGTACTAACATACCGTTTTTAATTAGATATAGAGCATTACGAATTACTCCAGTTTGTACGGTGAAAATTATTATGTGTTGTTTTTTATTAATTTCACATCAAATCTTTGTGATAACAACAAATGTTGCTCCTGCAGTAGCACATGCAAATAAAATCGAAGACAACATCCCTCACATTTTTTGATATATTTATGCGTGTAAGGTAGATAATATTTCGTCAATAAAACATAATTAGTTGAGTCTGTAATTTATATCTATTAAAAGTCACATGGTAACTTTTCTTTGAATACACTTGAAGCAAAAACTGGAATCTCTATGTTTCCTTTATGTGCCTATTATTTTTACACATGAATGAATGTTCGCTGCATTATATTCAGTTTTGCTATGATAGAAAAATGGAGGTTGTGACAACGCACACACATGCAACTAGTTGTTATACTAATTTGCTCACATCGTGTAATTTTCTATGGTAAGTGTAGTCATATATAACTAAGTAGATCAACCCCACTAACATATTTTCCAGCCTACACAACCTGTCACGTCACTACAATTTTTTCTACGGCTTTTTGCGAACCACAGTATAACATAGACGCTCACATACACGTGCACACAGTCAACCTATGAACGCACGCACACCCTACCCCTATGAGCACCTTCAAAAGATTGAGTCGGCGGTAGATTGACGAAATCACCACAGGGGACCCGCTGTCGACGGAAACGTCGCCTCCCATGAAAAACACCATGTTAAATCTGAGATTAAACTTTGGTGTGCTGGGGATACAACCACCCTATTAACCATGAGATGGTACGTACCCACAAGACCGCCTCTTTCATACCTCTGAAATTTATCGAAAAATTGACATAGTTATGTTATCTACCATGCATAGAAACTATCTAAGGTGATAGCAGAAGAGGCTTGCATACCGGCTCAGGGCCTGACCGGACTACGACTTGGAGCAGCAGACATCATCATCGTCATCATGTACAACAAGAGAACCGACGGACGCACTGACTTCGACAAGCTGTGATTGATCGACCTATTTTGATCATTCTAAGAAAGATCAATGACTTGGAGGTCCAGATTGAAAACCAGCTCATATAGAGCTTGTTAAGGTGGGGGTAGGTAAACACTTGGCACAAATTGCCGTTGGAGACATGTTGTATAATATATATGCATATGCCAGCTGTTGGCATGTCTTAGTTATATGTGATTCTGCCGGTTGAGGTTTGGTTGATGCAGCAATGAAAAGAAAGAGAATTATATAGCACTGTTGACCAGCACCAAAAACTCGGAACCCCTGGAAATAATCCCGGAGCACACGCATATTACCCAAATAGCAACTGTTATGGCCGGAGAGAAAACTCGGACCGTGCGCATCCTAACGACGACCACTAATTGTAGCCGGCTCTAATATATATACATTACATACGTCTGCTAATAACGGTCGTCTCTGAAGGTTGCGTTGGGGCGACGGTTGTTTTTCCCGGCAGTCTGAGGGACGCGCTCATTGCAGCCGGCCCTAGTGAACCGGCTCTAATGAAACGTACATTAGAGACCCCCGCATAGAGACAGACGTTTTAACCGGCTGAGGTGACTCTCTCGGGCCTTCTCTAATTTACGTTTTTGTAATAATGAAGTTCTGCAAAGCGGTGGTTCCGGAGTTATCAAAGAGTACCCGAGAGAACGAAATGGTGCGGATACAACCCGATAGTTAGAGATAAATGTTTCAAGATGGTTTCCTGTGATGCTTGGAAGCATAATTTGCATTCGTTTGGGAGTGAAAGACTATTCATTTGCTTGGCAGGGGCAATATACATAATAGGTTGGAGTGTGCACAGTATACTTGAGCCTATGGCATCACAATATATCTGGGTTTGGCACTCCTTTTTCGGCATGGCAGATTCTTATAATGACATCGACGTGCTTCAACGCTCTCCGATGTTCTCAAAGCTTCCAAACGGCAGTTCTCTCCCGAGATCAAATATGAGACCAGTGCCCACCAATACACCAAGGAGTACTATCTAGCTGATGATATTTATCCTTAGTGGTTTACGTTTGTGCATGCAATTTCTGCTCCCAAGACAACTAGCTATGTACCTTTGTACCTTTTCCATGTGCATCATTAAAATCTATGATCGTGCAACTCATATTCAACTTCAACATGATTTGGCGGAGAATATGTGAATTCACATAGGAAATCAGTAGCTATCCAATCCCAATTTCAATAAATCTATCCCAAATTCAATAAATCAATCATACTTTCTAATTTATATTTATTTAATTGTTTGGACAATTTTATTTAAGTTTAATTGTGTGTTTTCATGTACAATATGCATCAATTTGACCGAAATGTTAAAGTTGGGCAAAAAAGGGACATGCCAGATCAAAATGGGGGAGCCGTTGGGTGCCATGGCCTTTACTGGGCAAACACGAGTTGGACGCGTGTCCGTGCCGTGCCCAAACTGATCAAAACGGATAATCTGTGTCCAACATGGGGGTACACGTTAGATTGCCCTTTGGAGAGAGAGTGGGGTGGGGGGGGGGGGGGGGGGGGGGGGGGGGGGGTTGTCGGAATGCGAATGTGCAACATTGACACAATTTTGTGACCAATCCACTCATGCGTGACAACTTAATAGACCACGTGAGCATTATACTCTTGGTAGAATATGAATTACGAACTCACGCAGTCCAGCTATACAACTGTGCCCTACATGACTATTCAATATGCAAGGTTCTAACCCAAATATACAAATTTAACCTTGAAAAATACAAGTTTGAGCGAATTTTACTAACCCGTAGACCGACCAGTACTGGTGGCGATGATGGTGTTGGGCGAGAGATGGAAATTTGATTTCCCAATTTTTGTATAGACAGGTCCGGCAACTCATCATGGAAATTTGAGAACCAAAATGTTGGGCGAGAGATGACGACATAATTTGTTTTGTTACCTTTAGTTTTAGCTTGGAATTTTGAATCCATTTTTGTTCTAATTTGTTCGATCGGATATACTTTACTTCATATATCAATGTAGCAGAGTTGTTTGCCAAAAAAAAGTTACTTTCCTAAATAACTGAAACACAATATGTGACTCAATCGAACCTTTAGATGGGCACATGTGACATTGCTTACTTTGAACGGAGGAAGTACCTCTCTCCGCCCACGGCTCCTTTAAACGAACATGTACTTGAAAAATTCGTGTCCTCCAGCCCAACCCCGCTCACTTGTTTGCTTTTCTCCTCGTCATTTTCCTTCACTCATTTCCCTCCCCCCCTCGGCCCCACGCCCCTCTCCTATCAATTTTTGTTCTAATACTTTGCTTATAAGTCAATATAGTCATTTGTCTGTCAAAAAATATTTACTTCCCTAAAGAAGCATTCTTTTTTAGAAAATACCAAGAACGGCGTGGACATGCATGCACGCACAGTACCACCCTCAGTCCCTCGCACAATTCCACAACGTGTAGTCATTATTTTTTGCATGCACGCACACCATCACCAAGATTAATTGGAGCTTCAAACGGCCAACTACTCTTCTAACCATCCAACATTCCAGCTATATGTGTAAAACGATGAGAGATTGGATTATATTTTAGACTTATGTAAATGCAAACCGTTTCCGTAGAGCACATATGGCTCTAGAGTCAGGATATAAACAAAAGCAAGACCCCACTTCTTTCTAAATGAAATGTGACGACGGACAAACAGAACAAAGCTTGATGTGAAAATTACAACGCAAATTGTGGCGTTTGCCCGCACTTGTCCAAATTCCAAATGAAACAGCTAAATAATCAATCACCCTCAAAGATCCGCAGAACGCTCGTTATCTCAGAGCGTACAACTGCTCTGGTCCACGCCTCCCTCAAACGAACACGGACTTCAAGAATTCGTGTCCTTCCTTCCAGACGAACCCCCGCTCACTCGTTTCAATATTTTTGCTTCTCTCCCCATTTCCCTTCCCCCACGCGGCCACGACCCTCTTCCTTGGCAGCCCCTCCCCCCAAAAGTTGCTGCTCAATTCTAGGGTTTTCTGTTCCGGCCGCGCCCCCCTTCCCTCGCCGCTATGGTGGACGATCGGAAACGCAAGAGCAGTCAGCTTTACGATGCGCTCAGCATGGCACGCGGCGATGGCGACGGCGCCGCCGCTGCGCCAAAACCGACGCGCAACCGGTGGACCGGGCGCCCCTACTCGGCGCGGTACTACAATCTTCTGGACCGGCGCCGCACGCTCCCGGTGTGGGAGCACAAGGATGAGTTCATGAAGCTGCTCCACGAGAACAGGGTCGTCATCCTCGTAGGAACAAAGTTCGATGAACATGGATTGTGAATTTGTTATTTCTCTCATTCACACTTTGACTATTAATTCAACAAAATGAACATGGTCAACAATGGGGAAAGGGATGTTAGACAGCTTAGGCCTTGTTTGGTATTATTTAGTGTATTTTTAGGAAAACGGGGGGATTTTTCTGGCCTAACCCCAAATCACCTCGTATCTTCAAAATCATGTTTGGTACTAGTTTATTAGACCGGTATCGTCCCACTTTTTCTCAGAATTTGCCAAACTCTAGTGTATTTCACTCAAATCTAATATGCTACCCCCCAGTAGATTGGATATAAATGGGGTCTGAACCTTCGCCCCATCCTACTGAAATTATCTCCACTTATTCCCTAATAGGGGCGATGCTATTCTTCAGACGTACGAGCCTTCACACGACTTCAGACCCCAAAACGACAAAAGCCACCGGAGAGGAGGAAGACGACCACAACACCCCCGCAACCACCATCGGTCGAACCTTTGTCCACCCCGGACGCGGCCGATGCGCTTCCGTGACGCCATGCCTGGAGCTCCTCCTCACCCCCCCCCCCCCCCAAATTAAGTTGTTGGTTCTCTGTCGCCGACTCGGGGCTCCATCTCAGGGCGGGGGAGGGGTGGAGAAGAAGAGAAAGAAGGAGACACAGTCCACAGCTCGTGCGAGGCTGCGAACACTCAGCACACGCGTAGAGAAGTGGTTCTGCCTAAAAGCACTTGTATCAAACAAGGCCTTAAGAGGGGTGTTGGGTTGCTACTTGGACGCTAGGTGGACCGAACGAGTGGACGTCAGTGAGCTTTGCTCAAATTTGTACGTGACCTTGAACGAATGAGCTTGAATGGAAACCGGAGGAAAAATCAAAGGGGAAACGTCTAGGAAAAAAAGGAGCGTGAACTAACCCGGTCGATTGAGTCCTGTTTGAGAATGAAAGAATGAGAATGAATCTCTGATTGTATTGATGATAGAGTTGGGTATTTATAGGTCCCCAACGGATGCGTACAAAGGTCGGTTACAAGGTTCGTGTCCCCTCGGGAGGAAGGGATGCAGCGTTTGGACAAAAGCAACTGTCAAGTTTGCTTAGGATCTAAGCTAATATCTAACTGCCTAGTTAGCCTAATATCTAAGATAATTTATTCCTAACACTCCCCCTTGGACAACGCAAATCCTTGAAAATTTCTTGTATAAACTTCAGATCTTCTTGCATAGTCTTTAGAGTGTTCTTGTGTATCCATGAGGATGTCCTTGTTAAAACAACGTCCTTTGTAGATTCTATCGTCTTGAAACTCTTCATCTTTAGAATCTCTCCTAAAAAACCCGTGGGAAAAATATGAGGAGAGTTGTATTTGATATGTTGTTAAAACTCGTTTAAACCCTGTGGGAAAAAATAAGGAGAAAATGATACAACATATAAGGATTATTGTCTCATTGATAACTCATATGAGAAAAACCTTGATAGGAAAAATCTTATTAGTGAGTTTAGAGATCAATAAATATGCCTTATATACTTCCTATAAAAACCCCGGTGGGGAAACTAGAAAAGTATGGCATATGATAATGAAAATATATTGCCTCATTTAGCACCTTATATGAGAACCTTGAGAGTAAACTCATAAAGTGAAAAGGGGTGAAAATGAGTGCAATACGACGTGCCACTGAAAACTCCTCTAAAACCGAGAGGGAAAAATATAAGGAGAAAGCAAAATGGCATATCCAAACACTTGTATTTATATTGTCTCATTAAAAACCTTTTATGAGAAACCATGAGGGAAAAACTCATCAAGGGAAAAAGAGTACAATATATATGATCAGAGGATCATCAATGGGTTATGACATGGAAGTTTACTCCCCCTGAACTTTGCAAATCTCAATTAGTTTCTTGCAACATTGTTCTCTATATAACCCATAATGCATTTGAGCAATACAAGTGGTATTATCTTGATAGATAACGGTAGGTGATTCTGTTGAATCTTAACCACATAAGTTTGAATGTGATATCATTATGTGAAGCCATATACATTTTATGATGTTTCATATAAAGTGATTATTCAGAATGATTAGTGATAGTAGACATTGGAGTCTATTTTGAAGACTTTTCTTAACAAGATCTTCCACTGAAATCAGTCATTGATATGGCATTTTCGGGATCAAATAATTATATCCAATAATGTATATCACACAATGGTCAATTCTTGATGTTCCCGAGGGATTTAATCAAGATCTTTAGTGCCTTTAAGGTATCAAAAGATATTACTTACACCAACATTTAGTTGGGTTTAGCACTTTAATAAACTGACAACAAAAATATTGTCACATGTGATGTAGTTCGAAATGATGGTATTGAGATATGGAACTAGAGGTCCCCATACCAATTCATCATTTATACTATGTGCAAAATGAGTTTGCATCCCTGTTAGAGATAGTATGACCATATGTGTCTTTGATATGATTTATCCATATTTAATTTCTGGATATTTTTATGGATATGTGAAGACTGAGATAGATATGTATTCCTAAGGGAATATGCTCAAGTTATGAACTTGAGTAACATTTGGTTTCATCCAAATATCCGTCTTGATACGATTGCGAGCACCTTTCATGTAAGACTTTGATGATAAAATCATCGACATATACAAAGGTCATGTAGAATCCAGTGAGGGATTTTGTTAATGACTAGATGTAAGCAATCATTATCTGAGTTATTCTTTCGAAGAAAGAACACTCATAGTCGATTGTACCACACAATGTTTTGACTACTTTAAGTCATGGAGTGACTTTTGATGTTTTACACAATATATGTTGCGATTTGTTTTTTATTCAGATTTTTAAGCCTTTTGGGGACTTTTATATAGATATCTGAATTGGATGATCCATATGAGTATGTCATCACCGTGTCTATCAACTGCATGGATAGTTTATTTGTACTGCCAATGATATTGATATCGAAACGTAATTCCACTTATACCAAGAGGGTATGTTACATCATAATCGATGTCGGGTCTCTGCGTGAACCCTTGTGCTACAAGCCTCGCCATTTCACCACCTCATTGTTTTCGTTATGAACGAAAAGTCAGTTGTCTTCCAAAAGGGAAGATGATTATGAGGAGAATGTATTACTGTGGTAAATACTCTCTTTTGTTAAGCGAGTGCTATTCTTATTTAATTGCCTCCTTCCAGTTGAACCAATATATGAGTGCATGAGGCACTCTACCATGGATTTTGGTTCAGGGCCCTAAAGGTTTTAGCAATTTAAGAATAAATATTTGTCGACAAATGTAGTCTTTATGTTATATGATTTTGTTGAATCAACGAAAATTGTGGAAATAATATTTACATCTTTTAACTCCTCGTGATTTCCCATAACAATGGAGTCAAGGTGTTTCGATGTCCCAACACTTAAAAATTGTGTGGACATATATGTTGGGTTTGGATGATGAGCATCCGTTATGTGTTATTCAACTTGAGGTTGAACTACATTTACTAGTCGAGGATATAATTTCCTCTTATTCCGCGGATACATATGAGAACTCATTTCTCATGCGACCATGTTTCTCCCCCTTTTGCTCTCATTTGGTAGAATAGTGGTTATTGTATCAGATACTTCCACTTTGTATGGCACATTGCATGCATGCATAATATGATTTCATGACGTCTTTGTCATAAGTAAATGTATGTGACAGATTTGCAATGTGTTGCAAATATATTGAACTTTATGTTCAGATTTTAAGTACGTGAATAGAAGGATGAATGTCTATGACATTTCTAATTTATCGGCATTCTTTGTGGTACGAATGTCCCCCTAATACCAAAATATCCTTATTTTAGTGTAATCAGCGTACGGCCTATAATCAATTCCCTTGATAGGGCTTGATATATTTATAATTGACGGATAAATGAATAGTAATACCTCACATAGATCCCAAATTTAATGTGAGGGCACGTTAATGTACGTCGGGGTGGTGAAATCAGTATATTACCGACATCGCAGATGGGAAATACTTGTTTGATTTCCACGTACTAACTGCAAGGGGAAGCAGTATGATATGCAGTTGGTATGATCTAGAATAGATCTGCAGCGTGTAAGACCGCATGTCTCCAACAAGATGTTGGTATATTAAATTCTGTAGAAGTGGTCATTTAATTAGATTTGATTCTTTTGATAAAGAATTTATTTACACCATTTTGGACATGTACATGAGGTACTTGATAAAATCATAAATGGTCGTGAAAACGACATTCAAATGATATAACCCATAATCTGCTCATATTTGATAATTTGAGCAATTAATTTAGTAATTAATCATGGGTTCGTGGGGATTAGAGACTCACATAAGGGTATCTATTAGATGTTCATAAATACCATGAATATATGTCTCAAAATGGTTGAGTATTCCATATATAGCTTCTTGAATGTGTTCACGAATTTGAGTGGCTGCTTTATTAATTTTTAAGGTGAGAGAGCCTTAAAATTTATTTACTTATTCTCATGGCACATTTAGTGCACAAAAAGTCTGATGACTTGAGAATTTTTCTAATTTTAAGGTGTGACCTACAGAATTGTCAATGACTTACCGTAACATCCCTATTTAAGGGTGACCAAGGCGAACATGCCAAATCTTCAAGCTATGAAGATACGAAAAATTATTTTGGACGCAAACAATGTTTAGTATGAAACTTTATTCATACATTTATATCATGTCTGAGGAACATGATATACTGGACAACATACCTCATGTAGTGGTATGGTTATAGGCTGATGCATGGGATAGTTGTGAGACTAAACAAGGTCTCCAAAATATTTTGGGGATTTTATTCCACAAGAAATATATAATTCTGAAGGAATGATTTCCTTTTCCCATTGAACTCACATTAATTATTAAATTTTGTGGTAAACCAAACCAAATGCTTGAAAGAAAATATATTGATAATCTTGATAGTTATCTTGTCACTTTTGGCCGGTCATTATGATTCTATTTGTCATTTAACCTACACTTACATTGATTTCCCTTGGTTCTTTCCAAGAGCATTGAGATTCTTAGTATTTGAGTACTATGAATGTTAGGTAAGGGTATATCACCCGTGGGGTGTATATGGTGATTCTTAACAAGAAGAATCGTATATTCTTACCCTGAAATGGAGATGACAATGTTGATGCACTGTCATCAAAAGAGGATGTAAAGTGATTTCTAGGTTTTGGATCAGATCATTTCTTTTTATTCTTTAGCTCTTTGATCACAAATTATCAACTTGGAGTTGATTCTATAGACAAACAGAATTATAGGCTGCAATGGACTAGAAGTCCAACAAAATAAATGGGTGAATATTCACTTTGTGTTTATGCAGCATATATACTTGATGGAGGTTGAGGAAAATGAAAATCTATCCAATTTTCTCTCATCTAATGCGAGTTCATGAATTCGCCGAAAGGCGTAGTGCTTGTTTCGAGATTTCTGCGTGTAGCGTCCTCCGTGCCGTGAGGAACCAGGCTCAGGGCCGTGGCCATGGGCTCCGCCGCGCCGAAGTCCTCGGGCTGCGCCTCCGTTGGAGGTCCTGGTCGCGCACTGGCCGAAGTCGCAGCCACGTGGTGCGCCGGCCGTCGGACGCCACTGCCGCCGCGCTTAGGCGGACGCGCAGTCGCAAGGAGAGGAGTAGCTTCGGGGTCGAGGACCGCCGCGCGTGCTACGACCTGCCGCCGTTGCGAGGCTGGGAAGGGCGCCGGGCTCACCGCAAGGACGCGCCGATGCGGAGTCCTGCCGGTCGCCGCCCTGTTTCCGGTAGATGGGGCGCGGATGCCTCGGCCGTTTCCTCCACAGCCGCCGCGGTTAGAATGCATCGGGGCCGAGGGGCACCACGCGCACCACCGCAGCCAAGAGGGCTCGGCCACGGTGCTGATTATGGAGAAGGTCGAGCACGCCGCGCATCTCCGGTGGTCTTCGCCGCGTCAAGTGCGCGACGCGTCGCCGGAGGGCTATGCCGGGCGCGCCGACGAGGAGCAACGGCAGGGCCGTTGGCCGCCGGGTTGGTATGCCGGCCGGTGCCGCGTTTCCCCTTCTCTCTTTTTCTCGTCTCTCCACCGCCGGCTCTTTTTTCTGGTGGCCTTTCGCTCTCGCGGAGAGCAGCGTGCGTGATAACGTGTTTGAGAATGAAAGAATGAGAATGAATCTCTGATTGTATTGATGATAGAGTTGGGTATTTATAGGTCCCCAACGGATGCGTACAAAGGTCGGTTACAAGGTTCGTGTCCCCTCGGGACGAAGGGACGCAACGTTTGGACAAAAGCAAGTGTCAAGTTTGCTTAGGATCTAAGCTAATATCTAACTGCCTAGTTAGCCTAATATCTAAGCTAATTTATTCCTAACAAGTCCGACTGGGCTCGACACACCCCCACACGTATGTGCCCATTGTGCCAGGTGGCCACCGTCGCCACGTGTCACTGTCATCGCTTGTTAGTTTTTTCTTTTTTGACGATGTATGCCCGTAGGCATACATTACTTATATTCATATAATAGTAAGGATACATATTTGGTACACATACAAGTAACATAAAACTAGGGATACAAGCGATTTAATAATGCATGCCACCCTCGCTGTAACTATCAAGCACCCAAATCCTTCGCCTTCGCCGGAGAAGAAGAGCACCAACAACTGGTCCACATCTAGATGCTGAAGAAATCCTAGTCAGGAGGCGTTAACGAGCCGCGATAGCCACCAGCACCGTAAAACTAGATCTAATCTGATTTAAAAAATCGGCCAGAGTAGCCCTCCAAGCCTATTCAACGTCAGAGCTGGAGCCAACACCATCCACTCTCAATCAGGTCGCCAAATCTTGCACCGTCTTTCGCATATCATGCAATCAACACCACTACACTCTAAGAGCAACCCATCCCTGCCGCCACGCCATGTCAAGACGTAACGTCATATCCAAATTGCTCCGACAGTTTGGACTGCACAAGCCTCTTGTCGGCATCAGCAACACCTCCGACGAGCAGGAGTATGGGCTGGAAAATCATTATTTTTATTAGCAGCATCAGCATCCGTTCATGACGCTGACAAAATACACGCGGCGTTCAGTTAGATTAGGACTGAAGTGTACCAGAAAAGATTAGGCCGGGAGATTAGTCCGAACCGGTATTGTGCAGGCCTTTGTTGGTGCCGGCTGGCCCTGTCCTGCCGGGACTCGATTGGATTCCTTATCTAGGACTAGGTCGATAGCATCGCAGGTGATCAAACGGGCGCACAAATCGTATCTGCAACAGAAAAGAGCGCACGCGCACTCGTACGCAGCAATGCCTCTGCCAAAGGACTTCGACGGCGGCCGGCGGGCGATCGTGATCGAGGACGTGCCGGCGGGCACCGGGATCGCGGACCTCGTCAGCGCCTTCTCTCCTTTCGGCGCCATCCAGTTCGCCTACATGGGTCCTCCCGCCGTCGTCGGCTTCGAGAACGAGTGCTCCGCCGTCCACGCGCTGCTCGTGTCCTCCATGAAGACCGCCAGCCTCCTCGGCTTCAAGGAGAAGAAGGCAGCGTCGGCGGCTGCTTCGCCATCTGAGCCCGCTGCTGCGCCCAAGACGAGGACTACTCAGATCGAGACCGTCACGGCGGCGGTGGCGCCAACTGAGGCCGCTGCGCCTGAGGCGGAGACCAGTCAGGACAAGGCTGCCACTGCGCCGCCAGCCGTGATCGTCGACCGGGAGATGATCAACTCCATCCGGGACTCCATCACCGCCCTGGAGGATAACACCTTCGTGGACCGGGAGACCATCGGTATGATGGGGAACGCCATGGTCGCCCTGGAGAGGCACGTCGACACCATGAAGGAGCTGCTCGTCGAGCGGTGCAACGACGAGTACGACGTGGAGGACGACGTCAACGACGACCTCGACCACGACAAGGCCTGGTCAGACGGCTACAATCTGGGCTTCTGGGGGAACTCCAACCACTACGACGCGTGGCTGGCCGGCTACCAGGCAGGAGACAAGGATTCTCGCTGGAAAGAAGGTGACACTCCGATTCACGGGAATCCCATGCTCAACAATTAGTAATTCTCTCGGCTAGGTGCAATGGTTTTAAGCTTTAGTATTATAGTATACTCCATCGGTCCAAAAAATATTGAACGCGTGTACAGTGCAATCAATACCTGGGAACTTTGATTGTACATGTTTGATCGAAAACTTTGATCACAACTACGAGTACAAGAGTATATGCATGGAGTATAAAAGCATAGTCAAGTATTTGTACACGTATAGATAAATCCGAATTTGAATGTATCTACACACTAAAACACGTATAGTCTAGATACATCCGAATTTGTACAAACCCATGTCAAGTATTTTGGACCGGAGGGAATACTTTGATTAGAATTGGAGATAGAGGCGTGTAGGCGCTCAGGTGGTGGCGGATCGAAGGCTAGTACCGCGGCAGACATATGCATCATGGAAGAAAGATGGGCAGGGAGAGGGCCAGGTGGAAACAAAACAGAGTTAGGAAGTGTGAGTCACGGAAAGAATGCACATAAAGAGCGTTGTCCAACATATTTACTTCATAATCCACAAGTGTTAGCGCCCACGAGTCTAGTTCAGATACACAGATTTACATGGGACACAAGGGAAATCAGACGGTGAGGTAGAGAAGCAATCGAGATGGGGAACAGAGAAGTACATGAGATCGAAAGGAGGGTAATTCGCTGTAATCTTGGACGTTGTCATGTAAACCTCTCCCCCCTACTTATTGTCAGCGCGTCAATTCTGGTCTTGCATAACGCCTTGACAGAATCATGCCTCTTCTGGATGTCCTCGGGTGTTGCCGGTCCAGTTCGCCTGCAGCCTGCTGCTGCGCCTTAGAGTTGGTATGCTCTTGTAGGCTGTAGGTCTTCCGACAACACCATTGGTACGGTCAGTTCCTAACATTCTCCCCTGTTTTACCACTGGCTTGTCCCCAAGCTGCAACAGGTGGTTACTTGGCCTTCACTCCATTCACGTCCTTCCAAGTGGCGCCTGACTAGTGAATCAAGAGTTGCAGACCTTGCGAATGAGTACCATTTTTAAACGCCCTTTGGTAAAAAAAACTGGAGCGGCTGACATGGCTCTTCAGTAACCTAGGGAAAGTATAGTCTGTACTAGCGTATTTGCTTTCAATGCCTTCTTTAGCTGCGAGCCTGGCACACATGTACCACGACTCTGGCAGAGGAGCTTGTAAGCTGGCACCCCACGCTCTTGGTGATTTGATACGGTCCATAGTAACAAATTGACAGATTTCAGTTAGCTCTGGTCGTCACTGATTTCTGCACATTACCTAACTATATTAAGTTGGAGCAAAATCGCGGCCTGAGAGCGCTCCGCGCTACTGTACTACTGTAGCTAACACTGTGCCCGCCACAGTAGTACAGTAGCGTGATCCAGGCCGTCCGTCGCGGATCCGACGGATCAGACGGTTTACGTGACCGTTTTGCAGAAACCCCCCGCGTTCATTCAAAATTACGTTTCAGTCCCTCCCATTTTCCCCCCCATCCCACCTCCTCCACGTCGCGGCCACCTCCGCTCCGCCCCCGCCGCCGCAGCTCGCCCGCCGTCCCGGTGCCGTCCCCGGCCGCCATAGCTAAAACGGAGGCCACCGCCGGAACCACTGCTCCTCCCTCTTCTTCCCCGCCGACGATCGCGTCCTCAAACGCTCGAAATCGAGCGCATCGACGGCGCGCACGGTGCTCGGCCGGAGTCGGAGAAGAGGCTCGATTCGGCCGCGATTTACGGCATCCAGGCACGCGGTTCTTCGTAAGGATGGAGAGGAGACGGTGGCGCACCCGTTGCTCACCTTCGATTTGTTCGCCGTTGACCGGAGCGACGGGGACGCTGGCTTGCTTCGCGCCGCCGCGGCAATAGCACGCTAGACCATTGCTGACGTCACTATGATATCAGCGTGGGCCCCATCAGTCAGACTTCCTCCTTTCCAAAAAAAACCAAAAAAAAAGATAAACTGCTTACATGTGGGCCCTACAAAATTATACAAATTCCAGAAAACAAATAATGTTACAAATTCAACAACTTTAAAACTATCCACCGGGAAAAAAAAATATAAAAAAAGCTAACTACTTAGGGTACATGATATAAATTCAAATTTAAATATTTTCAAAATTTAAAGGACTTCCAAGTCTCACCGTCTTATAAAGTAAATACTTTAAAACTATCCGCGTGAAAAAAAAACATACAAAATATATCACAAAAAAAGGCTCACTTCTTATGGCACATGAAAGAATTTCAAATTTAAATATTTTCAAAATTTAAAGGACTTCCAAGTCTCACCGTCTTATAAAGTAAATACTTTAAAACTATCCGCCGTGAAAAAAAATATATATATCAAAAATATCAAAAAAAAGGCTCACTTCTTATGGCACATGAAAGAATTTCAAATTTACATATTTCCAAAAATTATAGGACTTTCAAATGTAGGTAATTAATCCAAATCTAAACAATTCCGTAGCCTTTATTTGAATTTCAACAATTTTCAACCAACACGATTTTTTAATACGTACATTCTCAAATTTGAATTATACCACACATCCGCGACGTACAAATTTGCATATTTCGAAAATTTAAATGCCTTCCAAACCTAGCCATTTCATAAAGGTCAAAATAATTCAAATGTACATAACTTCCCAATTTGAACAACTTTCCGCAACTACACAATCTTTTAGCCGTACATTCCCTTTCAATTTCATTAATTTCCAAACATTCAAAAAAAAACCCGCAATTTCAAATTTGAATTTTACCCACACACGCGCGGCATCGCCGCGCAAAGTTACCTAGTAAGGATGTAATTTGCGGCTCTGTTCTCTTCTTGTCTGGTTGATTCTTCATACTGAGCTGCACCGGCACCAAATGCTGATGTAAGATATCTTGCATCTGTTCCCTCTCTTGCAATCATTCAGCCAAATCAAATGCAACGGCTCTTTCCCCTAAATAACCTCAAAAAAATAACGAATGTTGTGGTAGTATTATACCAGAACCCTGCTAAAGACAACTACGTACCTAATCCATTTCTTAGGGCATTCGTGCACGAAATAACGCAGTTATCCTTCGAGACATTGATTCACTCACTCTGTTTGGCCAACCGATCAATCACATCAAAACAGATCAACAACACGGTCGAAAATCTCTTTGCCAAGGGCTTGTGTCGTGCTGCACAAAAAAACATAGAGTACACCACTCGAAGCACACAAATACTTCACAATGCAAGGTAAATGTACTCAGCGATGCAGCGCGTGTGGACTTCACGGTCCAGTATGCATACACTAACAAGATGAAGTACACTTACCCTAGATACTACATTACTAGACGAAGTAAAAGTATACTATTTTCTGAAGCGTAGAAAATATATTTCAAGTTGAGATTCTGAATCCCCAAAAAAAAAACGCATGTACAACCAGTTTGGTCTGGACGTCTGGTTTAAACTGTTAAGACAGGAGAGACAGAGAAATCACATCTAACATTCTCCATGATGACACTTGTTAAGCATGCCACACGGGCTTATCAAAGATTTCGGTTTTGGATGGGAAGCCTGCAATGCTTCTGGATGCTCCAAGAGCCACGGCCTCGTGAGTTCAAAGGTTGCTCCATTTTTATTTGCCTCTCTCTTTCATCATTAATTTAACAATGGTATGTTTTTGTGTTTAATTTTCTCATCTCACTCTCTTTATTTGTTGTACTACGTTTTTCAGCCTTTTCTAGTATTTTTTGTTCCCATTATTAGTTTGTTCTTTTTTTAGTATAACAAAACTCCTGTCATTTTTATTTGGTTCATACTTTTTGTGTTATCAAAAGAAAATTGTTTTTTATCAAATTTGTTAAAGATGTTCGTGCGACTAGAAGATAGTTTATATTCTACTAGTGTCTTAAAAATAGAATAATGCAAGTGAGTTCATCATGTCCATATGGGTGAGGTGTACTTTATTGAAGTACACAAAAAATATTGTGATTTATTACATTATTTTTCACGACTAGTGTGCGCATTTTGTAAGACATACGTGGATGATTTTGAACCCATATGAACATGAACATCTGTATATCGTGCAAGTATGCATTTTTTGACAAGCGTCATGACAAAATGTCAACCGTCGGATTTGTTTAGTTAGCAGCGAGATGAGAGTTTCCATGACAGGCTGCCACATGGAAATTTTTGGTTTGGTCACACCATAGTGCTCCACGCCATATTAGGGTGTTACAAAAATTAGTCACGTAACATTTTTACTTTGTTCATTTGATTGTGACAATTTGATATAGCAGTGTGAATATGTTCTAAACATTTCTTAATTCGTATGTATTCCACACATTTCTTAAGTTGTACGTGTTTCGACCATTCAAATTAAATTTCGGACTTTATTTATAAAAAAATATGGATTTATGATATGTCATACTCTAATACAATGAGAGAGGTTTTTTGACTCTTGGTTGCATATGCACCCGTATTAAAATATATTTTAAACACATTTTGAATTGTCAAGAAATTTCATACAAATTCGCTCATAAATCTAACAGCCTGCGTCCTCAGAAAGTCGTTTCATGAAAACAGACATTTTATCTGGCCTATGTAAAAAATTGCTGGTAAAATAACGCTTTTCACGAGACTTTTTTTTACTTTTATACAGATGACAAAAATGTGAGTTGTTCCACGAAACCACTTTGTGAACACA
Organism: Poa pratensis; assembly: GCA_947311845.1. Taxonomy (NCBI): domain Eukaryota; kingdom Viridiplantae; phylum Streptophyta; class Magnoliopsida; order Poales; family Poaceae; genus Poa; species Poa pratensis. Next base: position 83,587,004 of record CAMZMU010000036.1, read on the forward strand.
TAGGATTTTAAGATGTATCCGTGAAATTTTATTTAAATTTTTTGACATGTCAAAATATGTTTTTAAATAACGAGTGCATATGCATCTAGAAGACAAAGTGAACTCGCTTTTTTTATGTATACGTACTCTAGTACACCGTAACTACAGATAAAACCTCCCATTCATTGGTTGTTGCAGATCGACATGGTTTCCTTATTGTCCGTAAGGTCTACCTCGGAGTTTTTAAGCTCTACCTTCTATAGCTTGGAAAAGAATAAAATTCTCCTTAGGCAAGGCATAGCTAGGTGGGGCTACCATGGTGCACATGCATGCATGAGAGTAGAAACAAGTCATAAACCAGTTACGCCACAAAATTATGGTGTGCACAAGTTTTATTGAAACACCGTCAAAAAAAAGTTTTATTGAAACAAGTTATAAATCGGTTACGCCACAAAATTATCTTGTGCTTAAGGTTTATCCAACAAATGCATCAATTACCAATGATTTGTGCTCCAAACTAGCCCAACAGGCATTCATGTCACCATTTTTGCGGTCCACTTGTTCATGTATGTCCGGTCAATTTTTCTCTGGTTTTCGTCTTGTCCTTAAGCTCAAAAGGTCACAAGCTTGTGGGTTGTCCACGGAATTAATTACTTTTCTCTCCGCTCCCGGTTGCATGTAGTTACTTTTTTGTAGAAAAACCCCACGGACATTTATATCTTATATTGATCAAGAAAAATAAAAACTAGTACCAAGTAGATACAACTCGATGCAACACAATTACTATAAAAATATAATGAAAATAAGTTATGTTGGCTAGAAAAAATGACCTTATAGATTGTTTACGATTCTGTCACGCGGGCCACAGTTTACTGTGTCAGTGCATGCCAATTAGTTGGCTGTGTCTCCTCAGTGCATGCAATAACTGGAAAATAGGAGGATTCAGTTGAATTATTGGACTTGAAATGGTTGCTTCATGAGATATGTCCTCTACAAGGTGCCAAATGAATACATGTCCCTCATTAGAATTTCAGAATTCTCAACAAAAAAATAGGACTTCAGAAATTCCTGCCCCACCTGTTGGTTCCACCAATATAACAATATTATTATTAGGTCTATATTCTTTCTATGGATGCAAATGTATTGACGGAGATAAACATACACCCATGAAACTCCTTTATAATTGATAAACTGGAATTTAGAAAGAATATATTGGAATTACAATATTTTGCAAACATGAAGTGTCTATGTCAGGTGGCAGACCTCCTACCCAACAGTGTTAGTTAACACATTACACTCTATGGAACATACATGTATCTTTACATCGAGTGAAGTGACAACCCTTTCTTCTCACTAGTAGAAACAGGGGATTCGGTGCGGCCTTTTTGTACCGGTTGGACAGGAACGGTACTAAAGGGGGCATTAGTACCGGTTCCAGAGGCGAGGCGGCCGGCCGGAAGCCGTCCCGGTTGGTGCGGGGCCTTTTGTCCGGTTGGTAATACCAACTGGAACAAAAGGGTTGGGGCAGGCGGCTGCAGTGGGGGGCCCCACGGCGAGACCCTTTAGAACCGGTTCGTAATACGAACCGGTACTAAAGGCCCATCTTTAGTATCGGTTCGTAATGGTCTCCTATATATCTTCTTCCACCCCGAGCCCAGCTCCATTTTTCCTGCTCGAGCACAACTCCATTTTTTGCTCTCTCCTTCCTCTCCCGAGCTCGAGTTCACCCCATTTTTCTCCAACATTTGTAAAGATTGGTGACACCTACCTATACAAGGGTTAGCAACTTCATCCTCTCTTACGGCATTTCAAGTTTAGCTCATTTTGTTGCTAGTTTAGGTCATTTGATTTTTGTAGTGCTAGCTAGGTGTTTGATGAAATGGCTAAGTTAGGGATTTCATTTGTTTTATATGCATTTTGAGCTCAAATTAAAGTATGATTTGTGGTTTTTTATAGTGTCGTCCCGTCCCCCTTGTCACCGCCGTCGATCGCCCGCGCCGCCCGTCACCGACACCACCTCGGTGCGCCTCTTGTTTTTATCTTTTATTTTTAAAATCTTAGTTGTATGATTTAGATGCATAATTATTACTTGTATAATTTTCTTATTTGTATAATTGTTTGTTATATAGTGTCATGGTTTTGACATCTGTCCACACCGGCTCTCGTCCGCTCTATTATTCGGATGTGGTACGATTGTTTGTATAAATATATATTTGTTTAATTTCGTGTTTATAACAATTATGCCGACCAACTTGACATAGATATATTTTTATCTAGGAGGTAGTTGAACTGGAAATTCCAAAAGACCCTATTGTCGAGTTTTTTGAAAAAGAAATCAATGATTTGAAAGAAAAATTGAAAAGAAGTGAAGATCTTCGTCTCCAATGCTCAGAAGAGAAGATGAAATTGGAGTTCAAGTTTACCGACGTCGTCGATGATAACGAGATCAAGATGGAGGCAATGCGCTTGGATCACGAGATCAAGATGAATGCAATGCGCTTGAAGCTTAAAAGATTAGAAAATGCCATTAGTCAAGAGGCTTGGTATCATTATGCTGTTGGTTCAATAATTACCTTAGTTGCGATTTTGATCGCATTTGTCGTTGGATTTAAATTCTTTATCTAGTTGTATGTTAGTTTCAATTAATGAATGTTTATGAGAACTATGTATTAGATTTGGTCACTACTCTACTTTTGTTTAAATGTGGTGAACTTGTATTAATGAATTTGGTCACGTATCTCTATTCATGATCTAGCTATAGTATATAATGCTTTTTGATATATTTATATAATGCAGATGAGCCGGCAATGGATGTACGGTGACCGACGCTGTCCCGAGTTCACTAATGGCATGCATAATTTTCTCCGTGTGGCTGAGTCAAACAAGTAGAATGGTTTTATGTTTTGTCTATGCGATGACCATAAGAATAAGAAGAATTACCCTTCCTCAAGAACCCTCCACTCCCACCTGTTGCGAGAAGGCTTCATGCCTAATTATTTTTGTTGGACCGAGCACGAAGAAAGAGGGGTTATAATGGAAGACAATGAACAAGAGGATGATGACAACTATCTTGTGTTCTCTGAACACGGTGATACTACAATGGGGGAAGACGAAGCTGAACACGAGGTTGATGCATGTAAAATGCATACATGAACTTTGCATTATTTTTACTTATATTCCAGTCATATTTGCATCATATAAGGGTTATATCACTGTTTTATAATGATTTTGGGAATATTTGATATGTTTCCTATTTTTTTATGGAATTAACCCTGCGTAGGCAGAAAACCCTATTTCTATATTTAATGTTTCAGAACACGCCTGACGGAGCGAAGGAGCAGCAGAGGAGGGCCACCAGGAGGCCACACGCACCTAGGGCGCGGGCCCCCCCTCTGCCGCGCCCTAGGGTGGTGTGGGCCCCTCGGGGGTCCGCAGCCGCCGCCCTTTCGCCTACTTATTCCCCCGACGCGAAAACCCTAAGTACCTGAGCAAATATCCACGAAAAGATCCAGAGACGCCGCCGTCGTCAACCCTAGCTCGGGAGGGTTCAGAACCTCTTCCCGGCACCCTGCCGGAGAGGGGAATCGTCACCGGAGGCTTCTACATCGCCATGCCTGCCTCCGGAGTGATGCGTGAGTAGTTCATCCTTGGACTACGGGTCCATAGCAGTAGCTAGATGGTTGTCTCTCCACTTTGTGCCATCATGTTTAGATCTTGTGAGCTGCCCTACATGATCAAGATCATATTATTGTAATGCTACATGTTGTGTTTGCTGGGATCCGATGAATATTGAATATTATGTCAAGTTGATTATCAATCTATCTATATGTTATTTAAGATCTTGCATGCTTTCCGTTACTCGTAGATGCTTTGGCCAAGTAGATGCTTGTAACTCCAAGAGAGAGTATTTATGCTAGATAGTGGGTTCATGTCTCCGTTTAACCTGGGACAGTGACAGAAAGTTCTAAGGTTGTGGATGTGCTGTTGCCACTAGGGATAACCTAACGATGCTATGTCCACGGGCATATGTGTTTGTTTACATTACGCACTTTACTTAATGCAATTATCCGTTGCTTGCAACTTAATACCAACGGGGGACTCGGATGACAACCCGGCGGTGGATTATTAGTCATAGATGCTGTTGGATAACGGTCTATGTATTATGTCGTAATGCCCAATTAAATATCATAGTAGTCAACATGTCATGTATATGCATTGTCATGCGCTCACTATTTGTCAATTGCCCAGCTGTAATTTGTTCACCCAACATGTTAGTTATCTTTTATGGAGAGACACCACTAGTGAACTGTGGACCCCGGTCCATTCTTTTACACTGATTAAACAACCACAAACTGCAAACTGTTCCTTTTTCATTCTCTGCAATTTAATACTCATTTTCCACACCATACGTTTAATCCTTTGTTTTCAGCAAGCCGTGAGATTGACAACCTCACTGTTTCGTTGGGGCAAAGTAGTTTGATTGTGTTGTGTGCAGATTCCACGTCAGTGATCCTGACAGCTATTCTGGCGCCGTTGACAACCTTCTGAAGAGTTGCTGCTCCTACTGGTTCGATAACCTTGGTTTCTTTCTGAGGGAAAACTTGCTGCTGACTGCATCATACCTTCCTCTTGGGGTCTCCCAACGACGTGTGTTCACGCATCAAGCTATTTTTCTGGCGCCGTTGCCGGGGAGACAGCAGTCTTCTGCAAGGGGAGTTTCACGCTTCCAATCTCTTTACTTTGTTTTTGTCTTGCTTAGTTTATTTTATTTTATCTTGTTTGCTTTCAATTATCAAAAACACAAAAAAATTAGTTACTTGCATTTAGTTTATTTCGGTTTGTTATTATGTCTAGTTGTTTATTTGCTATCAATGGCTTATCTCTATGAAACTAGATCTTGTTGGCAAGGTGGGTCCACGGAAGATGAACGAAGATATTATAGGAATTACCGCTTGTCACAAAAAGGGATGTACTTATGGAAATTGTTAAATCAACTAGAGGAATATGCTAGAAATTTATGCTATATATTTGGCAAATCTTTTTGCTTTAATGAATCTGATTGTCATAGGAAGTCTAAACACTTTCCTTTCCAATGTGCTTGTAATGAAAATGAAACCTTAGCTTCTTATGTTAAAGGTTACTATAATGCTTATGAGGTAGAAAGGATGGAAGAATTTATTGTCTTTAAGGGTGCACTTGAAATTAGTTCTTATCTTGAGCATAAAATTGATGCCCCTTATAAATCTGAAAGTCTTGCTATACTTAAATATTGTTTTGATAACTATAAGGATGAAAATTCTTATATTACTGAACATGTCAAGAGGATTTTTCCTCATAAAGAAGAGACTAATGCCTTGCAGGAAAATGTGGAAGAAGAAATTGCTGAAGCTGAAAGCTCATTTGATGAAAAAGAGGAAGAGAGTGATGAACAAAAGGAGGATCTACCTTCTAATGACAGTAACTCTTTAACTCTTACATTATATAATTACCCTCCATGCCTACCTAAGGAGGAAGAATGCTATATTGTTGAATGTCATGATTCTATTGAAATATCTTTTTTGATAAATTTGAAGTAACATCCTCCTTGACTCAAGTAAAAGAGAAATTGCAGAAAGTAAAAATGTGCTCCCTAATGTTATATATGATAATGCTCTTGATGATGGTCCTATATTGCCTAATGATATTAATTATACTATATTGTCAAAAGTGGGTTTGATAACCCTACTGTTTTTAGCTTAATAAAAATTATGTGTTTGTAGATCATGAAAAGCATGCTTTATGTGATAGTTATATTATTGAGTTTGTTCATGATGCTACTGAAAGTTATTATGAGAGAGGAAAATATGGTTGTAAAAGTTTTCAAGTTACTAAAACACCTCTCTTTATGTTGAAAGTTTTGAAGCTATATTTGTTTCATCTTTCTATGCTAGTTGCTTTATGCTTCAATAATTTATTTTGTTACAAGATTCCTTTGCATAGGAAGTGGGTTAGACTTAAATGTGTTTGATATTTGCCTCTTGATGCTCTCTTTTGTTTTTCAACTCTTATTCTTATGAGAGCATCATTAAAATCTTCTAGCCTAGCTAAAAGGCATTAAAGAAAGCGCTTTTGGGAGGCAACCCATTATCTTTTATTTTCAGTATTAGTCAAGGAGTGTTTACTTCTGTAGCAACTCCTTTGTATCTTTATTTTCTCGCATTGTTGTGCCAAGAGTAGCCTCTAATGTTAAGATGATGCTTAATTTTGATTGCTGCGCAGAAACAGATTTTTGCTGTTCACTGTACGAAATTCCTAAAATCACCAGATTGTTAATTAAATCTGAAATTTTTGTGCGTAATCTTTATGAATGTCTGAATCTTTCATTAGTTCAGAGTTTTCGATCTGAGCGTCGTAAGTGCCTCGAAAAAATTCGTCTTTGCGGACTGTTCTGTTTTAGACAGATTATGCCTTTTTATTTTGCATTCTCTCTTTTACTAGTGTTGAGTGAAATTCTTTTTTGGGTGGAAGAGCTTCACATAACATCAGTGGCTGTAGCTAATGTTTAAAGTAACAAATCATATTGCGTCTTTATAGAACATGTGAATTTTTGATTATGCACTAACCCTCTAATGAGATCTACTTTGAGTTTGGTGTGACGGAAGTTTTCAAGGGTCAAGAGAGAAGGATGATATAATAGGATCAAGAAGAGTGAAGAGCTTAAGCTTGGGGAGGCTCCCATGGATCTCCCCAGCATATTTCAAGAAGACTCAAGCGTCTAAGCTTGGGGATGCCCAAGGCATCCCCTTCTTCATCGTCAAAATTATCAGGTCATCTCTAGTGAAACTATATTTTAATTCTTTCACATCATATGTGCTTTTCTTGGAGCGTCTGTGTGCTTTTATTTTCAGTATTGCACTTTTATTTTCAATAAAGCTTGACTGGACCCTAGCATTCTTGATTGGGAGAGAGACACGCTCCGCTTTTTCATGAGAATACTCCTATTCTTCACTTATATTTGTTGAGTATTCATATCTAGCGCTGTTCAGCTTTTAGCTCTTGTTTTCATGTATCTCTTGTCAGAGCTATTAGCTTTCTTTTGTAGAAAGTACTCTCTTGCTTCACTTATATTTGTTTGGAGAGTTGATGAAATAAATTGATTGGTGTTTGGTTGGTTCAGAAAATGTTGCATGTGGTAATTGGTATAAGGAAAAACTTGCTTAATCTTGTAGATCACTAATGGATAACTTGATGCTTGTCAATTGTTTTGAGTTAACAAGTAGATCATGATTAAATTGTGCATCACATGAGTTAAGCCTATTAGTGAAGAACTACCGTAAAGCTTGTTGAAAATTTGGTTTGCATCGGTGGTATCTCTAAGGTCTAGATATTTTCTAATAACAGGGTTTGGTTAACAAGGAAGACGGTATGAAGTCTTATAACGTTTGCAATATGTTTGTCATATAAAACTTGGTGTACGGGTTGATATTCTTGTTTGCTTACATAACCTTGCTAGCCTAAACTCTGTACTGAGAGGGAATGCTTCTCGTGCATCCAAATCCTTGAGCCAAAATCCATGCCATTTGTGTCCACCATAACTACCTATATGTGGTATTTCCTTGCCACTCCAAGTAAATTTTTCATGTGCTACCTTTAAATTATTCAAAATGTTATTATTCCCTTTTTGTGTCAATGTTTACTAGCTCATGAGGAATTAGTGTGGTTATTCTTTATTCTATTTGTTGAATGGACTTTTACACCTGGACTAGTGGCATATACATCCGCTTATCCAATAACTTGCAAAAAGAGCTGGCAACGGGGTGCCCAGTCCCAATTAATTACAACTTTAACCAATTAATTCTCTTCACACTTTTGCCCTGATTCATCAGTAAGCAATGACAAACAGTGAAATACCTGAATGTGTGTAAACCAAAGAGAAAGAGGGATGATCTGCCTTGCTGGTAGAAATAACGTCCTTCATGGGAGCCGCTCTTAAAAGTCCGTTCGACAGGTAGAATACTGTTCTCACCCGCTACCATTCGTTGACAATTAACAAACACCTCTCAAAAATAGATACTCCTCCATGGTATGTGATTGATGGAAGGCACCCGAGGATTCGGTTAGCCATGGCTTGTGTTAGCAAGGTTGGGAGGAGTATCAAATATTTTATGCAATCTCTATATGCTTTCAAAAACCTAAAAGCTCTAGCACATGATTTAATCCCTGCTTCCCTCTGCGAAGGGCCTTTCTTTTACTTTTATGTTGAGTCAGTTTTCCTATTCTTTCTGTCTTCCACAAGCAAACACTAGTGTCAACTTTGTTACAACATGCGTTATATGCAATGTATTGGACTTGTTATACTACTTTGTGTTGACAATATCCATGAGATAAATATGTTGAAAGTTGAAGCAAATGCTGAAACTAAATTCTTCCTTTGTGTTGATTAAATACCTTTTATTAGAAACTATTGCTTTATGAGTTAACACTTATGCAAAACTGTTTGATGCTTGTCTCGAAAGTACTATTCATGAAAACGTTTAGCTTGTGTGATTCATTGTTTACTCATTATCTATTTGGTAGCAAATTATAGACCATTGACTTGGATCACTTCATTCATTTACATGTGCCTTGCAATATTATATGATCAAGATTATGATGGTAGCATGTCACCTCAAAAATTATTTTGTTTTTATCGTTTACCTACTCGAGGACGAGTAGGAACTAAGCTTGGGGATGCTGATACGTCTCAAACGTATCTATAATTTTTGATGTTCCATGCTTGTTTTATACCAATTGCTACATGTTTTGCATCTACTTTATATCACTTTTATACATTTTTTGGGACTAACCTATTAACAAGATGCCGAAGTGCCAGTTCCTGTTTTCTGCTGTTTTTGTATTCCAGAAAAGCTAGTCTGGAAATATTCTCGGAATTGGACGAAACTACACGGGGGTGCCTATTTTTCCAGAACACGCCTGACGGAGCGAAGGAGCAGCAGAGGAGGGCCACCAGGAGGCCACACGCACCTAGGGCGCGGGCCCCCCTCTGCCGCGCCCTAGGGTGGTGTGGGCCCCTCGGGGGTCCGCAGCCGCCGCCCTTTCGCCTACTTATTCCCCCCGACGCGAAAACCCTAAGTACCTGAGCAAATATCCACGAAAAGTTCCAGAGACGCCGCCGTCGTCAACCCTAGCTCGGGAGGGTTCAGAACCTCTTCCCGGCACCCTGCCGGAGAGGGGAATCGTCACCGGAGGCTTCTACATCGCCATGCCTGCCTCCGGAGTGATGCGTGAGTAGTTCATCCTTGGACTACGGGTCCATAGCAGTAGCTAGATGGTTGTCTCTCCACTTTGTGCCATCATGTTTAGATCTTGTGAGCTGCCCTACATGATCAAGATCATATTATTGTAATGCTACATGTTGTGTTTGCTGGGATCCGATGAATATTGAATATTATGTCAAGTTGATTATCAATCTATCTATATGTTATTTAAGATCTTGCATGCTTTCCGTTACTCGTAGATGCTTTGGCCAAGTAGATGCTTGTAACTCCAAGAGAGAGTATTTATGCTAGATAGTGGGTTCATGTCTCCGTTTAACCTGGGACAGTGACAGAAAGTTCTAAGGTTGTGGATGTGCTGTTGCCACTAGGGATAACCTAACGATGCTATGTCCACGGGCATATGTGTTTGTTTACATTACGCACTTTACTTAATGCAATTATCCGTTGCTTGCAACTTAATACCAACGGGGGACTCGGATGACAACCCGGCGGTGGATTATTAGTCATAGATGCTGTTGGATAACGGTCTATGTATTATGTCGTAATGCCCAATTAAATATCATAGTAGTCAACATGTCATGTATATGCATTGTCATGCGCTCACTATTCGTCAATTGCCCAGCTGTAATTTGTTCACCCAACATGTTAGTTATCTTTTATGGAGAGACACCACTAGTGAACTGTGGACCCCGGTCCATTCTTTTACACTGATTAAACAACCACAAACTGCAAACTGTTCCTTTTTCATTCTCTGCAATTTAATACTCATTTTCCACACCATACGTTTAATCCTTTGTTTTCAGCAAGCCAGTGAGATTGACAACCTCACTGTTTCGTTGGGGCAAAGTAGTTTGATTGTGTTGTGTGCAGATTCCACGTCAACAGTCCAGACTCCCTGCGACAGCTATTTTTCTGGCGCCGTTGACAACCTTCTGAAGAGTTGCTGCTCCTACTGGTTCGATAACCTTGGTTTCTTTCTGAGGGAAAACTTGCTGCTGACTACATCATACCTTCCTCTTGGGGTCTCCCAACGAACGTGGGTTTCACGTCATCAAAAGCGTGTGAGGGGAAACGTGTGCATTAGTTGGAGTAACGGGGGGTGGCTAGTGCAGTGAACGTGAGAGAAAGTTCTGCGATCCACTTGGGTATCTCTACCTTACTTTGTTGCCTCACTAGGGATAAAAAGAAATACCATGCTACCGGAGATGTGGGTGTGACCATTGCCACTACTCCATGACTAGATCTAGCATGTTCTTATTTCAACTTCATGTCATGATACTTATTGCTATACTCTGAGTTATCTTAATTACTGAGGTGTTATGATTTAGTTCGCATCTTGGTGAAGTATAAGAGAGACTAATAACCAAAAGGTCTCTATGTTAGAACGTGATGCCCATATAATTATAACTTGTCATTAAACTGTTGTGTTGCAATCTCATATGTCAAGTCTAGTGTTCCGTTGTCTACCACTTTATTAAAGAGAGAGTGCATTTGTGAAACCATGAACCCCGGTCCATTTTTAATCATAAGAAACACCTTTCCAACAACTTTTACTACTTTTCCAGTTTCTGCCATTATTAAATCCGAAAATACAAAAACACTTTTACATCTTGCATTTATCATATAAAACCTAAAAATATCATTTATCATTGCTACCACCATCCTTGCATATTTATTTACCACCATTGCATCAAGATTGCTTTCTGACGCCGTTGCAGGGGAAGATACGAAGCTTCCTGCCGAATATTTTTCCCGTCAACTACACGCCATCACCATTGCATATTTATTTCTTGTTTGCATTGCATATTATCTTGATATCATTCTCACACCTTGTGCTTGACAACCACTAGGTGAGGTTGAGGACCAAAACATTTAATTTGTTTTGTAGGTAACCAAAAGAAGGATAGGAAAGATAAATCTTCACTACTGATTCCCCGAGAGTTCGATATTAAACCCTCGAGTCACCCCTCGTGGGGAAAACACGTCTTCCACTTACTACACACTCTGCACTTAGAGTCTTAACCTAACCAATTACTTTTCACGCAGGTAACTACGTGAAGGGCCATCAAGATTGTTTTCTGGCGCCGTTGCCGGGGAATCATTGCTGAAAGGTTTATCCAAGGGTCCCCTGCACTAGCTCTGTTTTCTGGTGCCGGTTTATCCAAGGATATCTCACCAAGTCAACTTCATCACCAACTTGTGCTAACACCTAAGCTTGGGGAGGTTGCACCTACGTGGGAATCATCTTATCCATCTTTACCTTCAAAGCAATTTATCTTGTTTTGTCATTGTCTTGCATATTTATTTTCAGTTTTGCATAAAAAATTAAAAAACACATAAAAACTTGCAATCATGGTTCTGGGAAACTAACAAGGAGTGAGTCCTCCATTGAATTCGGTCTCTAATTTTAAACAATATCATGGAGAAACATTAAAAGATGCTTGGGTAAGAATTAATAGGATGCACTATGAAGATCCTACACCTTGTGAAGATGAAAAGTTAAACCTTTACTTCTATTATGGAATAGACCCTTGGTACCAAAATGCTTTAGATGGGGCTACAGGGGGAAGTTTTGTGTTGTCAACACCACCTTGTGCAGCCATGACACTTAGAAGAATCTTTGGTAGCTTTGTGGGTAGCAAGAAAAAGTTAGAGGACACCGCGGTAGTACTTGCATTATCCAAAGATAAATTTGAAACTAAGTTAGAGAAGCTACCAAGTAAAGAGGATTTTGAACAACTAGTATCTTATTCTGAAAACATTATTCCTAACATAAACAATGAATTAGTTAATGTCATGCATAAACTAAGATTGTGTGAGAAGGAATTTCTTTAAAAAGATGTTTACCTCAATAGAATTGAGGAAAATCTGGTTTGTGTTAGTGATTCAATAAGAAAAGACTCATCATTTAAGCATGTGAAAGAAGTTCCTGTTAAGCAACAAGCTTGGGTTAAAAAAGAAAAGAAAGTTGAAGAAGTTAAAATGCTTAGTGAAGTGGAGTATCCATTGCTTCAACTAGAGAATTTTAGCTTGCATGAACTAATATCTATCTTACAAAAATTTGCAAGTGATCCTTCTATTAATGTTAACCAAGCTGGTTTTGGTTCTTATATTGCTAATCATGTGTTAAAAGAAAAGATTGCTAGGTACAACCAAGAGGCTATGATACCACCTAAGCTTGGGGATGTATGGATTTCCAAAGTCCTAGTAACCATTGGAAAAGAGACACACCTTGCTATACTTGATCTAGGATCTAGTGTCTCTGTTTTATCTAAAAAACTATATGAAGTACTTGAATTAAAGAATCTTGAAAAATGCTCTATTGAACTTGCACTTGCAGATGATTCCATTAAACATGCTTTAGGAAAAGTAAGTGATGTTATGATAGAGTTACATATGACATTTGTGCCTGTTGATTTTCTAATCATGGATATGGGGAATAAAACCTCTAGTCCAATTATTCTTGGAAGACCTTTTCTTCGTACTACAGATGCTATCATTGATTCAAAAGAAAGGAATGTGAAGTTTTAGTTTCCACACAAGAAATGTATGGAACACTTCCAAGGAAGAGGGACACACCATCGTTCAAGCTCACTCATGAGATTCGTCTACAATAAACATCAAGTAAGAAGCCTAGCTATATGGCTATAAAGAAAGCGATTTACGGGAGGCAACCCGGTTGTTTTTATTTGTGATTTTCGTTGTGTCCTCTTGCTGTAACAAGAGACTTAGTGTTTAGTTTAGTTTCTGAAATTTTTAATAAAGTGCCAAGTTTTACTCATTTTGGTGTGAAAAAGTTGCTTATAGCGTTCGGAGATATTATTCCTGCACGAATCTGTGTACGGTATGATTTTTAGTTCTTATTATGTAACTCCGAATGAGCTCATATTTAAACTGTAGTGGAAACTTTTCATCCTCTGTATGCATGAATTGTTTCGGAATTTTCCGACAAAGTTAAGTAGGGTATAAAAATACGTTTAGCTGCTGCTGTTTTTCTGGACAGATTCTGTCCCATTTTATTTGATGCATGCTTAGAACTTTTAACATGAATCTTTATGATCCAATTGAGTTTATGAGTAGGCATACAACATTATACATGTTCTGGACATTCATATGAATTTTTGTCTAAGGATTATATGCAGCAAGAAATCTATTTGTTTATCACTACTAATGTGCCCCACAGAAAAAGAAATGGGAGAAATGGTGTTTTGAAGTTTTTTCACAGGGATTAGAGGAGATGCACCAAGAGCTATCCAAGGATGGTGAAGACCACAAGCTTGGGGATGTGAAGACAACCCCACTGGACCTACACACTGATGTCTACGCACGCTTCTATTCTTGTAGACAGTGTTGGGCCTCCAAGTGCAGAGGTTTGTAGAACAGCAGCAAGTTTCCCTTAAGTGGATCACCCAAGGTTTATCGAACTCAGGGAGGTAGAGGTAAAAGATATCCCTCTCAAGCAACTCTGCAATTAAGATACAAGAAGTCTCTTGTGTCCCCAACACACCTAATACACTTGTCAGATGTATAGGTGCACTAGTTCGGCGAAGAGATAGTGAAATGCAAGTAATATGGATGATTATAAGTGGTAATTGCAATCTAAAATAAAAATGGCAGCAAGCAAACATGAGACAAAATGAGAGCAAACGGTGTTTCAATGCTTCGAAATAAGGCCTAGGGATCATACTTTCACTAGTGGACACTCCCAACAATAATAATATAATTGAATACATAAATATTTCCTCTTCACTATGCTAATCTGAACTATTCTCCCGTTGGATAGAAATATCAATCTACTGCGTAGGGCTACAAGAGCACACCTTAAAGTCTGAGTGAACAAACACCACAATATCATAGAACACCAAGACCATCGTGTATGGGCTGCAACAGCACACCTTAAAGTCTGTCTTCCACATCTAGGGAACCCCAATGTCACTATGAGCGCCCCAAAATAGTACTAAACAAACACCACAATTTTATAGTGACAACCAACAAAAGAACAACTCATGATAAGTATTCTTGTAATCTTTAGCCTAAGAGTCACACACGGTGCGCACACTGTCAACTTCGCACCATGGGACAAAGGTGACTCCGGAGATTACATTAATAAAACCACTTCAGTAACATAATTCATAAGATAATAAAGAGTAACATCTATGGATTCAACTAGATTACAAGCTCATGATCACATAAAGATCACACCATGGGAGAGAGATGAACCACATAGCTACCGTACGAGCCCTCAGCCCGAGGGAAACTACTCACACATGGTCATGGTGATGAGGAGCTTGATGGAGAGGTTGATGAAAAGGTGCAGCCCGGAGTGGAGACGGCGGCCAGCAGCAGCCACGGCGCGGCGGCGGCGAGCGGCGGTGGCCCTTGGCCCCCCTTCTTCTTCCTTGGTGATGGTGCAGCAATGGAGGAGCTCCTCCCTCTCCTTGGCGGCTGCCAAGAGGAGGAAAATTCGTGGCTTTTGGTGGCTTGCTTGGAAAATAGGGTTTCCCTTCATTATATAGAGGTGGAGATGCAATCTAGGCCATGGGATGGATGCCCCTTTGATCCAAGGGCTTTTGTGCACCTCTAGAAGCTTCCTAGGAACCCTTCTCAGCCCTAATGAGGCTCCAATTCGTGTCTTGGCCGAATCCATCAAATTTGGTAAGAGTTGGAGTCAATAAAGTCACAATCTTTCAGATTCTCGTCATCCCATCTAGGTCTGCAGTAAATTGGGAATATCTCGGCCGTCCGGACTCGGAATTGGGCGAATTTTAAGTCTAGATCGATTCTCGGAAAATTCTCTGCAACTTTGTCTTCTGTCAGGTTTCCGTTTGATGTCGTGTTCGGGCCCAAACGTGACCATCTTCGAAAAATGTTTCCAGACAGATTTCAGCAAAGTCCCAATTCGACTCCAATATGGTTTCCTTTTGTATTTTTGATAATTCCTACACAACAAATAGGAAAACAAGAAAATTTTGCACTTTGGCAACTATTAGTAGGTTAATCCAATAAATGTCATAATATGATATAAAGTGTATATAAAACATGTGCCAATTGACATAAAACATGCATGGAACATCAAAAATTATAAATACGTTTGGAAGGTATCACACACTCTCTGTTTGCATACGTCTAACTTCTGTTTTTCGATCAAAACACTTTATCTCATAAACTTGGAGCGTCTTTTTGTTTGTTTAGGTTAGATTTTTATTTTGTGAGACCACCACACTATCATTTATATATGAGAGAGCTACTGGAAATTTGGGTTGAATTATGTTGGATGCTATTATAAGATTGGGAAAAGGGATGTTGAGTTAATTTTAAAAGATACATATAATTGCATGATTCATGAGCTTGTTAATGAGTAATAATTTGCAAATATTTTATCAAGAGCTATCTTTTATTCATGTTTTGATGCTAAATGTTATTCTACCTTGTTTTAACATGGATTAGTTAGTTCTATGGACACTCATGCATGCATTTAGATGGTCAACTTTCTCCCTCTTGCTAGCCCAAAAATTCCAACAAGCAAAAACTTGTTTCCAACACCTTCAACCAAAGTTTTTCCAGTGAGTCCACCATATCTACCTATTAGCTTTATGCTATTCCGAGTATGTTTATCATGATATTTGTGTTATCTATACCTCTGAATGAAAATGCTTATGTTGTTAATTGTTGTGGGAAAAGTTGGTTATATAGCTCTCTCGAACTTGATGCACACTTTACTTTCATTGCATAAATAAAATATGACCCATTGTGATTAAAATTATGATGTTGTGGACTTGACAAATGTCTTTGGTTGAGAGTTAGCTCATATGTGTTGTCACATGGCAAGCTTTCAACATTGCACATCATCTCATTTAGTTGATATCATGTACTTTTGTTTATGGATGCTTACCATGGGTGAAATAAATGAGGAAATGAAGTGAGTTTAAATGAGTTTGTATAAATGGTTAGAGAGACGCCTGGGCCGCTAATCTAAGCCATGCATCATTCATGGTGGAAATTTACTTACATGCTATGGTGAACCTTCTGTGATACACCTTACAAAAAAAGCTATCCAATGGTAAATAAAAAGGGTGTTGAGATTGTTCATTATGTTTGTTTGTCTTGTCATTTTGATATGGGCTTGTTCCATATCCTGGGACAAGAGGTACCCCAGTTGACGCTCTTAATGATACTATTATTACTTACAATGATATTTAACTTGAACTTGCTTTGTTTTCCAAGTTGAGTAACACATGGAGTAGGTACTTGTATTCAAGGGGCATGAGACTTTCAACCTGTACTTTGTCAAGCACACTACTCATATTGCTTTCACTTTAAACTTAATCATTCAAGATGCTATGATAGGGGAATGAGAGCTTGACACCAAGGATTACCATATTACAATCATTGACTTAAGTAGAGAAGTTCAGAAGTTAGATGAAATTTATTCATGCTTTACCTCTACTCATATATATCTTTCCAAAGTGTCCACCTTTTATATTCAGATTTTCATCAATACTCTATGACCATTATAGGATGTTCTTACTTATTATTATGCATACATGTGGTCCATAGTACTTTTCTCTTATGTTACACTTTGTGAATTATCATTGAACATCCTTGCATTGAATACTTGATATCACTTCATAAACTATCTTGCATATTGCTACTCCTTTTAAGAATGAATCATTTACTCTATGTAGCAATAGTAATCATCTTTGATATCCATTGATAGTATTAAATTGCAAAGTCCATGTTAGTTTTATCACCTTCATACTCGAGGACGAGCTTGGGGATGTTGATGCATGTAAAATGCATACATGAACTTTGCATTATTTTACTTATATTCCAGTCATATTTGCATCATATAAGGGTTATATCACTGTTTTATAATGAT
The DNA here is from genome assembly GCA_947311845.1 of Poa pratensis. Lineage (NCBI taxonomy): Eukaryota > Viridiplantae > Streptophyta > Magnoliopsida > Poales > Poaceae > Poa > Poa pratensis. Next base: position 83,604,119 of record CAMZMU010000036.1, read on the forward strand.
TTTGGGAATATTTGATATGTTTCCTATTTTTTATGGAATTAACCCTGCGCAGGCAGAAAACCCTATTTCTATATTTTAATGTTTCAGGGACCCAAACGACGTCCAAATGACCTGGAAATTTACGAGCGTCAATTTTGGAAGGAAGAAACTTGGGGCGAAGGAAGCGAACAAGCGGAGCCCGAGGGCCAAAAGAGGTGGGCCCACGGCCCTGTACCTGGCCGCGTGGGACCCCTCAACTTGGGCCTCGAGCTCCGTTGCCGTCGATCTTTCCTCCACCGACTCCGTTTTGACCTAAAAACGCCTATAAAAATAGTCCCCGACGTTCTCTGGAAGGAGCGCCGCAGAAACACAGAAACACCGAAACAGAGACCTGGAGCTGCAGATTGGAGGGGGAAAACTCCGGCGGGGCGCTGCCGGCGTGGTCTCCATCTTCTCAACGACTTCTCCACCGTCTCCATGATGAAGAGGGAGTAGTCCACCTCTGGACTATGGGTTTGTGGAAGTAACTTATGTATCTCTCTCTCTCGAGCTTCACTAATTAGTACCGTATGAGCTGCTGAACATGATTACGGTCATCTATGTAATACCTTTGTGGTGGATCTTTTTATGAGTTAATATATGTTTGAGATTGCAATGGTTTTGTTTCAGTTATGAAAGTAGATGCATATTATGTACCCCGTTCTTATTTACTTGTCATGATCAAGCATGTTTATGAGAGCGTGTGAGGGGGAACGTGTGCATTAGTTGGAGTAACGGGGGGTGGCTAGTGCAGTGAACGTGAGAGAAAGTTCTGCGATCCACTTGGGTATCTTACCTTACTTTGTTGCCTCACTAGGGATAAAAAGAAATACCATGCTACCGGAGATGTGGGTGTGACCATTGCCACTACTCCATGACTAGATCTAGCATGTTCTTATTTTAACTTCATGTCATGATACTTATTGCTATACTCTGAGTTATCTTAATTACTGAGGTGTTATGATTTAGTTCGCATCTTGGTGGAGTATAAGAGAGACTAATAACCAAAAGGTCTCTATGTTAGGACGTGATGCCCATATAATTATAACTTGTCATTAAACTGTTGTGTTGCAATCTCATATGTCAACTCTAGTGTTCCATTGTCTACCACTTTATTAAAGAGAGAGTGCATTTGTGAAACCATGAACCCCGGTCCATTTTTAATCATAAGAAACACCTTTCCAACAACTTTTACCACTTTTCCATTTTCTGCCATTATTAAATCCGAAAATACAAAAACACTTTTACATCTTGCATTCATCATATAAAACCCAAAAATATCATTTATCATTGCTACCACCATCCTTGCATATTTATTTACCACCATTGCATCAAGAGTGCTTTCTGACGCCGTTGCAGGGGAAGATACGAAGCTTCCTGAAGAATATTTTTCCCGTCAACTACACGCCATCACCATTGCACATTTATTTCTTGTTTGCATTGCATATTATCTTGATATCATTCTCACACCTTGTGCTTGACAACCACTAGGTGAGGTTGAGGACCAAAACATTTACTTTGTTTTGTAGGTAATCAAAAGAAGGATAGGAAAGATAAATCTTCACTACTGATTCCCCGAGAGTTCGATATTAAACCCTCAAGTCACCCCTCGTGGGGAAAACACGTCTTCCACTTACTACACACTCTGCACTTGGAGTCTCAACCTAACCCATTTACTTTTCACGCAGGTAACTACGTGAAGGGCCATCAGAGGTCATTGTTGATGATCAGTCCGATGATGATCTTCGTCGGGTCATTCTGAGCTGATATGCCAATGAAGAACATTAGTTTTCGGTGGCGGATGGCTATGCTTTACCAAATCAACATGCAGCAATCTTCCATTTTGCTCAGATTCCAGCTGGCTATGCTCGTGTCGGGGTGAAAAAAGTTATGCCGGGATTCCAGTCAATGGATCTTTACATTCCTGGATGTGACGACGAGAAGACACTGGGAGGAGTCGAGCTTGGTATCGTTCTATGGAAGAAGAAATACATCATGTTTCCAGGCTCGGCGCCAAGCCACCGACTCCTCCGAGTAGAAATCCACCACCTCAAAGTCCACCCACCCTCCCCGACGATTGGGAGCCCACCACGAGTCCATCGCCCGTGCCGTCCCGTCAGCCGACTGATGCGCCCACTAGTAATTTGCCAAAGCGGAAGCTGTTCACGTCGACTGGTACTATGCTCAGCAAAGACAGGTCCCCTGTCAAGAAATGTGCAAACATACCCGAGAAAGTCAAGAGTCCTGAGAAGAAGTTAGCTTGCGAGATGACTTTAGGGGAAATAGAAGCTAGCTTCCGAGATGAGTCAAGAGCCTTTTTTGCACAGAAAAAATAGGAAAAACTGCAGCAAAAACTGGACCCCGTAAAGGAACTTCTGAAGACTATGCCAAGGGAGAAACTTGATCTCACCGTTGACAACTTATATGTCCCTCCAGCGAAGCCCCTTTCAGACAATGAGTGCGGTATTAACAAGCAACATAGCTCACAGATGGAGAAAAAAAAGAAATGCGGGAAACAAGTTGCTCAGCTCGGAGAATAAGAAGTACAATCGATCGCCCCGTTCATCGTGCCTTCTGATAAGGCGGCCCAGATCTACAACGACAATATTATTGCTCAGCACATCCAGGACGAGATAGGTTACGGCGTTGCTGAGCTAGCATATCAATATGTTCCCGGGCAGCCTCTGGTCATAGATCTGAATGCTCTAACAACACAGTTATGAAATTTACATAACTGGTACATGGCCGCCGCAAAAGAAGGGAGAATCTATTTCATGGCGGGAGTTAAGGAAGAGCACTACTTCCGAGAATATGCTGTGCAGGTTGAGTTCCCCCAACTTTTTCAGATGTACAATCAACGTGCCCTCGACAAAACTATCATCAGCTGCTATTGTCTGTAAATAATTTATTTGTGTAATTTAATTCTTTAGTTAAGCTTGTTCATTGCCTGTAATTATCCTCACGACATTCTTTTGTACGCTATTATGCAGAATGAAGATTCGTGAATGCAGAGTGGGAGGAATCTGGGATATTGAGTTCATTGACCCGGATAAATTTCATGAAGTCACCGTAGAACACCATGCCCAGGACACAGAGGACGTTTTGCTAACGTTTTTAAAGCGACAAAGTACCAAAAAAGAAATATTTTTTCCTTACAACTTCAAGTGAGTGTTACTGTCTTGTACGTACACATTCTATTTTGCTTTCCCGATATTGAGTGTAATTGATGAGTTATGAATAACCGCGTATATAAACGTGCGCAGGTTCCACTTCATTCTGTTAATCATTAAAATCGAGATTAGAGAAGTTGAAGTCTGGGACTCATTAAGGAGACATTCTGATGACTACAAAAGCATGCGTCTAATGCTCAAGAGGTAATTTCCATCGCACTATATCGGTCTCTTTCGTTCATTTCCTGATATCAAAGTAAGAAATAACTCCTCAATTCATTTTCTTTACCGGGCAGGGTTTGGAAAAAGTTCATCGAGGAAGAACGCGGTGTATAGAAAGATAAGCTGGAGTTTAAGGCTATCCTCGTAAGTAGTACTACGTACTTTTAGTTTCAATACCATTATCATCTCTTGATTATTATTTGATTAAATTCTATTCTCGTATAGTGGTGCATGCGACAACCACAGGGGACGAATTTATGTGGATACTACGTTTGCGAGTACATTCACATGAAGGTCAATGAGAGAGTCAATAGTCGAAGAAATCAAGAGGTACGTAAACATCATTCACAACTTTATTTTGCTACCATCAATTGTGTTTAGTTTCCTTCATAATTGATTTGATCTCCTTCTTTCAAAGATGGCAAGTAAGCGGAACTAGCTCCTACCAGAAAACCGCGTAAAAGCAATTGCGGAGGAATTGGCGGGATTTTTCCTTACGGAGTTCATACCTGAATCCGGAGAATTCCACTATATCGAAAAGTAGCCTCCCTCCATGTACTAGGAGTGATCTCCGTGTAATGAGTACTTTATATGTGTACATATATATACCAAATTGTATGTGTGTTATGTGATCTTCACGTATGCGAAAACCTTTTTTTTGTGCATCGACATGATCTCCTCCGAAACCCTAAACCCTGAAAAATAAGCGGAAAAAAAAAGCAGAAACCCTAAACCCTGAAAAATAAACGAAAAAAAAAGCAAAAACCTTTAATCCCGGTTGGTGTTACCAACCGGGACAAAAGGTCCTCCGCCCGCGCGCGCACAGCTATGCCCACGTGGAGGCTTTTAACACCGGTTCGTGGGGTATCGGGACTAAAGGGGGACCCTTTAGTCCCGATTTATTAGTACCGGTTGCACAACCGGTATAATAGGCCCTCTGGAACCGGTATTAAAGTCTATGTTTCTACTAGTGTATTATATATGCAAGCATATGGAAGGGGATGCGTCCAATACATCAGAAATGGTAGATAAATGCAGAGTGTCGTAGACAATTACAAATACCATGGGCAGGTATGAACGCTAAAGGAATTGAGCACAAATTCAAGTAAACATTAAACTGAACGAGATTAATTCAGGAATCACAATGTGGTGCCTAACCACACATCGCTGGGATCTCCACATGGTGAGCAGGATGCACATACGGAAACACATCATGCTCGAAGTACTGGTAAGGGCATTGATGTGTGATTGTGCCATGTTCAATCGAGTATGCACCCACGTTCCCATTAACATCCAAGAAGATGATATCATCAGTTGGGTGGAAACCAAGCACCGAAAAGAGCGAGTTTGCATGGATGCGGCGTTCAACATCTTCTTGTTCGGTAACAAGGGCAGTTGCTTCTGGATTCCTTTTCGCTAGCTCCATGACACCAACACTGTGTACCAGCTTCCACGAGATGCCATCTATGCCACCAGTCTCCATATCCCAAACCTTGAACATCGAGCAGTCGAAATGCGCGTACCGCAGAGCCCCGCCATGGCGCTCACCTATGTGTCGGTTCTGCCCACCATGAACACGGATAGGCACAGGAAGGACTTGGACAGTGTGGTGAAGACAGTTGTATGCAATGAGCTTGTCCGTGGGACTGGTCTCAATCCAGTATATACTCTCGCATAGGGATGGTCGTGAGTACTTTTCGACAGAAATATATGTCGGAAGCTGGATGCGCCTTGCCTCCCATCGGACGGTGGTGGAAGAGAACACCTTGAGATCTCTGTATCCATCCCCGCACGAATGGCGGTAAAAAAGGACCACTTGAAAGCTCTTGATTCTGCTGCCATCTGCATTGTTAGTCACCGAGAGGAGTCCATACGGAGACTGTTGAGCCGGAGGCCATGGCAGCTCCGGGAGAGCAACCCACTGCGAGGTGACCGGGTTGCAGACGAAGTACTGCACCACCTTGTATTTGCCCCTCGAGCACAGCAGCAGGCCGGCCGTCGCGTGCACGATGAAGATCTCCCTGTCCATAGACACGGGTCCAGGAGGCAGCCTAGGCAAGAAGGCGAGGACTGAGCCGAGCATGGACTCCGTCGCCGCGGACGCACCATGGTTAGAGCCCGCGTGGAAACGAGAGTGTTGCCCCCAGGGGCGATCAGACTGGAGGAAGACGCCGGAGAGGTAGGGGGAGTGCGACTCCCAGTAGCGAGCGTTGAATCCGGGGCTGAGGACGATGAGGTTGTAGCGGCGGGCAGCGGCGCGGACGCGGTGGAGGTACTTGGCCGGCAGGCGGCGGAGGATCTCCTCCACTATGTCGTCGCAAAGAAGATCCATGAATCGAAGCTAGAGCTCTCCTTCTATACTACCCAGGGCCTCGATTCGCGAGAACTCTTCTGCCTGGGCTTCTTGCGGCTTTGCGAGAGGGAACGGCTGCGGAGAAATTGCTAACCTGCGACAATCCGATTCCTGTACAAACGAGAGCTCCGTTTTCTGTATGAGTATTCCGGTCGATTCCAACACGTAATGGTTCTACTGCAATGATATCATCCTTTATGTCAACTGAATCCAGCTGCTTCCGTTTGTATCTTCTATGCGGACATGATCGTGAATTAGAAAATAATTTATATTCAATTGTTTATTTTGACATACCATAAGTCCATAACAGTTGATGTATGAGAACAGCCTAGAGAAATACATACGCAAATTGGCTCGTATACGCTAGAGATATTACCGTGCGTTGCCTAAAGATACATATATTTAGAAAGATACATCTTATTGAAGTGTGGTAAAATTTGGCGCACATGCATGTAAAATCATGAGATCGTGATGTTTAGTTCCTATTTCATCATAAATCCATATTCCTCAAGAAATAAGAGCAATCCATTGTGCCCATATTTCAGCGAAACGTCATAGTGCTCCACGGAAATAAGAATATTTTCCAAAAAAAATGCAGAGGCTCCATGTATAAAGATGTACTCCCGCTTATCCGTTTAAATTGTCGCTCGAAAAGAATTGAGGTGGTATAAGTCGATAGTATATATAGCCGGCGACATTTTTTCGGATGAGAGGAATAACCTGGGTGGGCCCTCTCTTACATGTGTTTTTGCAGGAAATCAGTCTATTGATTGAACTCTTTGATGCACGGAGAGGACGGACAATAGGTACATTTCTCTCAGTCCGACGTACAAAACATCTCTCTCAATCCCCCAAGAACAAACAAAGTAAAAGGTACTCCCTCAGTTTCAAAATATAAGGCGCTCTTAAATTTCGTTGATCGACGACATACAATTTTGACCATACTGTCCATGAAATTACTATATATGTATGAAATGAAAAAAAAAGTATAAGATAAATCCAAAGGTACCATTCATACAGTCTCATTCCATATACTTTACTATATATTGGCGGTAAAAGTTGAGCATAAAAGATCAGTACAAAAATAGCTTTTTTTATATTTTAAAATGGAGGGGGTACATTTCTCTCAGTCGGTTGCAACCGGAAAATTTGAAAACATACTAACTGAACAAATATGTGTGAACGTGGTGTATCGACAAGTCAATTTGCCCGCTTGTCAAACCAACCGTGACAAAGCAAATCAACGCACGCTACGTCGCTACCCATCCCGAGCAGGTCGAACCGTACCAATCGAGCCAAAGTTCCAACTTCCAAAACGAAGAACGTTTCAAGGAGGGAAACGAAGAATCGATCACGGCAGGTGGTAGAGGCCGGACGCCGGGAGCGCGGCGGTGGCGTTGAAGTAGGCGAGCGTCTCGGCCCAGCGCCCGTCGTCCTTGAGCATGTGCACGGCGATGGTGTCCGGGTGGAAGGCGCGGCGGAAGCAGTTGACCGGGGAGCTCCCCCTGTAGTTGTACATCCTGGGCGCGCCGTCGTAGCGGTTCTTGGCCTTGCCGGCGAAGTTGAGCCACCGCCCTGTCCACATGTCCTCGGGCCCGACGTGGTCGCGGCGGCTGGTCTCGGAGGTGGCCACCCACTGCACCAGGTCCCAGGAGAGCGCGTACCCCATCCCGGACATGAAGGGCGGGAACGGGTAGAAGTTCTCGCGGTCGCACGGCATCACCAGGCCCAGGTACGCGTCCTCCCGCGCCGCTCCGGACAGCCACGACGCGAGCGCGGGGAGCCGCAGGTACGTGTCGTCGTCGGCCTTCATCACGTAGTCGTAGGTGCCGTTGGGGAAGGCGCGGGCGGCGGTGGAGAAGAAGTCGTACGTCTTGCCGCCGTCCATATTCTCCGCGCAGTCGAGCACGAGGATGTCGTTGTAGCGCATGATCTCCAGGGACACGAGGACGGCGTCCACCGGGGAGGTGATGTTGCAGAAGACGAAACGCACGTCGACGGCGCCGGCGAGCGAGGGGTGCTCCCGGAGCTGGAGGGAGTACACGGTCCGGAGCAGGTTGCGGCGCTCGTACTTGCCCGGCATCGTCTGGATGCCGATCAGCACGCGCGCGCCGCCTCCGGTGTGCACGTCCGGCGCCACCGCTGGCTTGTCGTCCTTGTGCATGGTAGCCGTCGGCGTAGCATGAAGGTCCGTTGTCGTCGGGGAGCCGGGGCATCCGGCGTCGCCGGAGAAGAAGGACTGGAGGCGGAAGTCGTTGGGGTGGACGACGAAGACGGTGAGCGCGAGGAAGCCGGCGCCGAGGACCAGCAGCAGGAGGTGGGTGGCGGTGACCGGGGAGCCAGCGCTTCCCAGGCCCAGCTGCTTGTGCAAGGACGACGACATGGCGGCTTTGGCGTCAGCAAACTAAACTAAACTTACCAGGAAAGGATATGAATGATTATATAGGTGCACACCCGGTGCAAGTGCAATGCTTAAAGGACGAACTGGAGTGCTGCTGATAGCGTATTACGACTTTGGAGCAGGATAATTGAACCGGTTTGGGTGACGACCCGGTCGATACACGTGAGCATTCCCTTTTCTTCTCGTTGTTTTGGGGGTCGACGGCGAGGTCGCGTCTGCGTGATGGCTATACAATGGAAGGTTAGGTTGGAGACGACGGCGACGGATCCCTGATGCCCGACTACGACTGATCAAAACGAAGAGGAGCACCGTGCGATCTCTATCCTTTGCGCGCGATGCTTCAGGTTGACGCTAACATACCAAGCGACCTGTCCGTCCTCTCTACAGAGCTTTGATCCCCTCTTGCACGACTCTTGCTTATCATTCTACAACCCGAGTGTCCACGCAGAAACAAGCTTGAAAGGCCAGAGCTAGCCGTCGGGCCAGGGAAGAATCCGTCCCCTGTGGAACCATCTGATGTGCTCGGGCCACCCTGTAATTACGGAAGTGTCTTCTCTCCCAGCAAAAAGTGTTGGATGATTTCAGGATCATCTAGCTTAAGCTTAGGCCACACAATAGGAAGATTAGCAGAATTACCTTGATCTTGAAGTGTTCCCATCATCAGATCTTCCACTAGAGCTTGTGTGGAGCATGTCATGGTCCTTCCCGGTGTTTCAGCACTAGGCTTGATCGGGAAGCCATAGGGAGAGATCAGTGTGTATGAGTGAGAGAGTAAGAAGTTTAGTACAGTCACACCTCTCCATAATTTTCTCCCTATTTATATATATATGCTGCACACCAGGGGGACCGACACATGTGTGGATGAAAATTGCCCCCGATCAGGGCATGTTTATCTCCTGTACTGTAGCACCGCCTTACTGTAGCGGTACTGTAGAAGCCGTAATTGTTGACCCCATGTTTGACTTTAGCCTGAGATCACAAATTATCCAACATTCTCCCCCTTGATCGTAAGGCTAAACTTATAAGCTCACTTATCAATGAAATGGCATACGAGATAAAAAGATTACTGCGGTCAGATGTTTAGTACCGCAGAACCCAGTTACTACAATATACCACCTCATATCAAAATGGAACTTCTTTAACTTAGGAGCTCCATGAACTTAAACTTTAGTGGAAAGCTTATGAGTTCGTCCCTTTGTCAGAACTTATACAGAGGCAATAAATTACAACGGTCAATTAAGTACCGCTGAACTAATTGACTACAATACATCATTCCAGCGAAGAGACAAACCCTTCTTAGTGTTTGGGGAGATGTGTCATAATGGTCCCAAGAGTGCAGTTGGTTCTCTTATATACGAATGTACTTGACCTTATGCGCGCGCTTCATGAGAGAACACAAAAAATATGTTTTCAGAGTCATAATTAGTCCCTTAATAATAGGCTGCCACATAAACTTAATGCCGGCAACATTAGAAGGCAAGCCTCTTAAATATGGTGCTTAGTACTTAACACCTTAGTGTAATACTTACATACAAGCACCCAAATTTTGCTTTATATGTGTTCAACCCTTATGTCGTAAATCTAATACTTATTTGTTGAACACCAAAACTTAATTCATCAAGGCCTTGAACATAATTGACTCTGTATTCAAACTTTCACAATGTCTTAGGTCTGGCAGAAACCTCTTGACATGCTACTCGAATTGACTGCACTCTTACGTAATATGTTCCGGGATAAATTTCTTAATAAAATTCCTTATTCTTGAATTGATATGGATCAGGAACACAAATCCATATTTTAAAACATAGGGATCGAAACATGCCACAATTTAATTTGCATCTTAACGATGCCTTTAAGAATTTGGGTGAATCCATTCCACAATATGGCTCCCCCTGCAAGAGTGAAACTTTTGTGGATAGAACTTAAAATGATTTTCACTCCTTGCAGAATATCTTAAAAATCCACAACTTGGTGGTCATAATATTTCTTAAATGTGAGCATGTAATCCCTTAGTGTGATATATTATCACACAATTACTTTAGTGCTTGTGCCAACTAGGCAAAGATTTTCTTAAGTATTTTCCGGGAGGTCCAAACCCGGACTTATGTCTGCCAAGATATCCCGGACACAAAATCTTTAGGGCACATAATAACTTAAGCATTAGTGACAACATGAGGAAAAACTTAATGCCTTGAGGGAGTAAGTATAAACTTTAGGGTGACTTAATACTCCCTTTAATGGACCTATCTCAGTGAGTTTTAACAACATAAGTACATCACTAAGACGAACTTATCAGTTCCGAGAGAAAACCTCGGGTCTTATGCAATATCCCTATTCCTCATAATTAACATAAGATTAATTCATCAAAAACAAATTCTTATTGAACTTATTTCTACTTGAGCTTTGTACCACTGTCAGATGCTTATTGTCTCAAGGACAATTGATCATCATTATTAATTCTTTATTTCATAAAGGATGGTTTTCATCTCCAAAATTTTAAATTCGGTGATCATGTGCCACTTTTCTCACAAACTCCTAGTCATATCATTATATCAACAAGTTTTTCGTCAAGACCCATTGCTTAAACTTTAGAGAGACCAATTGGGAAAAAATGGTCCATAATTTTGTCAAGAATCTGGGAGTTAGTAGATGGCTCTACTCATGGTATCCATGATGGAGTTCTTAATTGCCATGCAATATTTGACTGCTCTCTCTTAAATTTCAACATCATACTTCATTTCAGAGTATCATAATTTTATTATCCTCCTTAAGTGATTTAGGAGATCTATTGTAGAGAGCAGAACCAAAAAAAAAAAAAACTTGTATCTTACTTAAGAAACATGGCACAATCATTTAGCATTGAAAAGGCAATCTAATAATTCTTAGTCATAATGATGCCCTTAGGAGATGGAGTCTTTAATAAATCTGACTAAAAGTGGTACTTAGCTCAAACTTAGGCTTGCTTAATAAAAAACAACTTAATATCAAACTTAAATACCTTATTGGTGGAATCTAAAACATACCTGATAAAATATTTCTTCCTAAGTTGAAAATCTTGGAGAAGTTCAATGCTCCCCCTCGAAATGTGGACTGAGCCATAGCTTAACATTTCGACGAACTTCCATAACAAAAATATTCCACCTTTAGTAGAGAAGTCAATAAAATTTGTAGCACGAATCACATTATTGGAATGGAGGATGAAGAACTTAATTTAGCTAATGGAAATCTTCCAGTAGCTTTAAACATTAGCCTCCCGTCCATCTTTAAAACTTCTCTTTAAAACTTCTTTATTTATGAGGCCATAATAATATTATGCATATAGCATCTTTATTCAAAATGTTTACACACTTTCTTATGGATATAAAATCCTTTGAGCTTAATCATAGTCCACTTTTGTGCTTTATTGTAGATGATATAATAAGGCGAACTCAAAAGCTCCATAATTAAATCATGAGAATTTTTCATGATCAACATAATCTTATAGGATTTTGAGAAGCTTCTTCAAATTACTTCTCCATTAAATGCCAGAAAACTTTATTATGAAAGAACTAGGAAATTATTTTCCTAGATCCTTACTGGCACACTCCCCCAGATTCTTACTGGGTTTTGCTCCCAATAAACATTAATAGACAAGAAATCCATTGGATTCTCATCAATACTTTAATAATTAAAATTTCTTTAATGAGAGCCCATTATTTTTGTATATACTTCATTGCTTATGACCTCATGAAACAATAATATGTACATAAGCTTAACTCATTTCTCATAAGAAGCATTAAATCAGCCGAAAACATTATGGCTGAATTGAAAAAGATTAGCAATAGGGATAAAATTCATGATCACAAATATTTTATAGTGATCATGTAGAACATAATTCCTCATGTAAACATTAATCTTTAGGTAATGACACATGTATCCAATCAACTTTGGTCAGAATGAATTCACGTGTCACAACCTATCCCAAAATAATCATTAAATCTCCAACCAAAAAATTCCCTTTGGTTCCACATAATTGGAGATTACTTAGTTAGGGATAACTTAATGATCATAAATGTTGAAAACTTCATCAGTTGTTTGATCTGGGAATAAAACAGAGGCACTTAATAGCAGAAGCGTATTTTAAAACAATTGACGTCTTTTACCTTAATTCCCCGAAGGTACTTAAATATTTGTGGCATATTGCATTATGTCCATAAGCCTTATGCATGAAAACTTTCACAGATCATAAACTTATTTTTGTCGATCTGATCCACATCAGCTTTGGCCAGAAATGGACGAGAACAACAAACTTTTGTGAACAAATATTCGTTAATCAGCTTTGGCCAGAATAACAAATACATGTCACACTTTATAGCCTCTTAAACTTCTTTCACCGATCTAGCCCACATCAGCTTTGGCCAGAAATGGACAAGACCAGCAAAAATTTGTGATTAGATACTTATCAATCAGCTTTGGCCAGAATGACAAGTATCAACCACGCTTGACTAAAATCATGTCTCTATGCACTTCTTTTATTGAACTAGTCTGTGGACCAGAACAACTAAATTTTGTGATCATGTGTTCATCAATCAGCTTTGGCTAGAATGATAAACACAAACCACACTTTACTTATATTAGAGACACATAATCGAGACAACTTTACTGAACATGCATAGCTTAAGGACAAAAACTTTATTGATTGGCACGTAAACATGGCAATCCATGGTTTAATAAAAAAATAACCATGAAAAGACAACTTTAGGTATATTAATGCCCAAAACTTAAGTATAGCTCAGACAATAGGCCACTTGATTTGAATCCTCCCTCTTAATTTTTTTTTTATCACATCATCATAATCCCTTTTTCGGGGCATCATAATTTTCAGTACCTTCTTTCGGTACTTTAGGAGGATCATGAAGGAGAGCACAATTAATATTCAACAAACAACTAGAGTAATATCTAGCTTCTCCTTCCATAAAATATAATTGCTATCATTTAATTGCCTTATGCCATTAATTATTTAGGCAATAAGAGAGACATTAGGTGCTTCAAAAAGAATTGGATGCTTTAATAAGTGTAACATTATGAATTTTATTTATTGATCGAACCCAAAACAGCTTCAGCCAGAGATGGGTAAGAATCAATAAAATTTTGTGGTCAAAATAACCACACTTAATTACATCCTCACATAAAAATACCTTTTCATCAATCTGGCTCGCATCAGCTTTGGCCAGAAGCGAACCAGACCAACAAAAAAGTCATGGTCAAAATGCCCGCCAATCAGCTTTGGCCAGAATGACGGACATAAGCCATACTTAATTAGAGGATATACCAATTTAATTTTGCAGCAGATACATATGACATAAAGATAGCAATAATCATCATGATAATTCTAATGCGATAAAAGAATTTACTAAGCATAATAAAATTCATTGAAAGTAACTTAATATTGCACATAATTGCATGATGATAAAATAAAACACTAACGAATTACTTAGCATTAATAAGCATAAGATTTTAGAAACATAAACATTATTCTTAAAAAAAATATTCAATTTAGCCAAGGCTTATACAATTATTCTGAGCAACAAAAACTAATTGTTCCAGGGCTTTATTCAAATAATTGATCATAAGGGAGAAACAACATAAAAGCCCAAAAACATAATTTTATTGCCTAGGTTATTAAAATAATTTAACATAACACATAAGAGCATAATTAAAACATAAAACAGCTAATTAAAACAATAAGCATAATAATTTATGCAGGGAAAAATAGCCCTAAACATTATTTATTTCAGCCCCGAAAGTTTTTTGTTTTTTATACAGCATAATCAGCCGAACTGGGCCGAAAACCCAGCCTAGCCCAGCCCTTAACTCCCCCTGATCCCCTTTGGGCCTTGGCCCATTTATCGCAGAAGCGCCGCGAGCCGTCGGATCGGCATCCGACGGCCGAGAGCGGTCGCGACTGGATAAGACCAGCGCGACGTCGCCGCCCCCGCGAACCCTAATCCACTTTGCTCTCCTCCCTTTCCTCTGCGTCTCCCGCAACGACGACAGAAGAGCGAGACGAGGCGGCGACGGCGTGCTGCCGCGTGCGAAACGGAGAGGATAGTGGCGCCGGCAAGTACCTTTCGCCGGAACCGCGTGCTGCCTCGGCCGGCGCGCGGCTCCGTCGAGCGGCGCTCGTCGGTGCTCACTGGGAGGCGGCGGCGTGCAAGCGGGCAAGCCCGCATCGGCGACGACGACCCTCGTCAACCCTAGCTTGATGGCGTGCTCCCTTTTCGACGACAAGCAGGCGAGGGAGGCACATCGGCCACCAGCAGGAGCGGCGGAGGACAACGCTGTACAACAACGGCGAGGAACGCCACAGCCCTAAGGTAAAATCCGCCGGCCTCTCATCCCTAGGGTTAGGGTTCTTCTTTATCTCAGAAAATTTGGGGATTTCATAACTTGGGAAGCCACATAATTGATTTTCCCCTTTAAATCATTAGGATAAACCGAATCCGCAAGATTAAAACATAAGGGAATCAATTATTTGCTTGAGTTAGGGTCTCGGATTTGGGAAAAGCATCAAGATTCATGCATAATTAGCTCCTTTCCCCATCAATTCATTACATAAACCGAGACCATAAGCTCAATTACAGGGGAAAAACATGAAATTTCAGCTCTAGGGTTTCAAAAAATTGGGGATTTACTTTAGGGTTTGCATGATAACATTAATCCCCTCTGCATAATTGCTTAAATTGAAAACCCCAGATCCACTTTAGTATTTTCAGGGCTAGAACTTAAAATAAATTGAGCACATATACTTCACAGAATCATAAGAAAAAGATGTGCTCTTGATAAACAGCAACATAAGTAAGATCTTGAGCATGATCTTAGCATGATTGAGGGGCCAAGCCTACAGCTAGATAGCTCTGATACCATTGTTGGATGATTTCAGGATCATCTAGCTTAAGCTTAGGCCACACAATAGGAAGATTAGCAGAATTACCTTGATCTTGAAGTGTTCCCATCATCAGATCTTCCACTAGAGCTTGTGTGGAGCATGTCATGGTCCTTCCCGGTGTTTCAGCACTAGGCTTGATCGGGAAGCCATAGGGAGAGATCAGTGTGTATGAGTGAGAGAGTAAGAAGTTTAGTACAGTCACACCTCTCCATAATTTTCTCCCTATTTATATATATATGCTGCACACCAGGGGGACCGACACATGTGTGGATGAAAATTGCCCCCGATCAGGGCATGTTTATCTCCTGTACTGTAGCACCGCCTTACTGTAGCGGTACTGTAGAAGCCGTAATTGTTGACCCCATGTTTGACTTTAGCCTAAGATCACAAATTATCCAACAAAAAGAACCAGATTCCATGAAAAGTTAGTAACAATGCCTCAAACTAAGAAACAGATCCACTTAAGGTATCCGACAAGCAACTCGGGCAGCAACTTCACAAATCAGTAGATACATATACAAAGCACCATCTTTGCAACAGACCACATAGTCCTTTGCAGCAATAAGCACTACTAGTTGCAGCACAAAGAAATAGTAACAATCCAATTACTGAAAATTCCCCCTGTTTGCAACAGATTCCGAAGATGTTTGCGGAGACAGGCGAAGCGAATGGAGTTGCAGTTTTTTTTTTTTTTTGCAGAAGCTTGCAGAAATAACAGCGGAGGTGGCGGTGGCACAGGCCCTCGCTTGCGGCGCCAACAAAGAGAGCACATCAACACCCACAGGAGAAGAAACGAGGCAGGGATAATGCCGAGAAGTTTTCCGGAGGGGGCACAACTGCACGAGGCTATCGCACAGAGGCAAATCCATCCAGCAAGTTCTAACCTCCAGGTCTTCAATTTTCAGAACAAATGTTCACTTCATCCGAGCACAGCACTTGACAAGAGAGGGAAAACGACCGAGCACATTGCAAATGCAGAAAAAACACTGGGTATTCGCATTCAGGGAGTATATTAACGTAGCAGGCAAAGTTAAACCGAAGAGAAACTGATTCTCTTCCATAGTAACCGATGAACAATGTGCAGTTCAACAAATCTGTTAAGCCTGATAAAATATAGAACAGCGACTCAAGAGCTCAAAGTACCAGGCAGAAAAATGTGCCTCATAGCTGCCAAATACTTGACCAACATTAACGTACCTGGCGGACTACCATCATTAACTACAGAGTAAATCTACTGTTAACTATCATTTATACCCTTCCGTCATTTGAAAGGAAGGAAACACATGAGGCATCGAGCAAACAAATCGACAAAATCATTGAGCAATTCTAGGCATTAAAATTCCGGAACTGATGTCACTCCCTCCAGCACACAACGCTTGGAACACAGGAAAATAACAACACGCAATACATGAATACAAATAAAGAAAAAACATTGCGAACAGGATTCCGGCACCAAGAGTTGTCGCATGGCTAAAGAGTAGGAGTATATTGAAGTAGCAGTAAAGCAAAACAAAGACGCGGAACCAATTCTCTTCCATAGTACTGATGAATAATGTGCTGATCAACAAATCTAAGCATAAAAAAATAACATGGTGGCTCAAGGTACCAGGCAGACTAACGTGCCTCAGAACACCCCAAAAACTTGACCGACATTACAGTCGTCTGACCAGCGAGGCTCCTAAGCATAGCCGGAGTATGCAGGCGCGATCTTGAAGACCCTGATGGTTCCGTCGGTGTATCCGGTGTAGAGGGTGCTTCCATCCGCGCTCCAGCTCAAGCTTGTGCAGTAAAGCAACTGTACAAACGTACAATGTAGTTGTAGTCAGTAGATATTGACAAGTTAAAATAGACTACAATAAGACCAACAATACTAGTATCCAAATAACTAGGAACTGTACAATTGATAAGAGATGATGAAAAACAGAGTGGTCAAGACAACAGTCGAGATAAAACACAATGCAAAACTTCTGTAACATGTTATTATATCAGTTCAAAAGCAATGCTGCAGTATATCAAATAATTACTTACTTGCTCCCAAAAGAGACCCAGGAAACTATGTTATATTAGGGATAGCACCGACATAGAATTGCCGATACGCAACAATGTTCGACAGGGCAAATACAACATTCAGAAGTGCAAATCATAGAATTACCACATATTCCACAAATTTATAAACAAAACGATATTTTTTTATATATCAGCATCTTCTTTCTATGTGCTTTACAGAATTGCTAATGTCCATAGCAGGTTGAATTGAATGGTAGCAGTTTATGGGCACCACAGGATAATACTAGAGAACATGATATCCCCAACGGCACAGAGTTAATATCAACAGATCATCAGACATCAGTACATCAACCGTATACATCTAATGTATAACAATCGAGCACAAAACTAAATATAGATAACAGATTACAGTTCTAACAAAGTTCAAATACAAGTGAAAGGATTGACCAAATAGATTCATGTTAGCACAAAGTCATGCAGCACAACCTACGCACAGATAGCCACTCAATTAAATTACCTAATATTACAATTGACTTCACAAACCAGAATGTTACAAACTAATGGTGATACCAAAATGGCGCATTGACAAGAATGAATGAATTGAATTATCCATCAATCGTCGCCTAGAACTATCAACTAAGATACACTGCTACATACTGAACACCATAATCAAACCATTAGACCAAACATCATCATTAGAAAAATAATAGTAATCCACAATGCAGTACACATGCAACTACGGAGGGAGCCATAATCAGACACAGCAATCGATCTAACAGAGGTAAACAAGCAGGCAAAGAGTAGGTAGAGATGTACCGTGTTCTTGGAGACCTGGACTTCAGGCTTGAGGTCCTGCACGACGTGCTTGGACTCGAGGTCCCAGATCTTGACAGAGTCCTCAGTCGCAGCGCAGAGCCAGTAGCGGTTAGGCGAGAAGCAGAGCGAGTGGATGATGGAGCCAGCCTCCAGCTGGTACAGCCTCTTCCCCTCGGTCAGGTCCCAGAGCAGAGTGACGCCGTCCTTCCCTCCAGAGGCGCACAGCGAGCCGTCCGGGCTGACGGCGACGGCGTTGACATAGCCACCGTGGCCGGCGAGCGTGTGGCGGATCTTGCAGTTGGTAAGGTTCCAGACCTTGACGGTCTTGTCCCAGGAGCCGGAGACGATGGTGGGCTGGAAGGTGTTGGGGGAGAACCTGACGCACGAGACCCATCCAGTGTGGCCCTCGCCGCCGCCGAGGTCGCCGCCGATGGTGTACTTGCACTCGCCGAGGGTGTTCCAGAGCTTGATGGTGTTGTCCCTGGAGGCGGAGACGATCTGGCGGTTGTCGACGGAGAAGGCGACGGAGATGACGTCCTTGGAGTGGCCGACGAAGCGGCGGGTGGTGAGGCCGGTGGCGAGGTCCCAGAGGCGGAGCTCGCCGTCCCAGGACCCGGAGAGCGCGAACTGGCCGTCGGAGCTGAGCACGACGTCCTGGACGAAGTGGCCGTGGCCGGTGAGGCGGCGGTAGGGGGTGGCGTACTCGTTGGCGGCACTGCCGTCGGCGGGGGAGGGCGCCGGGTTGGTGAGGTCCCAGACCAGCACCGACTTGTCGCGGGAGGCGGAGACGATGTAGGGCGAGTTGTCGATCGGGGCCGCGATCGCGGTCACCACGTCGTTGTGGCCGCGCATCGTGCCCACCAGGGCGAGCGACTCCTGCGCCATGGTCGCCAAGGGGAGGTTGGAGCTCTCGGCGGGAGGTGGCGGCGGCGGCGGCGGTGAAGGGGGGAGGGTTAGGAGAGAAGAGGGCGCAGGCGGAACGTGGAGGAATTTATAGTCTGGAGATGGATTGGCTAGGGTTTTGCAGGAATGTGGCGCTTGGGGCTGGATGGAAAGATCTGGGCCGTTGGATGCGATCGAACAGTCAAAGCATATAATGGAAAAAATCCTAAATAGAGGACAATTAGTCAAAAATTAGCATTATGTTTTGGAAATTTTCAAGGGGAAATTTGATTGTTATTACAGTACTGTTTGATTTATATGAATACCTGTTTAAAATAGATCTAGGTTTTTCCTATCCTTTTCGTGTACGTGGCTTGTAATTTGATCTTTGTTCAATAAATGAAACATGTATTGCCCGCAAAAAAAAATATACTCATGATGTGCTTAAGATGTTACACGGCTACCTCTTTCAGCATTCTCCACTGTGACATAAGCGGGACTAGGTTATTCTTCGTGCCAGGAGTCATCTAGTTCGACAATAAGCTTGTGTTTTTCTCCCGCGCATGTCTGAAAAAAATGATTCGACGTGTTTCTTATGTCCTAGTTGAAGGTGTTAGATTTCACAAGTTTAACCTTTTTGGTTGGATCTAGTAGCATCGGCCAACTAGTAGCAATTCAATATATATCCTCAAAAAATCTGATAACAACATGCATATTCTTAATAATATATCCTCAAGCATGTAAAATCTCAACTAAAATACGTTGCATATTGAGCTACACAAAAATAACAAATGTACATATCTAAGTATAGTGAACATTGTATAGTTTCAAATCTCCAACTTTTGTCATTTTTATGTTGCCCATAATACAAAATATTTGCACTGTGATTTTGCACGGTTATAGTATACATCATCGATAGCATATGAATTTATTTAGACTGGCCTTGTTGATAGCCTATCGCCTATCCTACTCATGTTGTGCTTAATATGTTACACGGCGGTGTGGTAGCATACAGATGCAATGTGGACGATGCTTCAGCCTCTACCTCTTCATGCATTCTCCTCTATGACATCAGCGGGTCTAGGTTATATATTCTTCGTGCCAAGAGTTATCTACTTCGACAATTAGCTTGTGTTTTTCTCTAACTCATGTCTTAAAAAATTGGTCGACATGTGTGGTATGTCCTCATTGAAGGTGTTAGACAAGTTTAACCTTTTTGGTTGGATCCGGCAACACCCACGAGCTAGTAGCAGTTCATTTTATATGTCTTGAAGCATTATGCTATTTGTTGGGGCTAGGGTCGTTCGAATGTGAGATTTGGTCACTACCCCATAGGGTTACAGTAGATGATGAAGAATATGGATACCCAGAGCCAGTTAAACAATATGGGCTTAGTTTCATTTTGCTTGTCATTTGTTATTAAAATTATTTTGACGGAAAATTGTCGAAGGGCAATATATAAAATGTGCTCATACACAAGGAATATATAGGTGATAAAATGCTAAATAAGGTTATCCTAGTAGAAAAATATCTCAATACTCCACCTCGTTTTATTCACATGGTATCTTGCTCTTTGTATTTGAACTAATCACTATATTTAACCAATAAATGTAGGACACGTGTCATAAAATTCATACCATTTGGAACTATCATGAATTAAAATTCAATGATATAATTTTTTGCCATGTAGTTCACATGTTTTTGGTAAAATTAATATTCAAAATTGGTATTGAAAATGCATGGAGGCTACATAAAGTCGGGGCAAAAAGAGTACAAAACAACTTGAATTTGAAAAAAAAAACTTCAAACATACTTCATATGATTCAAAAAAACACATTTTCAATATTTACTTTACCAATAAATGTATGCTGCGTCGTCTGAAATTTCTTTACAAAATATTTGTTGTGAGGTGCTCAGAGGACGTTGTCCATGCAGGAGATGGAGAGAGCAGGGTCCGAGATTGAACGAAGATGTCCAA
Source organism: Poa pratensis (assembly GCA_947311845.1). NCBI lineage: Eukaryota > Viridiplantae > Streptophyta > Magnoliopsida > Poales > Poaceae > Poa > Poa pratensis. The sequence goes on from CAMZMU010000036.1 coordinate 83,624,894, forward strand.
GGCCAAAAGCAAGAAAATGCACATTTGCGGTTCTGTTAAGACCAAATGTACTTTAGTCTTGTTTGGAGATGGTCGTGGGATCCAAAAGGTATTTTGTCCACCAAGTCAGTGTATTAGGCGCATTTCCAAACACAATGTCAAATGACCGAGGCAATCTAGAAATCTTGGGTGCTAATGAAATGCAAATTTTCTATGTGGCGTGAAAGAGTTTGGACTGTTGATCGGTTGGCTAGAAAAGGTCTACCATAAATGCCCGTTTTGCAATCAGTCACCGGAAAATGTTCAGCATTTGTTCATTGGATGCACGGTCATCAACATCATTTGGGGAAATATTATGAGCTTAGTACCTTAGTCCTTTATTCCCACCTCATGAAATTAGATGGACTCACACGCGTTCAAAAACATTCCTCAATAGGGTTAGCAATCGAATAGAGTAGAGTACGGGAGAGGGTCTAGGATACCATTTTAAAGGTTCTAGCGCTACCGGAGGGGTGGTACAATCATAATCAGTACCTCGGGAGAATTGAATTGATTATATCTTTATACTAATTTTTTCTACTTTGAACTCATTTTGTAGCATGTTACGGTTTGATCGACAATATTTTCTATTATTCATTTGGCATAGTTAACCACATAATAAAGGTACTAAATATTATCCAGTATTGCTTGTTATACAGTTGTAATGTATATCAATGAAACATACACTTGCATTGCCTACTTTAGTAGGATGTAACATTACTTCCGTCATAAATTTTGTTTTACAATTACATGAACTATATATTATTATACATATTTATGGTAGAGATATCCAAATTATACAATCTAGAAAATATATTAAACAAATGTTTTACTATATGAGTGGTTAAGTATATATACAAGTAGAAACTTCCGGAGCATAAGTTGAGTTGTTAGCAAATTCTTTATTGATTTTTACATGGTCAAATGTGTCTTGCGAGTTATTTGGATTCACTATAAGTTGAAAACATGTTTATGCTGTCTACTTGCTATATAAATAGAATCACTAATAGTAATCATCGACTAACAAAAGTATAATGGATTATAGTATTTTGTGCATACATATGATTTCACAATATGATGTGCTCACATCCTAGCATCATCTGTTGTAAACAAGCATTCCTAGAAGTTTTTGTGAAATAAAATCCATGCACAAGATTAACTACATAAATCTAGTAATTTTTTTTTAGTAAAACGTGTCTGACTTGTATAAGTCCTAATAAACTCGCCTCCATCGATTAGGTTGTTTTTTCCTACTATATGTGATACAAGCTCTTTTGAGATATTTAATAGTGTTTTGAACCTAATTGATAATAGTTTGGTAGTTACAATTAGCCAATTAATTGGGCCAGCCCTGAGGGGGGTTACAAAAATCAGACTTCTCACCGGTAAGTTTCAAGTCAATACGCATGTGCATGATTTATTTTTAAAAATAAAACGTACAAATATGATATTTGTGCGTGCTTTGAAAATCGACCATCCACTCATTTACCCATGAATGAATGAATAAAAGGTGGCTCTTACAATCAGGTTATGGTTAAATACTCCAGCACATGTCGAGAAGCTCAGCCACTAAAGCACCTATAAGAAGATGTGGATGACCAAACCACGTCAAATCGCTATTGAGCCTACCATAGTCCATACATATGAAGTTCTCGTTATTCTTTTCGGGTTTTTTTACCCTTCTTTTGAGGTGCTTTCTAAAGTACTACGATCATTTCTGCATTTGTTGACTCAAATTTATATAAATATAGATTTTTTTTAGATAAGAGGGTGCGGGTCCCCGGCCTCTGCATCAAAGTGATGCACACAACCATCCGCAATTATTCATCAAAACTTACAAGTTACAACATTGATCAAACCGAAGTCAGCCATTCGGCAACAAAAAGTCGCTACAACTATGATGGGGGTGGCCATGATCAGAGCCGCATGCCTTGACCTCCCACCCACACGCATCATCTACAACCGGAGTACCGGTCCAGCAAACCCTCAACGCGCACCGCATGCGCGCGCTACATAAGTCGCTTCCGCCGTCTTCCTCGAACCCATCTTCAGGCAAAGATCAACGCCAAGACCTTGCAAGCCAGCTGGCGACGTCGCCATGACGCCAAACAGCATATCCGATCTGTGCGTCATCATCATCACACGTCCAGCGCCGAGACTCCGCTGCGCCGCGCCGCCAAGACTCGCCGTCGACGACGTGTTAGATGCCTCAACACGCCACCTCTCCTTGCCCGTCCCATCCAGCAGCTGCTCCAAAACAATGCCCTCATGAGGGAGAGCGACACCGAGAGCGCCGCCATTGTCCGATCCGGGGAGCCCGGACCTAGGGTTTCCCCCGGAACAGTGCGAGTGTGTAGATGGTGGCTGCATCGGCGATGCCTTCACGAAGGTAACGACGCGTAGACACGCCGCCATCGCCGGCTTGAACGAATTCAAAGCACGGTTTTCACCGACAACCACACACCCAAACTCGCCGCTGGGACTAACCGTGGGATCAAAAGATCCGGCACAGCTAGCCGGCCGACAACCTCCGGCAGAGAAGGAAGTCACCGCCACCATACCCGGAGCCGAAACTCCAAGGTTCCTCATGCCGCGGGACTAGCCCAGGAGCGCGCTTTCCGTCGACGAAGTCGAACGCATCAGCCGCAGGTGCGTGGGTCGTGGCCCGGCTGAGCCCATCTAGGCCCAGATCGGACCGGCAGCCGCCGCCTCCCGTCGACCAGCGCCGGCCGTCGCCGTCAGTCAGCCTCGCCACCCAGCCGCCGCTAGCCGCCACACTTCCCTGGATGGATCCTAGCGGCGCCTCCGCATCGGACGACATCGGGGCCGAGGAGATCCGCCGCCGCCACCACGCGACCCGGACTTTGCCGGGCGGCGCCCCGGCGGCGGCGGCGGAGGGGATGTGAGGTGGGGGGGCTAGGGGAAAGGTGGGGGGACGCCCCGGCGCGGCTGGGCGCCGCCGCGCGGAGGCGGATGGGAGGTTAGGCGGCTATAAATATAGATGTATTTAAACTTGCAACCGTAACTAGACAAATATATGTGTCAACTAATCCGGAACGAACAGAGTACGATGTTAAGCTTATTTTTTTAGGAGAACGAAGCCTAGGTGTGCACATCTAGCAGACATAATTGGGCCTTCTAAGGTTCTTTTTCGAGATGTGCTCACAGGACGGGCCAGATGTGTGAAGGGGAGAAGGCCTATCAAATCGTTCTGGCCTCATTTCATGCCGCCTTTCGCAATTCTAGCTTACTCTGTTGTAGAAAAAATCCAGTAAATTCTCAAACAAAAAAATCCAGTGTACTCCATTTGCAGGTCTGCAACAGTTATGAATCAAAAGGCCGTCGCGTCCTAGATTCCCACATTAGCAACAGGACATGTAAACGTGTACGAAGCAGAGATTCGTTGAGATATATATATTCCTAACAGCCATGGAAGGCCTAACCCAAAGCTTAATTTTCAACAACTCCACCTGTTAACCTCTCCCACCTCCAAAGCAAGTAAGCAACACCAGAAATCGATGTAAAAAAAGAAAGTACCAAGCATAGCGCATAGGGCAGTTGGCACAAGAATAATTCCTCTTGCAGGCAGCACGATACCATCATAATGCTTGGCTTTCTTGAACAAAAAGGTTTGCAGCAGGCAGCTAAAGAAGCTTGTTCCAGCAATATACTACGTCTTACCAAAATACGTTATGGCTTCAGGAATCAGGATGCAGAACTTCTGGCAGCTACTCTGCCCGAAAAGAAAAGTTATTAGTTTCTCCAATATTTATTTTTACCAGCTATTTTTGTTCTATCTGTTCATTTACAAGAAAGGAAAGCGCACCGGGAATAAGATGTTCCCGGAGCAAAAGCAAGCGAACGCCAACCCGGCAACAGCGACGGCGCCGCCTACTCCATCTCTTGCTTCTCCATGCTACCACCCTCGTTGTTTTCCTTTCAGATACCCCAAGCCCCAGCTTGCAAGCCTCCTCCTCCTTCAGCTTCCCCTTCCCTCTCGACCTTACTTAGGCTCTCCCATTCCCTCCATTTCGTGCCTTACTCAGATGCTTCAACGCCCTCTGTTTTATATGTCAACGCCCTCTGTCTTGGCGTGATCTTCTTCAGGGATGGCGGACCATTTCGCCGTTATGGCGGGGCGGCTGCTCACCTTGTCGACGGTGCAGTCCGCCATCGACGAGGCCTCCGACGCAGCGCCTCCGTCGTTTGCGTGTGACGAGGAGGCTGCCGTCGTCCAGGGTGGTGGTGGGCCGAAGAGTGGCGTCCTGGTGGAATGCAGGATCTGCCAGGAAGAGGATGATGAGACCTGCATGGAGGCGCCTTGCTCCTGCAAGGGCAGCTTGAAGGTGAAAGAAATACTTAGCGTCATGGCTACTAATCTTTCTCTGTTCTTGCCATAATGTTTTAGGCATTTTCTTGTCTGGACTATGGAGCAATGGCTGAATTGTATCGTTGTTTCTTTCAGTACGCTCATCGGACATGCGTTCAACGGTGGTGCGACGAGAAGGGGGACACCATATGCGAGATATGCTTGCAGGTGATGCTAATGACTAACGATCGTCTAAAAAAACACTATGGGTAATTGTATGATGTTGTGCACTAATTTTTTACTTGTATTTATATCAAAAACAGCAATTCACACCAAACTACACCGCCCCGTCGAAGTTGTTTCAGCATGGAAGAAACTCAATTTTCTTCAGGTACCAATTTCTAATGCTTCAGCTGTAAGCACATGAGCATATGACATATCACTTAATGGACCACCTAATGCTCTTCTCATTATCAGAACTCCTGCGTACTACCCGCATGAAACACAACTGAGTTACTCCACATCCACAAGCTACGAATACGATCGGCAAGCTTCCACCCCGAAAAGTGTAATCTGTTGTCGCATAATTGCTATAACCGTAAGTGCCGCCAAAAAGTACAGACATCTGTGGAACGAACTCACTTGGGAAAACTAACAAGCTGTAACATTATTCTTTCAATCTCAGCTGATGCTTCTCCTGGTGCTCCATGACGCCATCTTGGTTTACCTCGGCGATCATGAAGTCTACAGCGTCGCAGTGATCACCGTAAAGCTCTAAGTATTTAGAGACAAACCATATGTTCTTCCTAGCCTAAATGAGCATGGAACCTGCCTAATTAACATAAGCCTGTCACAAATTTTGTTTGTGTGACCAGCTGCTGATGCTTAGAACGGCTGGCGTCGTGATACCGCTCTACATCATCATGGTAGCCGTGACCGAACTGCTTCATCGACGCAACCAGCTGCAGGTTTGTAAAACGCTTCTGGTTGCCATGTGTACATATACAGTTTCATGCATGCTGACACTAAGAACCACAACCTATAGAGTGCGCGCAGTCAGGTTTCAGAAGCAGGAGCGGCAGGGAGCACGCAGCCTGTTGTCATCACCATCCAGTAGCACACCAAGGGAAAATGGTATAAACATCCTGAATGCGGTTTTGAGCTTCACATGTACCATCACATTCGCACAAGACATGGAAGATATGTACTCCCTCAGTCCCCAATTAGTTGACACGGATTTATCTAAATATTGATGTATATAGACGTATTTATTGTGTACAAAACTGTAGCAAGTTGTTGCTAATTTGGGACGGATGGAGTACAAAACTGTTGCAAGTTGTTGCTGTACGTATACAGTATACACACATGGACACTCGCTTCAGAAGCAGTGAAGATGAAGCGCGCTTGCTGTAAATGAGAGAGAAGTGCAACATAATGTACGCAGCGACGTGTGCAATGTAGCAATGTGCATTTGATGCAGAGAAAAATGCAAGGCATTGCTCATGGTCATCTGCCACCGGCAATTCACAGTTCCTGCTAGCCTTTAGACAGACTTAATGATTTGATACTGTGTGGCCATGAACATGATCTCATACATAAGGAACAATTCAAAGCAACAAAAAAAAAATTGAGAGACTTCAAGACAAATGATAAACCACCATGTATTGAGTTCAAAATTTCACTGATCAAATGGGCAGTAACATATTATCCACATCCCCTAATCAAATCACAACTATACGAAACAGAGCTACATTTTTTAGCCTATGACAAGGTGCAACAAAGCTCACATCGTTGCACAAAACAATCACATGAGTTAGACCATCATGCTTTCTGTATGTTTTTCATCTGTATAAATGACAGCTCGAACATTAGATTCATGCGCACGCTTTCTGGAGTACTTACCAAGAGTTTTAACACGTCCAGAAAATATACATTCACGGAGGCCACCTCTGATGAAGTGAAGGGTGAGCAACTGGTGGGCTGTTTTTTTCAGTTCCAGTTCTTTCTTTGCCTGTAAAATCGACAAGTAGAACCTAATCACTTTCTATATGAATTGTACTCCGTATACGCACGCACGCAGCAAGAATGATATCCTACCAACCTAAAATTGTCTAATCATATTTTCTTTAAAGAGTGTAAACGGTACGAGTACTTTCTGTTCTTCTGCTGGGCTCTCCAGAAGCAAGCCAGTGCCCCAAATATACAGCTTGCAACAGCAACGCCCAGGGCAGCTCCAATGGGGACTCTTGCAGCACTCAAGGAGGAGTCGTCAGAAAGTGCTGCCCCTACAAGCTTCTTCTCTTGAAGAGACTCTATGTAGGTCTCTTTGTGGGATGATACGAGCGTCTTCCCATAGTAGTTCACCAAGAAAGCAAATACTTCATCCTCATTCCAGTCAACCTGTCCGTCACCAGTCCCACTTGAAGAACGATAGCAAGATGGGCAGAGTGCCTTTGGAGGCCAGACAACCTTAGGAAATGATGGGTCGCCAGTTCCTAAATCATTTTCATCTTTCATCAGTCTCTCATTGACTTTGTTATGTGTGCTCCATAGCCAGAGGCTGAGATCACGGGCAGACTTGAATGGAACTGATACGCTACAAGCAAAGGTCACAGTGAGGCATGCAGTACATTTCTGTAAATCAGCAATGTAACACAATGTGTGTTTTGCAAACCTTGAACACATTTCATAGAAGTGTTTGCGACATTCCTCACAGATGAAGAAATTGTGTATGAAGTCACATATTGATGTAAAGGTTTGTTGACTCTCTCCATCCCCAATTTGGACGGTCAGTGAGTGAAGCAAAACCCATAGACCACAGCTGATAGAGGAAACATCATTAGTTTCATGTGAATATTGAGTTGTAAATAACTACAATTGCATCTGCCTGTACCCATAGCCTACTTTGATTTCAAAGGTGTATTAGCAAGAGTCCATATAATAAAAAGAATCAATAATAAAACAAAAATTTGCACCAACTGAAAATGCTCAAAATATATATGGAGAGTAAACGTTACCTAAATCCTCTTGTTTCACTTTTACTTCCACGGCAGAACATCTGCAACATTTTAAAACAAAAATGAAATTACCGAGTTGAAGTAAAAAAGACTGAAGGCACATACTTATCATATTCCTTGTATCCTTGAAGTTAAACATCTATGGACAGGTAGACATCACATGTTTAGAGCAAGCTATGGTCTGCTCACAAATTGTGTCATATATTATACTCGAGAAGAGCAGGACCGCAAATTCTAAACTTAAATAAAGCAACTGCTGTATGTACTGTGTGAGAAGATATTCACTCGCTCCTGGTCGTATCTCTTAGATATCGGATCGGGGACATTTCCATGCAATTACAGAAAAAATGCCTATATATACTGGCATATTACCCATAGTTCAGTATATTTCCATGCAATAAGACAACGCATAAAAAGGAAATCCTCATCAGGCCTAGCATAGACATACCCAATAACCGCGGGGCACCTCCTTTCCACAGATCTTGTGATTATCTGTTTCAACACTTTCCAACAACCTAGAACTCTCTTGTGAACTTAACGAGAGGTTTGAAGGCCAGTGGTCATCAAAGTTGATAAGTAGCTCAGCAGATCCTCTTCGACACCTATGGAATCAAGAAAAATTCAAAATTAATAAAATAGAATAGCTACATTCACCATTGTACATTCAAAAGACCACCACCATACCTCTTGGATGGATGATGTGCCACCAGAATTTGTAAAAACCTTATAAGAGAGTCACGAGTATCTGGTTTGATCATCTACAGTTTGCAAGTAACAGTAGAAACGGTCAGCAAAAGTGCAACAAAAAGTTCATCCATTGTAATTTTTTATCATTAACTAGAACCTTGTGCTCCAAAATTATCTGTAGTGCATGAGCTGTTGCTTCCTCGACATCGTTAGTCGCTAGAGCAACCTAATAGAACACATTAAGTCACAAAGGTTCTTAAAGAATGAAACATACTGCTTGTTATTGCGTAAAGTGAGGTTTTATGCTATTTGATTCAACAAATAAAATACGTAACTGTACCTGTTCAGGATTTGAAGCATTGTTTGGAAGCATACTTTCATTCTCATATTTTTTGTCATCCAAAGTGAACGAGCTGCACATACCATAAAGAGGGGTATTAATAAAATCCAGCATTCTGTAAAATGGTTGAACAGAACTAAAGATAAAGCATCCGTGTAACAGAATAAAATGTTAGACCCAAACTCATGCACCGACGTACTTATACTTCAGAAAAAGAGGTACTATAGGGAGGTAAAAACGAGGAGCACAAAAAGTTGCTAAATCCGTAAATGATATACCAACTGAACTTCTAGTGACAGTGAAATAGTTCGGAGAAAAACTTGCCTTTCCATTTGCTTATTTATCCAGTTAAGTAAACGCTCTGCTGTTCTTCCATCATCAATCAATTTTATTTCACTTTTCTCTTGCTTCCGGTCCCACTTAGCCGAAACAAATTTTGTTGGGGGAGCCCAAAGTAGGAAAGGATAATGGTCAACAGAAAATCTACTGCAAAGATCTATGTTCGCCTGTGCTGTCAAACATTCAAAAGAAATAAAGCATCAGCGCATGCCAACGCACACCACTGCTTGAGGAACTAATAGGTTAGCAGTACAATTCAGTTAGTATTGAGTTTCTAAAGAAATGTAAAAAATAGATCAAACGATTGACTAATCTTTCACAGGAAAAATCTCCTATACTCTAGCCTTCAGGTTGGCAATAACAAAGAGGACAACTATGATTGAAGATACACAGAGATACTTCTCTAGATTATCTCACCATACAGTAACAGAATCGCCAAAATACCACCTTTTTAAGTGTTTACTAGTAGTAATTTAGTTCAGCAAACTGATGAAAAGTATCACCCTTCACCGGAAGAACTGTACCTTTAATGCACAATCAACCCTGGTCATCAGTACTCTCCCAGGATGTGCAGCATCTGGACCATTGAAAAGTTTCGCAACTTTCTCATAATGAGGCTGGATGTGACAAACAAATCAGGATTAGCAAGCGTAGCATTTCAGATCATATGAAATATATGATACAGTCCACTGCAATAGGCTCTACCTTGTAGTTTCTGCAAGCTGGACACCTGGCAGGCATGCGAGGCATTTTGGTTAGCAGAAATTAAATAAGAGAAACAAATGACATTAAGCTGGAAAGAAATGGAGTACCACCAGGGTATTAATAGTTTTTTTTAAGAGCACTAAGAAAATCAGTGTTTTCCTCTTTTTATATTGAGGGATAAATCTTCAAGTTTTCCACGGTCAATGGTCAAACTAGTGAATGATATTTGTCCCTCTTCGGTAGATAAAACGAATTCAATTTTGACAAGCTGCGATTTACTTTAAATAGAAAACCCTTAGTTAAGTTAAAATTCTCAACCTAAGGCCTCAGGGACAGTTGGACATCACTCTATGATCCATATCAATTACTCATGTCTTTCAAGCAATTAGGAATAACGATTAATACATTATTACACGCTAGAAGTACCAACCTAGTCAGACTAAAAGAAGCTTGGCAGGCAAATGACAGATTTTGGACAAAACGATAACACATGGTTGCAGTTATGGAAATGTTAATAAATCTTCTGCAGGCTCCTATGGGCCAACAAATTCATCATGTTCCACACAGTAATAATACGATAATGGAAGTACAACACACTATTCTGGTACACATATGGAAGACATATAAGTGCCAACACAGGCATAAACTGCACAGCCAGAGAGACTAAAAGTAGGCTCGCATTAACACCCCGCCTCTTGCACCGTCTATCTCATCCCTCCCACAGCACGTGACATCTCAAGGTAGCACAAGTTAAAAATATTGACTGCATTCGAAAGAAATCGAAGAGCTATCGCGGGCGTATCTAGTACTAGCTGAAACGCGAGACGGGGCAGTCATTTCGATTCCCGGGCTGACAGTCAGATCGACGACGCGTGAATGAAACATATCCTAGTCTCGCGAATCCTCGACTGTTCCCCTCCATTTCGCGGTTCTAGACCAAACTTCCCGAATCGAGTCGAATCAAATCAGGCAGCACGCGAATCGGGCCAGGGACGGGGGACTGACCAGTGGGCGAAGAACTCGACGACGGCGAAGGGCTCCCTGGCGGCCCCGAGGAAGGCGTCGAAGCTGGTGGCGTTGAGGTCCACGGCGGCGTCCCCCTGCGCCTCAGCGGCGGCCCCCTCGCCGACGCCGAGCGACCGTAGCGCGTCCGCCCCTGGCGCGGCCGCGAGGAGGAGCACGAGGACGGCGCCGAGGCCGAGGAGGCGCGCCATGGATCGGGGCCGGATGGATCTCCCCGGTGCTGGGCCCGGGCTCGGCGATCCGGTTCGGACACCCGCGAAGGCGAAGCTGGTGGTGGCCGGATTAGAGTAGAGACTAGTGGCGCCCGGCTGGGTTTAGGAGGAAGATTTGTGGGTAATTACGCCTGTGATTAGGAAAATAATTACGCAGTGCCGTGGAAGGTGGACTTGGGCAGCAGCGTGGGAGCAGTGTCTGATTGTGTAATTGGCTCGCTGAGAGGTGGGTCCAGATGGGCGAATTGTGGGTCGGAGATGAGGTGGGTCTGTGGCTTTGGTGCTACGCTATGGTACGCTTTTCTGCAGGTCAAACGATGCAGATCAGGCTCTGCGCCTGTTGCTCGAATCTTGCATTTCCAATCTTCAAAGTTAGCACTGTGAACTCATGGCTTCCGATCAAAGTTTACCACCTTCCACGGCTTGTTGCCAAATGGGGATTGCTGGCGTGAGCTATACGAGCTGTCGTCGTTGTTTACTACCTTAGATACTTACCCGGTTTCATAAAATAAGATGTTTATAATTTATTTTTAAAGTCAATCAGTGTAAATTTTGTCCAATTTTATAGAAAACCTCTTAGCATGTATAAAATATAAAATCAAAATCATTGATACATCATGAGATATATTTTCATTGATATTTTTATATTATTATATTGTTCCTAGTTTTTTCCCTAAAGAAACAACACACCCTTTTATCGGAAAAAAAAAGAAACAAAACACCAATTAAATTGTTTCTCGGAGGTTGTTATCAAAATTGTCAATTGTTCGGATTGTACTTTATGTGGTTGATGTTGGTTTGACGTTAGATTTCTTGTGTTGAACGGTGACGCCATATTTGTTATTTTGAACATTGATGGTGGCGTCGTTGTCAGAACATATCACCCCTCCATATACGTCCATCAACAACCGATGAATGTGGCATGACACCTTATGAGAACGATCATTGGGTACCTGGATCGCCAACAAGGCAGATTGAATCACCTAAGGACCGGTGTTGCTCTGTAATGTGGATGAACTTGTTGAACATGCATCAGATTTGTGGGATGAAGTGCTCCTAGGAACGATGCACAAGAGTGAGAGATCCACATCTCATGAAACAAGAACAACCTACGGGACAAAGGGCAAAGGCTAGATTGAAAGAAGAAATGAAGCCATGTGCACTCACCATATATGGAGGAGGATGAAACCAGACAAGAAAGAATGCAATGAAAAAAAAGGCAAATGGGAAGTAACGCTCTTCCACTCTAAACTACAATAACAGAATGGTGACAAGCAAGCTTCCTAATAGTTACTACACTGATTCCACCCACCGACCTGATGATGTGTTAAACTAAGCTAGGGCATCGAACCATCTGAGAGGGCGACACAAAATACCAAACTATAGATCATGAAAAGTAGTCCGTGTAGCAGCAACCCATAGAAGGTTTAGCGATCAAATTCGGCTCCGTCGGTGTAACCCGAGTTGCTTTTCAGAGCAGCGGTCCGTTAATAGTGGGCTGGCTGCGACAAGTTGGATGTAATGATAAAAAGAACAACTCTTCTAAGAGGAACGACCTGACCATATGAGATGTCCAAAAAATCAATCGTACGACCGCACACGTTAAATTGGCATGGTGGACCATATGTAGTTCCATTTTCCTATCTCTTAATTAGGATATGACCTAGCAACCAGTGAGCCTATAAATGATTATCACTTATTTATACTAAATATGTTTACTTACTTATTATTCATTTGTTTATTATTGATTGTGTCAATGTATGATCATGGCAATTATACTTTTGTGTTGTGTTGGGTAAAGTTAGTCATATAACGATGTAGCATATTATTAAGGAACAATATAGCATGATATTAAGTTACAATATTTTATTGTACAATCACAAGACCTACTATGGCAAATATTTCTGACAAAATTTAATCCATATTTTGCAACAAAATTTACACTGATCATATTTTTTCTATAATACCCATTTAAACTTTTGGCTAAACTGAACTCCTAGAGAACATAGTCATGAAAAATCAAAATCACTTCACAGATTACTTCCACTTAGCTGACTTGTAGATATACATATGGGTGTTCATGTCCATTTTAGTATTCTTATATATCTTTACGCAATAGGACAAATGTGTACAATCTAGCAAATATCTCAATATAGCTTCATGGAGTGCATGATTTTCTATCTTAAGTATTAGTAAGTACATTATTCTACAAAACATAGCAAACCATGCTATTTTTTCTCAAATAATTGGTATTTATCTTAAAACTGTCTATCATGTTCATAGCTTCAATTTAGCTTGCACCTAACAAGTGTGCTTTGTAGGCAGGACCTGGACCATCTCACTTCCGGCAATGCTTAACGGGAGTTAACCACACTTTCAAGCAGTACTCCAATAGGGTGATGAACAATGGTGAAAAGACTTTGTTCTAGGAAGACAACTGGATTAATATTACTTTCTCCAAAAAAAAAAATAAGTAGCAAAAGTGAAGGAGGAAGGATGGGAATGTATTAGGTTCAGGAGAACTCTGTAGGGGGAAACTGCGGCACAATTTGCAAGTATGCAAGTTTTGGTGTATGCAGTTAGTTAACTGACGAGCCTGACAGGGTGAGATGAAAAATAGGAAGCTCTGGGAAGTTCCAGGTAAAAGGTCTATACCTTAGCCTGAGAGCTGCTGGAATCTTCCCACACAAATTCTTGTGGAAGCTTCCTTTGAAAGTGAAGATCTTCATCTGGTTGACGCTGAAGAACAATATTCTCACAAAAAACAGTTTAGCTAGGAGAGGCTAGACTGGAAATGAGCAGTGCCATTTCTGCAGCCAAAAAGAGACAGTTGGTCCTCTTCTCTTTCGGTGTTGTCTAGCTAAAATGATTTGGCAAGTGGTTATGTGTGTGCTTTCGATCTAGTCAGCCCCCCTGATGGGGTAGAGGACTTGGTTAGAGCATGGGCCGATTCTTTCCCAACTGCACAAAAAAATTGGTGCTTAGTGGGGGTGCGGCGTTGTGTTGGACGATCTGGAAAACACGCAATGACGCTTGCTCTAACAAAAAGTTCGTAGATGACCTTGCCTCTGTTGTGTTAAGGCTTTGCAGTATTCTAAACATGTGGACACTGTTGCAGAAAAATCAAGATCAAGGAATGCTTGAAGCGGGAGTGGAGAAATTGAAGCTGGTGGTGAGAGGAGCTTTAGCCAGAAGCCATGGGTGGGCGCCTACTGTCGCGAGATTGACAGGATGATCTTTGTGTCCTCTGTAATCTTGCATAGTAGTTTCGTTTTATGTTTTGAAGGCTGTAACTTCGTCCTGGAGGAAGCTTGCGATCTGGGCGGAAGCTTGGAAGAAAGCGGATCAGCGAGAGGAGTAGTTCATAGTTCTTTCTGGGAGCGGGCGGTGATGCCGTTTGTAACTGCATAAGTTGTAAAACTCTCTATTCCACTCTTAATGAAATGACAGCAACCTTTGGTTGCGTGTCCATAGAAAAATATTTTCTAGTGTTTGGGCTTAACCCTGTAAAACTTTGTGGCGGTTTCTTTATATGAAATCGACGGCCGGGGCCGTTATCTAAAAAAAACACGTGTGCTTTGTACTTCTAAACTAGCATGGCTTTCTTTGCATATGTAGGAAAATTCTAGGCATCCATTTTTGCTTGGTTCCATTTGTAGTCCGCATAAGATCGTGCAATTCAACTTTAGAGGGGCTTGCATCAACTCAAAAGTTGTTTTACATATTTTCTACTCTTTGGACATTCAAAGTTCGACCTATTATGCATGACCCTTTTTTGTTGTTGTTGATGGGCAAGAGGAGGAAGAAGAGAGAGAGAACAAGAAAGGAGAGAAGGAAGGACAATAAGGGTGTGTTCGGTTGCGGAATATAGTGGAATGGAATGGAACCGAGTCGTTCCTTCGGAGCATTCCGGCGTTCGTTTCTGGGATGGAACGGAATCGACGCATTCCTCGGAAGCGAATATTCGCTGAAGGTGCGGAACGCACCCGTCCGGCATTCGGCCGGACGAGGTGGAACGCGCTCTCTCAGCGCGCTAATCCCCGCCTAACCCTCTCTCTCCCATGGCGCGAGCGGCCGACCGAGGCGCGGCGAGCACGGCGCGGAGGCGGCCGGAGCAAGGCGCGACGAGCACGGCGCGGAGGCGGCCGGCCAGAGGCGCGGCGGCGCGGCTGCCTGAGGAGCGGCGGCGCGGACCGAGGCGCGGCAGCGGCGCGGCCAGCCTCCTCCGTGCTCGCGCCCCTCCCCTGTGCTTGTGCCCCTCCTCCATGCTCGTCGTCCCTCTCTCCGTGGTCGCCGCCGTGGTCGCCGGAGAGCGCGCGGCTGGCTGGGGGCGCGGGGGCGCGAGCGGCCGGAGGTCTCCAGGCGCAGCACGGCCAGCCGCGGCGACGGCGGCCATGGCCGGGCGAGGCGCAGTACGGCCAGCCGGGATTTGACCTTTTTCTTCTCCGATTTGGCTCATTTCCTCTCCGATTTGCTAATTGAATTGCTAATTCCAAATTAGTTAGTGCTAATTGAATTGCTAATCCTAATTAGACGAAATTGAATTGCTAATCCAAAATTATGTGAACCATTCCATTCCATCTCGTTTTGTCCAACCGAACGCAAGAACGGGATGGAACCGTGACATTCCAGTTTATTGGAATGGAATGGTTCCATTCGGTTCCACAACCGAACACATCCTAAAAGAGCAACAAGAACTAGTACTAGTGGGGTCTTGAAGGGGGGGAGCGAGGTGACGGAGCCGACATCGACTAGCAGCGACGACAGTGAGGTGCAAAAGTTTTAAGCTGTCTGTTAAGGCAATAAGCGTGCAAAATATGCAAAAGAGGTAAAGATTGTTTATTCGTGTAAGACAGTTTATCTGGGTGTCACAGAAAAATCTGGTGAATCTTTGTTGGCTCTACGGTACAGTGCTCGATCGAGCTAACAGTGTCAACTCTGTCAAATAATACGCGTGTTCCGCAAGATGTCAACAAAATCATGTAGGCTCCGATGAGAGGACCCTCCCTGGGCCATAGCAGCCTCCGCCTCCTCCTTCCACGTCGTAACCCTCGTTTGGATTGCCGCAGCTTCCGGCCCGGCCATCACCTTGTCGACGCACAAACGGAGCGTGTCCGACTTAACCGGCGCCAGCAGCCGGACGCCGACCTCATACTCCTCCACCAAAAACTTGGCGTTGGTGAATTGATCGGACCACCATGGGTACCCTATCACTGGCACGCCGGCTGCCAACGCCTCAACGACCGAGTTCCACCCACAATGTGTCACGAAGCACCCCACGGCGCCGTGGCTCAGTACGCGCCTCTGCGGGCACCACGCCACGATCTTGCCACTGTGAGTGTCACTACCGGCGAGGACGGACTCCGGAGGTGGATGCGGTTGTCGTTGTGAACAACCCACAGGAACGGCCTCCCGGTGCCGGCCAGTCCCGCTGCCACTGCCGCTGTCTCTTCCGGGCCGATGTCCACCAGGCTGCCGAACGCCACGTAGACCACAGAGCGCTGCGGGTGCGCGTCGAGCCACGCCATCACGCCGTTTTCGTCGTCGCCCATCTCTTCATCGTCGTCCAGGAGCGGGCCGACTGGCACGACAGCAATGGGGAGCGCGTCGATGGTGGCGCGCTCTAGCGCCTGGAAGGTGTTGACCAGCACCCACGGAACGTTCTTCTCGTTTATGTCCACGAGCTGCGCCCTGAGCATCTGGCCCCAGAGGTTGTGTGCGAACTCGGGACGGACCATGAGCGGCAGCTCGTCCATGGACATCGCCGGCAGGCCGGGCAGCGCCACCAGCGCGTCCTCCGGCGCCTCGGGAAAGTTGGCGGTGTCGTCATTGATGTCGTTGTAAAAGTGGTGGTACAGGGATAGCACAGCGCATGACTGGGTCCACAGCGTGGCGCGCCACGGGACGCCCAGCTCCCGGGCCACGTCGAGCGCCCATGGCACAAAGGTGGTGTTAACGACGCACGAAACCGGCATCCCGGCGTCGGCCTGGCGCCGGAGGAGCGCGGCCAGCGCCGCGGGGCCCGCGTCCAAGACGAGTCGTAGCATGTCGTCGGGGGTGAGACGATGGTCGTCGGCATCCGGCGCGTCGCTCAGCAGGTGCTCGAAGCGGACGCCGTGGACGGATGCGCCGTCGGCGGGCATGCCGCGGAGGCCGGCGTGGCGGAAGGTGGTGAAGGTGACGGGGAGGCCCATGGCGACCAGGCGCTTGCCGAGCCGGAGGAGCGGGTTGACGTGGCCCTGCAGCGGGCAGGAGACAAGGAGGACGTGAGGCTGCGCCGGCGGCACATTGGCGCCTTCTTGGAGGCTCATTGTGTGTCTTGTGATGTAACGAGCAGTACAAGAACAAGTAGTGTTTGCTCTGTCGCCTGAATATCGCGCCAATGGCAATGTGCCTGAACTTTGATGGATTATTTTGGTCATGGTTGCGTGTTATATATAGAGCTGAGAGAGGCCGGCCGGAGTCGATCGATCACGAGTGACGACTAGTACAGTCGGACGTCCTGTGCACTTATCGGCGCCGCGGGACAGGACATCACGCTGCCTCAGTAGTGCACTGTT
This sequence comes from Poa pratensis, assembly GCA_947311845.1. Taxonomy (NCBI): domain Eukaryota; kingdom Viridiplantae; phylum Streptophyta; class Magnoliopsida; order Poales; family Poaceae; genus Poa; species Poa pratensis. Next base: position 83,642,104 of record CAMZMU010000036.1, read on the forward strand.
ATCTGTTTTAATAATGATCGAGCACGAGGCTCGTGTCAGCTCGTTTCAACTTGGTACCTCGGCCTCAGATTATTAACAAAGTTAATTGCCTCTTTAAACGTGCTATCCAGAACATCGTGGACGCTTCAATCCTCCATGGCACATGCATCAGGCAGGGACTTCAGTAACCACTGTGACCTCTGCCCATACGACGTGAACTATCTCTGCAAGAAGTTCGCGACCTGTTTACCTGTCTGGAAGTAGAACCCTGTACTTGTGTGGTCATGTGACTCATTACAGTACCATGTGGCCTGATCGACCATGCGATCACTTCAACTGTGTGTACTTAAATTCTGGTCACCTCTGTTGCCGCTAGGTTGGCCACAAATGTACATATGCGTTTCTGCTCATAAGGGCACCTCCAACGGCTGGTGCAAACGGACAGCCCAAATGGTCCGTTTTTGTCCCCTTGGGGGCGGACCGTGGACAGATTTTCGCCCTTTGTCCGTTTGGGGTGGAGGTGCCCCCAACGGCTGGCACAAAAAAAGGCCCCCCAACCCGAGTTAGCCCTTTTTTGTACAATTCACAAATTAATCTCACAAACATAGTTTGATAGCAAATAATATCAAATTTATTACAACACAAAGTTCAAGTACTGAAATAAATAGGTCATTCAATCAAATTATTCTTGAGGTAGATTTGGAGCTGCATGGTTTCCGAAGTGAGCCCACACATGGTCCACCAAGTCATTCTGGAGCTAGAAGTGTGTTTCCTTGTCCTGCATCTCGTCAAGCACATGAATGTACTGCTGGAACGACGCTGCCCCTGGGATCGGCTGAATCAACTGCCCCTGAAATTCCCACCCTTGATCGAACAGCCTCGCGTCATCCCGCTCATCCTCCACTATCATGTTGTGCATGATTACACAAGCTGTCATGACCCCCACATCAACTCCTTGCTCCATGTTCTAGCAGGATGCCGCACAATGGCAAAACGAGATTGGAGCACACCAAATGCTCGCTCCACATCCTTCCGGCAGGCTTCTTGGTGTTGAGCAAACTTCTTGGTCTTCTCTGAGTCAGGCCTCCGGATGGTCTTCACAAAAACCGGCCACGAAGGGTAGATGCCATCAGCTAGATAATAGGGCTTGTTGTATTCATGCCCATTCACCTCATAGTGGACAACTGGAGCCTCTCCCTCGACAACCCTGTCGAATACCGTGGACCGATGTAGCACATTGATATCATTGCATGAGCCAGCCATACCAAATAACGAGTGCCAAATCCACAGATCCTGGGATGCCACTGCCTCGAGTATGACCGTGCACTCGCCGACATGACCCTGGTATTGTCCCTGCCAAGCAAAGGGACAGTTCTTCCACTCCCAATGCATACAATCTATGCATCCAATCATCCCAGGAAAGCCCCTGCTCTCATTCATCTTCAGAAGACGGGCAGTGTCTTCCATGTTGGGTTCCCTCAAGTACTCCCCTCCAAACACCTGAACACAGCCTGGCAGAATTTGTACATCGATTCCAGGCAGGTGCTCTCGCTCATGCGCAGATACTCATCAATAAGATCGCCAACCACTCCATATGCAAGCATCCGGATAGCTGCAGTGCACTTCTGATATGAAGAGAAGCCGTACTGACCTGTGGCATCTGGCTTAGCCTCAAAGTAGTCGTCATGTGCCCTCACTCCTTCCAACAGACGCATGAACAAGGGCCGGCTCATACGAAAACGGCGACGAAAGACCGACGCCGGATATGTTGTCTTCACCGGGTTGAAGTAGTCCTTCCAAAGCTGGAGGTGACCATTCTCTCTTTCATGGTCCAACGCGGGTGCTCGCCCGACGACTGATCCGACATGCCGGGGCACTGCATCCTGGTTGAAGTTGTGGATGAGAGTGGCCGCGGCCAACATGACATCGCTATCATCGTCGGAAGATTCATCCGATGTATCGATGAAGGTGTGGTAGAAGAACTCGTCATCGCTATCCATCTACATGAATAACATTGTAAATATCATTTGCAGTCCTACAAATGCAAAGAACAAGGCTGGCCGGTGTTCATACCTTTGGTCGAACACCTTCGGGGCGGTGGAGTTCGTGGCCGAGTCCGGGGCAGAGGACGCGGGCGGCCGGTGTTGGAGACGAGGGCGATGAGGCCGCGGATGCAGCACGTCTCGAGAGCGGCCGGGCGGAAGAAGATGGCGAAGGCGGCCGGTGTCGGAGACGAGGGCGATGAGGCCGCGGCTTCCCACGGTTCGAGGGCGGCCCGGGAGGAAGAAGATGGAGAAGGTGACCGGCGAAGAGATCCGGCCAGGGGGAGGCTCGACGGCGACGCGGCCGAGGATAGCTCGGTGACCGAAGGGCAGGTCCATGGCGGGGGCGGCGATGTCGCGGGGCCAAAGGAGGTGGGAGGTAGCAGGGTCTGTGTGGCTGGCCCTTGGGCCCGACGCGGACAGGGAGGACAAAGAGGAGGACAGAGTCGCTGTCCGTCCTGCCCCAAAGCCGCCCCAAACTTGGGCCGAGTTTGGGTCGGAAACTGGTGTCCGGGCGGACACCAGCCCGTATGCGCCTGGCCGTTGGAGCCCCTCTTTTGTCCGTTCGGACAAAAGGGGACTGGGCTGGTCCGTTTGCGCCAGCCCGTTGGAGGTGCCCTAATAGGAGCTGCTGACATGGGAGCTGTCTGCTGCTACATAGCATGAGAGACGCTACAGGCCAGTGGTGTCCGACCAGGGACAACGACGATGCGAACATGAAACGACACCGTGGAATCGTGGATCAATAGCTTGCTATATGTATTAAATGCTGAGGAAAATAATGTGCTTACGAGGGATTTCGCTATGGAGGAGATTAAGGAAATTCTTTTCCGATAGAATTTTATCAATTTTTTTGGGATTTCATCAAAAAACCTTTGAAGAATTTGTTTGATGATTTCATGAACAAGAAACTAGATGTGGGTCGTCCAAATTTTGGTACAATCACTTTGTTGCCTAAATGTGATGATGCAATGGTCATTACAAAATTTAGGCCAATCTGTTTAATGAATGAGAGTCTCAAAATAATAACTAAAGGGCTTAATAATAGAATTAATGAATTTAGTGACAAGCTGATTGACAAAACCCAAACGGCTTTCATGAAGAATAGATTCATCATGGAAGGGGTGATTATTTTACATGAAGTGTTGCATGAAGTGAAGAGGAAAAAACTTTCTGGTGTGCTTTTCAAAGTCGACTTTGAGAAGGCCTATGATAATGTGAATTGGGCTTTTCTCTACAACATTATGGTTAAAAAAGGACTTTCCGATAAATGGAATGATCTGATTTTTAGTATAATGTCTAGTGGTAAAGTCAACATTAAAATGAATGATCAGCTGGGTGAATTTTTTAGTACTTATAGGGGAGTGAGACAGGGAGACCCAATCTCACCCATCCTTTTTAATATGGCGGTAGACTCCTTAAGTGTGATGGTTAAAAATGCGCAAGAAAATAAGATTATTACCTGGTTGGCTTCTCATTTGCAGGAGAATGGCGTTGCCATTCTCCAATATGCGGATGATACGATTTTCTTACTAGAAGAGGGTTTTGAAAATGCTAGGAATCTCAAGTTTCTACTTTGTTTATTTGAGCAAATGTCTGGCCTGAAGATAAATTTCCTTAAGATTGAGGTTTTTTGCTTCGGAAACTGTAAGAATCATAGGGAGGTATATGAAGAAATTTTTACCTGTAAGTCTGGGACTTTACCTATGGTTTATCTCGGGCTTCCTGTTGATAAGAAGCGCCTTCTTAATAAGCATTGGGAACCAGTACAAACAAAAATGGGAAAGAAAACTGGGTGCTACCTCGGGAAGTGGTTGGATATAGGTTCGCGAACCATCTTGCTTAATGCTTGCATTACTTCCATTATTTTCTACATGCTCTCTTTTTATAGAGTTCCTGTGGGGGTGAGGAAAATCTGTGATGGCTACAGAAGTAGGCTTTTATGGCAAGAGGAACAGGGGATTAGGAAGTATCATCTTATAAACTGGGAAACCGTATGTTCACCTAAGGATTTAGGTGGGCTTGGGGTCCTGAATCTAGATATTATGAATATCAGTCTATTATGTAAATGGCTTTGGAAATTAGAGAATGAGGACGGGGCGTGGCAGGATATCTTGAGGAAAAAATATCTTCAAAAAGAAACCCTGTCACAGCTATCAGAAAAGGATGGTGTGTCTCAGTTTTGGTCGGGGCTTATGAAAGTGAAAGACATTTTTTATTCGTTTTGTGACAGAACAGTTGTGTCTGGAAACAAAACTAATTTCTGGAATGATAAGTGGTATAATGGAAAAAGCATGGCAATGATGTTTCCTAGGCTGCACGACCTCACCTTTAACAAAAAAGTTAGGAGTTATAAAGTTGTTGCATCAAGAGGTGGATGCCTTGTATTCCGAAGGTGCTTATGGGGGGAATTGGCAACCCAAAAAGAGGAGATGTTTAACATTATCAACAATGTTGAGCTAGGGAGTGGTGATGATAAGGTGACTTGGAGGTTAGGGCAAAAGGGATTCACTGTTAAATCCCTTTACAATGCTCTACAAACTAAGCCACCAGCAAAAAAATTTAAACACCTTTGGCCAATGAAAATTCCCACTAAAATCAAAACCTTTCTCTGGTTAGTGATGTGGGGGAGAACCTTGACCAAAGATAATCTTAAAAGAAGAGGATGGGAAGGAAGCGGTCAGTGCATGTTCTGCGCAGCAGACGAAAGCATCGATCATCTTTTCTTCACATGTCCTGTAGCGAGATTTGTGTGGGGTGTGTTTTGTTGTAGTTCTGATGTTCATGATCCCCCCAGTTCAGTTGTTGGACTGGGGGAGTGGACTTTTCAAGGCCCGGAGCGTGGTGCGATCAAAGTGTGTCTCGCGGCCATCTTCTGGACTATCTGGAAGACGAGGAACCGAGCGTGCTTTGATCAGATCATGCCCGGGATCCTGGTGATATTATTTTTCATACATGTCATTGGATTGAATTGTGGAGTGAATTGCAGAAGGAAAAGCTGCGAAGAATGCTGCGGCGCGGGTCTGAGAAGCTGAAGACTGTCGCGATGGAGGTCTTCAACCGGGCGAGAGGGTGGTCACCAATATGTCCAAGAATCAGCAGTGGATAGTCTTCGTGAGAAACGATTGCGTCTGGAGTCTACGTTTGGTGTCGGTGTGTTGTAATAAGGGTGTGATCTTTGTTGCGCGCCACGGACCTGGGCCGATTGGCTTTGCTGTCGTTTTTCTTTCATAAAACTGTAAACCCCTGAATATTGTAGACCTTTAAGTTACTTTATATGAGGCTGGGGGCTAGTCCCTTTTATTCTAAAAAAAAATAGCTTGCTATATAATTTACGATATCGTTGAAGAAAAAGCAATACAATTAGGCTATGGTACTTCAACTTCAACAGACTAGTGGCCATGTACGTGCAACGCACGTCTCATAATTTATTATAATATAAACACGTCTTTCAATCTATATTTGTTTAATTGGGTTATTTTACCAGGCCAGTTAAATTTGTTTCATGATACAAAATTTAAATCGGACGAAATATATCCCATGAAGTACTCCATTGTCTCAATCCAGTTAGCAATGGTAATATAGGAAGAGGGTGTTGTTTTTTGGGATTGTTGATATAATTTATCTTTTGATCGCTTGTGAAATATATGTGAAGTATACAGAAAAGAGCATAATAACCTGTCAAAATAAATAATATAATCAATTATGATTAATTGAATGAAAAATACTCAGACCATGTATATAGTTTTTATTTGTTCCCCTTTGTAATAGCAGTTAGTCTTGTTTGATTTACATATTAAAAACACAATGCACGTTCATATTAATGCACACCACAAAACAAACGTATGTGCATGCAAGAAAGAAAACTTACGTACGCAGACCTGGATGGCTTGAGGGGAATCGATCAAGCAGCATGCTTTCGCTCCAAGTAGGCAGCTTGACTTGCGATTCAGTGAAGGAGCTAGCCGGTGTCTTCCAGCTTGTCACCTTGGCGACGCCGACCTGCTTTACAAAATAGATCGATCCTTTGTCCGGCGAGTCCGGCGTACAGAAGCTAGCTCAATCTTTCCGTCGAGGTTGCATCGTAAATATCACATAAATTTCGTACGAAGCTAGCTAGCATCGCATGAGGCTAGCTTTGATCAGAGAGAAAATCAACAATTAGCTCTTGCAAAATCGATCGGCCGGCCGCCGAAGGCACAAAGGCAAATACGGCGGCGGCGCGCCTAGCTCTGAGTTATCTCTGCGAGGGAAGTTTCCGATCTATCCAGCAGGTCCATCCATTGGGCAAGGTAGACAGAAACATGCACGCCTAATGGACATGGTGGACGGTTGTCCGGCCGACCGAAGCTATGCGTGTCCGCTGGTGGTCCGCCAACGCCGTGGATATGATACCTGATTGGGTACGACTCCAATTAGGATACGAATCAACCCCAAATGGTTTATTTTTTGCGGCGGCAATCTCTGTAATATTTTCGAAAACGAAGAGGTACGATGGCATTAGCAGTATTATGTGATTTGGTGGGAGGGCAAAGCGGTCCAAAACGGACAATGTTGAGTTGTCAAACATTGGGACGATCTGGGCCGTTTGATCGGATATTGAAGGGCTCAGATTTAAAGTATCCCAACAACACAAGTTTGCTCTTTTAATAGTAGTATAGATACAAGTATGAGAACACCGGCCACGCCCACGTCTCGTACAACGCAGTATGCAAGTGTGCATAGCGGGTGGCCACGGCAGCTCACACGGGAAAGCACGCAAACTCGCATGATCCTTGATCCCGTGGTTCCATTCTGCCACCTCCATGCTGCCAAGATCAACGGCGAACCGCCACGTCCCCGCAGCCGGAGCAAGGACGATTGACCCCTCGTCGGCCTTGACACATCTCAGGGGGCCGTCGTCATGGAAGTACTCCTCTTTGTGCCCTGCAAGCCTGCGCGTAGCCTCCCTCAACCCGAGGCTCCCGTCCAACACCCACTCGTCTGACATGTCCGCCGGCATCACGAAGACCTGCAGGTTGCTGCCCTGCAAGCACACGATGCGGAAGCTCCTGTCATAGCTGAAGACTCGCAGGACCGTCCCTTGGAAGTCGTCCGGCAACCAGCGGACAACCAAGTGGGTGCCTCCCAGAGTCAGCAGGCGCTTGGCATCGCCTTCGATGCTCCAGAACAGGTAGTAGCCTGTGTCACCTAGGAAACGCAACGACTCGGGGCCAGGCAGGTGGACGTGAGAATCCGGCGGCACCGTCCTCATCTTCTTAGCGTACCACCTGCGGTTTCTGAACCTGCATGACCTTAGGGTGCCAACGCCGTCAGACATGCCAGTGAGTTCTTCGTAGACCACGCAGGTCACGCCGAACATCGACATGCTATCGACAACTACCAATTCGGTGTAGCGCACGTCCTTCTTGTACACGGTGCCGGCTTTGCCGTAGAGGAAGACGCCAAGGCAGCGGTGCCGTTTCATCTCCTCCATGCGCGGGATTAGCTCGTAGCGGCGGGTGGCAGGCTCGCAGACGAGGAGGTCGGGAAGCAGCGGCGCATCCACCCGCTCTTCTTCTTCTTGGCGAGGAGGAGGAGGCTGCTGGTGCTGTCGACGATTTCCCATGGCCTGATGCCCCCCGGAATGAAGTCGAGGGAGAAATGGCGGTTGTCGACGCGGAGCGCGGGCGGCGATGATGGGATGAAGATGATATCATCATGGCCGCCGGGACGGGATGGTACGGTGTGGTAGTTTCCCGCTACGGGGTGCGGGTGTGTGCGGCTGGAGTTGTCGATCACGCTGGAGAAGAACCGGTGGTGGGCGATGATCCGGCGCCACCTCGTGCAGGTGACGGCGGCGCGGGCGAGGCAGAGAGGCGACGCCATGAGGCACGACAGGATGTGCTCCAGGAGCTTGTCCGGGACGTCGTGCAGCGTCGTCGCCGCCGGTGACTTCGCGTCGGCGGCCATAGAGTCGATCTAGATTTCGTAGGTTAACTAATGGGAATTAATCGGATTAACACATCGGATTCTGGTAGATTTTAATAGCAGCCCGGGTCTGGCCAAATTGGTTAGGGGCGTGAAATACTGCCATGTGCCCATGTTTGATATGGGCCGCAAGACCTGCATATGATTTTTTTTGTAACAGCGTTTTTTTTTGTGAAGAAAGAAAGAAATTTGACTTTCATTTTATCGGTTTGGTATGAGACCTACATCGCTCGAACCTCGAGGTCAGCCATGTTCATGAGTGGGTTTACCCATGATGGTATGATCCCCAAACTTGCTGGTTCTTTTACTGATCCTTTTCCTGTGTAACCAGATGTAATTTACAATGAAATATGGCTCGACCATGAAGCATCATATTGACTAATTAGTGATATCTGAAAAAAAAAGTATGAGACATTCTGCACGTTCAACAAATACAGGTGTGCGAACATGGGCCTTGCCCTTGCCTTTTACAAAGTCCTATGTAATCGTCCAAAGTAGGCGGCCATGGCAGCTCACATGGATAATCCTGCAAGCCAAAATAATCGTTCGGCTTACGACTGTGTTCCACCACCACCATGGTGTCAAGATCGACGGAGAATCTCCACATTTGGTCCGCCGGAGCAAGAACCATAGACCTCGGACTGGCCATAACAACAAGCTTCAAAGAGTCACCAACAAAGTACTCTTCTTTGTACCCTGGCAGCCCTCGTGTAGCATCCATCAATTCAAGGCTCTTGCGGAGCTCCCACTCGTCCTCTTCCAAGTCATAGATCTGGAGGCGGCTGCCCTCCAAGCAAACACATCGAATGTTCTCGCCTGTAGTGCCATCAATGACACGCAAGACCGTCCCTATGAATTGGTCCGGCAACGACTTGTTGCCGGTGGAGGTCAGGAGCTGTCTATCGTCCCCATTGATGCCCCAGAACAGAGAGCCTCCGGCCTTGCCGAGAAAATGCAGCGAGTCGGGGCCATGGAGGCAAACCTTATCCCAAATGCGACGGCTCTTCTCGATGTACCACGTGTGCGGCTGCGGGATCCCTCTCCCGCCCCGGGGGCCGGGTCTTGGTGTCCCGTGCGAAGATGCACGCCGTCGCACAACCAATGTCATCGGACACCCCATCGAATCCTTCGTAGACCACGCAGACCACCTTGAACGTCGTCATGACGTCGACGAGTTGGTACTCGATGGTGCGCCTCTGGGTTCCGTCGAGGTACGCGAACAGGCAGCGGTGGCGTTTCATCTCCTCCATGCGCGGGATCAGCCTGTAGCGCCGCATCGCCGGCTCACACACGACGAGTTCCGGGAAGCAGTGGCGCATCCATCCGCTCGTTTTCTTCCTGGCGAGGAGGACGAGGCTGCGGCTGCTGTCGACGACCTCCCACGGCCGGCTGCCTCCAGGGAGGAAGTCGAGGGAGAATTTGCGGCTGCCGACGGCGTGCTCCGCAGGCGGGGAGGCGGGAACGAAGATGATCTCCCGGCCACCAAGCCGGGATGGGCGGTTGTAGAAGCTTCCCGCGACGGGGCGCGGGTGCGAGCGGGGGCCGCGGTCGACTGCTGTGGTGAAGATAGATGACCAGCAGGTTATGAGCCGGCGCCACCGCTTGCACGTGGCCGCGGCGCGTACGACAGCAAGAGGCGATGCCGTAAGGCACGCGAGGATTAATTCGCCGCAGGAGCCTGTCCGGCACGTCGTGCAGCGTCGTCGCCGCCGCTTTCGCCATGGGCTACGTTGCCGGATCTACAGCGCCGGGGAGAATAGCACCCTAGCTATGATCCTGTGCCGTACGGGCAGGGTAAATATTTATTTTGTAGCTTAACAGATTGAATCCATATCGAGTTTGGGTTCACGGGCTGTGTGTATGTCTGTATGGCACACGGCTCTGAGGCCCGTGACATCCATGTTCTTTTGGACCGCGCGGGAGCCGGCCTAACCAATTAAGAAAAAAAAAGCATACAGTTTGTCATAATGATGACATCGACCTCGCATGCTTATCATCCTAGCTAGTAGAGAGAAAAACATAGCAGACCACGAATCGATTAAATCGTTGGTGTCTCCGTTAAGTAAGATATAAACTAATAGCCGTCTAGAGTTCGCTCGGTAACAGGTTTTTTACATTCACCGCTCGGTAACAGGTAACTAGTCCATTAAGTAAATCTGAATATCTGATAGGTTATTGCTTTCGAGAGAAGACACATACTAATACGTCGCCCCTCAAAACAGGGTAAAGAGGTGAGTAAACTGATTGACGAATGCAAGGCTAAGCAAAAACTGCCGACAATACGAAAAACATGTAACAAGAATACCTTGCTCAAAAAACGAATGTTTGAAACGTACTCCAATTCATAAGCCGGAGAAAACATTCTTCTCTTCAAGAATTTTCATGTGACTTTGATATAGACGGTCCCACGTAATATTCATTCCTATAGGGTTCTACTCTTGCTACTGAAATGTTCGGCTAATTGTTATCACCTCCGTTCCAAAACATATATAAATAGTTAGAAGACAAAGTTTAGTAAGTTTGATTACATATATAGATAAAATAAATAAATACATTATTAAAATGTATTTCAGCGGCAAAACTTTGGAGCAACTTTTTCTTATCAGTTGCATACTAGTATTCGTTTTGCTTCACCGGGCAAATAAGCTAGTTCCCCTTTGCTTTCATCAGTCAATTTACTCACCTCTTTACCCTTTTTTCAGGGCAACGTCATATATCTTCTCTGCAAAGCGATACTCCGACTACTCTACTGGAATATTTGATAAATTAGGTGTTGAGGAGGGAATTCGACAGGGACTGGTTTCTATATTTTACTCCGTTCCATCAGGTCTGCATTGTTTAGATCTGAAAAAACGGAGACATCGATGGTAAATGTCGATTTGATCGGTTGCAACTTTGTGCTTTTCCTTTAGCTAGGATAATGGTAAGCAACAACATACTGGTACTTCAGTAGTTCCTTCTAGCTGTCTATTGGACTTGTCACGTCATTGCCAAGTAGTGTAGTACTAGTAGAATAGGAATATCCATTCGTATCTTGGGTTTATCTCTGTCTGTGTCAAAATGTTTGGTTAACTATTTTACTTACCCAAAAATGTATGGAACCATAGAGAGTGGTGTTTTGGCTCCCGAACTCATATGCTCATGTTATAATATTGAAACGTAGTAAAACATTTCAACAATTTTGAAAACAATTGGAGCCGAACAGATATGAAGGTTTTACATACGTGCCAAGTTCATGATGAAAAGATATGTGTGGTGCTTTGTGCGAAGAAAAGAGTGCTCCAAAAAAGATATTTTCAAATCCCATTTTGGCCACAAAATTTGTTGTTTTTGCACAGAGCACCACCATGTTATTTCACCATGAATTTTGCATGTATGTAGAACATTTACATATGTTCTTCAACAAAAAAAATCAGAGTATTTAAATATATTTTACATTTTTTCAAAATATTTTATTCTTAAAGGAGAATATGAGTTCCGAAGCCATTATCAATTTCCAGGAACCATGAGCATTTTCAAAAAAAAAAAACAATCAAAGTCTGTTACATAGAGAGTCCGCCATCGACTACTCAGTCTCTCCATCCAATCTATATTACCGTGCATAGTAAAACAAACCAAACTTTTTGTGGGATCTTAGTTTAATTTTTGACACAAGATATTTCGGAATCGACTGAAGTATCCGAAAATTTGATTATGTCGGAACTATTTCTTTTAGATTTCGACGAATTTAAGCAAAAAGTTGACAAAACTTGAGTTTCCTTTAAATTTAATACAGTTTGATGGTAAATATTTCTGGAACCATCAAAATTGCAGATATTTCTAAAGTTTCTTTGAAATCTCATTGAGATTTTAAACCATGTGCAAGATACTAAAATAAACCATACAATAAATATCTCTAAAGGTAACTCTAGATGAGTTTACTATGAAAGTGTAGAAAACAATAAGATCCACTTACTTCGATTCGGAAGTACGAACCAAGAGCTAATTTTATTCTCTCGGTCATCTATGTCGCGAAAATGCTCATTCATCCATATCTCTCTTGTACATGAACAATGAAATTATCTACGTGGCAGAATTCAGAGCAAGCTGAGGTATTTCTTGTAGATGGAGTGAGGCGTTTTGTAGGACGAGCTACATGTAGCCCTTTTTTTGAAAAAAAATCGAAATTGACACTAAGTTTCAAACAATTCTGAAAAAATTCTAGATGTAGATAATGATGACTTCAACCAGTGTGCAAAATATCAGCACAAAATATTCTGTATTTTGTGCTTTCTAAAAATGACAAATTTCTAAATCTAAAGTGGTGAACAGTGTGGATTTTGAATTTTTCAGATCTGTCAGATATTTGTCATTTTTGTGTAGGCCGGAATAAAAAATATTTCGCGCTGAAACTTTGCAGAGCCTTAGTGTATGTCATTTTCCAGCCCTATGATTTGTTTCAAAAAATTTGGGAACTTTTAAAATGCTAATTGTATAAAAAAAAAATCCGGGCTACAAAGAGACTTTTCGTTGTAGATGCCCTTACCCAAATGGTCGTATGAATAATACTATCTTCGGAAATGGAAACTGGAGATCTCTACTATAATATGCACTTGTAAGAGAAGTTGAGACATGGATTCCGAAAATGTGCTAATCTTATCTAGAGAAAGGCATTAAATCAAATGTTATATAATCAAAACGCATTTTAAACCATGTGCAAGAGACGTTGATTTTAAACGCATTAAATCAAAACGTTTTGATATAATATGCACTTGTAAGCGAAGTTGAGATAAGTTGAGACACGGAAATATGCACTTTGAAATATCTACTATGTTATGTAAGCAAATGTTATGTAAACAAAAACAATCGAAGAGGATTGGTACAAATCTTTGCTTACATAACATTTTGCAACGCATTAAATCAAAACGTTCTATCTTGACTCATAATTCACAGAAAAATGTAAATAAATTGATCACATGAATACAGAGCAATTACATTTTTAAGTTTTTTTTTCACAGAATAATATTTCTGACGTAACAGATTTGTACCAATCCTCTTCGATTGTTTTTGTTTCAGAAACGGTATCTGGTCTAAAATGTAAGATGTGCAATTATTTTTTTCCTGTTTCCATGAGGATGTTCACCATTTCGAGTTCTAACATCTTTATGTGAGATCAAAGATGAACAAACAAATGGCTAGCATGACCCATGTATATTTGATTTTTTTTTTCACCAGAATTAGACTATACAATCAAATTCCCACGGTTCCACTTCCATCACATATCGTTTCCAACTTCCGTTGAATTTGATACCAAAAAATTAGAACAAATAGAAGAAAATAAAAGAATTTATCTTAGTGTCTCGACAGGTAATTTTCCTCGTGAATGGTCTCGAGCGCGGGCCGCCTGGACCGCGCGCTGCTGAGCCGGTGCTTGAGCACGCCGATCTCGGCCGCGACCGCGTCGTCCACCATTTCGTCCAGCCGCGCCCTCGGCGACGGCGTCTCCTCCGCTGCCGCCACGACGGACACGGACGCACTCTCGGCGGCGCGGCCACGTCGGCGGACACCTTGGCGGACCGGCGGGCCTCCCGGGTGGCGGCAGCCGCGAGGCGCGCCATGTCCGCGGCTGCCAGGGGCGTGCCGACACTACACCACGTCCTCAAATCAGCGGCACTTTGTTTGAGGCAGTTTTCTAAACTGCCGCAAATCTTCATTTTAGACGGCAGTTTTTAGTAATTGCTGCTAATTGTATCGTAATAGAAGGCAGTTTCACAAAGTGCCGTAAATAGTTTGCTTGATTAACGGCATTTTTTTAGAACTGCCGCTAATCATGTCATAATTGACGGCAGTTTAGCGAAGTGCCGCACATAGTTGTCCAATTAACGGCACTTTCGCAATATGCCTCAAAAGCTGGAGCGATTCGCGGTTTGGAAAGTGCCGGCAATGTTTGCATCTACAGTTTGGAAAGTGCCGGCAAAGACAGAACGCTTAACAGCAGCATTTGCGGCAATCTTTGTTCGTTTTGCGAATAGCCCCTTAAAAAGAAATCACTTACACAGAAAGATTCTTCCACCTCTCTCACTGTCAGGAACACGTTGCCTAACGCGCAGCCTCCTTCTCCTTCTCTTCCTCTAACGATGCGCCGCCGCCGCCTGTCGCTCCGGCCGTCGCCGGCCCTCTCCCGCCCCGCCGTCGCTCGGCGCAGCCGTGCCCCACTCCTAGCCGCTGATTCTCCCTCCGGCTTGACCTAGCCTCTGGTTTGGCTCGGTCGCCGCCGCGATTCACGCACCGCCGCGCCTCTGGCTGCACCTCCTCGCCGTCTACGGCTACTCCTAGATCCCCTGCTCGACCACGCCGCCTCGGCCTCTTCTTGGACCCCCGCGCCGCTCGATTTCCTGGTGATCTGGTGCTGCTGCTGAATGTGCAGTGATCGATGCGGTGGTGTGGCCATGGTGTGGTGATCCGACTCGTCTTCTCCATTTTCCTCACCGGAGCCCTCACGGCGTACTTGCAATCCTTCACGGCGCGCTGCTCGCCCTCTCCTTCTTCCTCGCCTGAGCCCTCAACGACGGCAACTGTCCAGGTACAACTCTTACCGCAGGTCACCTGTTCGACAGAATGTCCGCGAGAAATTTGATCACGATACTGGTTTATATCTTCTGATTTTTATGGTGCTTCTAGCTAGGTTGTAATCATACCAATATACATTGGATTTGCACTGTTCGCAATAGTGAGTATTAGGTAGTGCTGGACTACATCCAGTATTGCTGTTCCTCCTGGTCTTGAGTTTTCCTACTGTCTATGTAGACAAGACATTTATGCTGCATGCATGGATGTATGCTGAATCCTAGACATATGCAAAGAGAGTCGCACACAAAGCCATCTGCTTGTCACTGTTCTTCTTTCATATACATATTGAATACATAATGTGGTGCAAAAATAAGCCGCTCACATATTTTGGTACTTCAAGTAACATGGCATGTGTGCTTCTGACTGTACTGACCTCCAAGTCGAAAAATTAGTAGTAGCTTCAAATTTGACATACTGACCATTTGACATTGAAATAAATTAGTCGTAGCTCCGTACGATTGTACTACACATGCATTCCTGGTATACATGCACTCTTACAGCTTTAGTAATACAAATACTTGACATATTCCCTGTTTTAACACAGTAGAGATGCTACTGCTCCTAATCCATGTACTAATATTCATAGTCTTTGTGTTCTAGAATTTAGCGTCTTTGCCTATTCCCTGTTTTAACACAGTTGCTTTTTGTTTGGAAATTCTCTATCTGCAATTGAGTGACCAAAAGAAGTTGCAATGCATCTCTAGGATGGCTAGTATAGATGTAGGAATTTGCTTCAGCGCTTGTATTATACAAGATCATAAGAAATAGCAGGTTCAGAGTTCAGACTAGTGTAGGGCTGTAGGCTAACTGAAAGGTTCAGAACCCTTGTTCATTGCCTGCATCACCAATCCATTTTTGGGTATCCGAACTTTGGTACTGAATGTACTGGGTATGTCCAAATGCTCAGATTAATACCTAGAAGTTATTTGTCTTATGTTAATGCTCAAATGCATGATATCTGCTCATTGACAATTGCTTCCTTGTTGTAGAGTAAGTGGCTGCCACTACATACCCTTGCTGCATCAGGAGACTTCTATCTTGAACATACGGTAATTTTCTAGTATTGAGCTATCCAATCTATTTTTTACTGTAAATGTACTTGATAAGGTAATATGTACTGCAAATGTTGAGCAATCTCTCTCTTTTTAGAATAGTGATATTTATACTCTTGATTTTCTTGTATATGCCTGTATTGGATACCATTGATAACCTATTAAAGGGAGAGAGTCAGCTAATTTTCTCACAAAATTTCTAGTCCAGGCTCTTATTTATCTGCAGAAATTATTAAAGCTATATAAGACTCCACAACCTGAAATCTCTTGCACTGACCTTATCTCTTGTGACAGGCTCTTTTTGTATTATATATCGATCTTCTTTGTGTGTTATTTAATTTTTCTTGTAGTATTTGAAATGGAAATAGACTTTATTTCCTTGTATTATGGCCTGTGAATGTATTGATGTCCTTATTGTTGAAAACATACAGAACTATGTTCTCTCATCTCTCATTTAGGGTATGTCTTAGATAGGATTTTCTTAGGGCCTTACATATTGTTCGAAGCATGCATAAATGTCTCTCTTAAGAGAAATTTAGTCTAGATATTTAACTCACCATAGATGCTAATCAGCTTATTTACATTTACTGTATTCACGTCTAAATTTAGTGTAAATGGTCGGTGTGAGATCTCTCCTAGCTAGCTTCATAGCCTGGTGCCATGATTCCATTAGATTGCAGCAAGCAGATGCTTGTATGGTGCAGTAGAACCGGTTCGGGATGTTTACTTTGCTCCCTTTTTTGGTGCAGTAGAACTGGGTTCAGAATGTTCAGGTTGTACTCCTACAGGGGGTCAAAGGTGTGGAGATCAAGCTGGACGAGAGATGCTGGAGATCGAGCAGATCTGTGGCGGTGCTGGTGATCGAGCTGGAGGAGCGCTGGACCTGGAGATGAAGCTGGAGGCCCGGAATAGGAGATCGAGCTGGAGGCGCGCCTCAATATAAATGTATTAGGAGGCACTTTTAGAAGTGCAAGTAAATGAATTTAGAGGCACTTTTAGTACTGCCAGTAATTGAATTTGGAGGCACTTTTAGAAGTGCAAGTAAATGATTTTGGAGGCACTTTTGTACTGCCAGTAAATGAATTTGGGGCACTTCTAGAAGTGCAAGTAAATGAATTTGGAGGCACTTTTACTAATGCCAGTAAATGAATTTTGAGGCACTTTTTGTAAACTGCCACTAAATACATTGCCAACATGAATAAAACTAACACTTTTTTTTCTGTCTACAAAAACATTTGCTGGCACTTTTTCAAGAATTGGAGGCACTTTTGAGTGCCTCCTAACAAGGAACCTGACGTAGTGCGAGGCGCTTCATCGGGAACGTGGCGTAGTTGGCGCCCATCTCGAGGTCCTCGTCGGCGGAGAGAGCGGCGAGGCGCGCCCCGACGCAGGCCGCGCGCGTGTCGGCGAGGAAGTGGCCCGACGCGTCCATCATCAGCTCCGCCGCCGTCGCCGGCAACGCCACCTGCCGCACCCGCCCGTCCGGGAGGATCACCCGCGCGCCCTTTCCGCCCGGCGTCTTTGCCAGCGTGCACGACAGGTAGTTCCCCATGCCTTGCCTCCCTCCGGACCAAGAACGCAGTAGTACACCAAGCTAGCGCAAGAAGCCAAATGGAAGATCGCGGCGCGCAAGCAAGCAGGTTGTTGTAGTGCTGGGATCGAGTTTGGTTTTGCGGCTTGCCGGTGACGCCGCGGCTTTATATAGCGCGCGTCGCCGGGGCGCGCGGTAGCTTGGCTTGGAAACGCGTGTGGGGAAGGTGACGGCGACCGCAAGTCAGCGGCGAGGGAGAAAGGTGGTGGGTGCCGTGTCCCTCCGTGGGGTGCGTGCGTGTGTGCGTGTGAGCGGAGGTCGTCGTCGAGCCGGGGCAATGGTGAGCTGCGTTGGCGCGTGCGCCGGTGGTGGGGATGGAATGTTCGATGGAAAATGGTGGCGTGCGTGTTTCGCTAGCAGCAACCTTTATCCTTGGGTGCTGCCCTATTTTTAGGTACTCCACGAGTAGTGGATAAACTTTTACTTTCGTCATGTAAAAAAATTTCACTTTTGTGGCTTCGGATGAAAACTGGGAACCACCATTTTCTAAATCTAGCCCTTGCACGGGTTTTGCATGACTCACATTTTTCACTATTAGTTGAAGACCTGAAGGTGGCAGCAGCGCTAAATATGGCGATTGGGAACCTCTTGTTAGGGATATACAATGATATTATCTTAGCAATGCCACGTGAATGATTGCAGAGGTGGAGGAGATAGAAACGAAAAAAAAATGTCCTACCTTGTTCGCATCATCATCATAGCCACCGTCTTCCTCTCTCCCTTGACTGTCAGCTATGTCTGGATCACACACAAGGCACTTCTCGGCAGACTCCAACTAAGCTTATTGTGTAGATTATCAAAACAGAGCACCGTAACGGTTGTGACATTTCAATCACAGTGTGCAAAAGAATTACAATGCACCAAAACGTCACAATAGCGGCATGGTTATCATCGTCAGACTCCTCATTGTTTGAGGCGGCCATCTTCAGTAACTTGTGTCATCGATGCATTCACAAATTCGTCTTTAAATCATATATGAATTCATTCTCAAATCACACATAAATTTAGCATATATTTAAAACATAATTTTAGAATGAAAAAAGGGAAACCCCTCTCGTCTTGGAAGGCATAGCTTTGGCTCGAGGAGGCAGGGATATTATCGCGAGTGCGGGAGGGGGGATGGGGGTAGGGGGTAGCTAGCCGAGGGTCCACGCGTGGGCGGGACGGCAGAGCAAGCTCGTGGGAGAGAAGGATATCATTAGGAAGGAAGGAGGCGGGCGGCGGCGGGAGATAATAAGAGGGCGGCGGCTCAGGGTCTGTTAGATCCTGAGAGGTTTGGTCTCGTGCTAAAAGTGAGGTGAGATTAGTTTTGGCGCCAAAGGCACAAAGCTATTTTGTCTCACGTCATCTCAATACGACTCCCCCTCGCACCCCATTTCTCTCCTTGCGCTCGCCGTGGCCTTGCTCCATGGAAACAACTGATTTGTGGCATTCCTATTGGGCCTAGCTTTAGGGTACTTTGAGTACGTCCAATGCCTTGTAGGGCCAACCAAACAACCTTTTTTGCTTCGACCAGCTTGTTTAGAGTGGGTACGACTAACAAAACACGCCATGAGGGGATCAGCAAGAAATGCTCCCGGAGCCTTATGGTTTTCAATTATGTTTCTAGGTGGCAAATCGAGTTATTGTTTTCATGTCTTGTTTGTCTTCTTTATGGACTTACTAGTGAGGAACTCAAGACTATGTCTTGTCTTTGTTTTATAAATGGTGTCATTTTCATGGGATTTGGTGTGTTAAGTGTTAGCCGTTCAGTAATCAGTATAACATGTCCATTCTCCACGTGTTAGATGTGCTCAGTATGCTTAGTTGCTTCCCACTTAACCAGTGGAAAAGTAGAAGTAGCTGCTTGAATTTTGACAACGTACATGGCTATTTACAAGCTGTTTGCGGCTGTGAGATATAGCTACTGCACTAGTGAGTGTTCATGTGTGTTGGTGACAGTTTTTAGGCTCGCGGCAATGGACAAATTTATGTGATTTTCTTGTTGATAGGTGGTACTAGGTACTTGTTGGCTGGTTTTGTGATGTGTTGGTATCATGTCTACTAGGTACTTGTTCACCTTGCAAAGCTCGTCTCTGTTAGTAGTAGTAAACAAAAACAGTACTATAATAATCACCGTAGGAATCTTGGAGGGTAGATGAGCTGAAACTTGATCGATGTAAATTTCTCCATCTTCTCCGAAGGAGACTTTCAGCAAAGACTGCAGCTGTCCAAGTTCAGTGTCTGGACTACCCATTAAACAACGTAACTAGTGTATACACTATAATCGTGCATAATTTATATCAAACAAAGTCTTGCCAGGATTGTTCTAACTTCTAAACAATTCTGCGACGAGTGCAATGTACTAATGCACATTCGTTCTCGAAGAAACGAAGACTCTGCTTACATCTGAGCCAATTATAATGACAGAGGCAATATTTTTGTAAATGGATAGTTGCAGAGGTCGAATTGATCCGGGAAACGGAGCGAAAACTTCAACATCGCTCAGCGGGTGACATGTATCGAGATCTCAATCCAGCCAGCTATTTAGCAGAGTTAACAAGGTCGCCGAGAGAAGCTGCTGGAAATTAACCTGAATCTGAAAGTCAGGCGCCAACGGGATATAAACACCAGCGCTGATCATGGCCGGAGATATGTGGGCGTGTTGACTTTGGACACTGGAGTTCATCGATCACGTTGTTGTATCGAAGTCGAAGCGAATTGTACTTTTCGGCGCTTGTAACTTGATTCTACTGGCAACCGTGGCTTGGAGCCGCGTTTTGCTTAACTGGGAATGGTTGACCAGTGATGGATTCATGGATTAGCTGTTTTTCTATAGTGGAAGGTCAAACTATGAAGTGATTTGGCAACCGGCCAACACGTTGTGTGTCGTTATGTTTTGGTGTTTTTTCAAGGTTGCCTGATGGTGTTTCAGGAGAGACCACGTGTAAGAGCTGCGTGCTCGTCTTTTGCCACATGTCAGGTGGGACTTGGGACGGAGAGAGGGCTCTCGTCTTCGAGGAGCGAGACGGTCTGCCACGACGACCTGACATGCGGGTCTGAACTGTTAGATGAGGGTGACCCTGCTACACCGTCTGTTACCAAAGGGCCCCTGATAAATGTTGCTAATCTAACCTGTTTGTTCTTAGATTTGTTGTCAAATGCTTGTACAAAATAAATATGATATTTCACAATTGCGGTGTTACCATCACTACCCAGGGAGGAGGTAACCGGATCTAGTAACTCACACCGACTACCAAACACTATCTGTTCGGTTTGTCTCAAAACAGACAAGACACCAAACAAATGGCTTAGCATGTCTTAACAGTTGCAGCGTACAAAACCAAATATCGCGGTTGTGTTGCTTACATGTTTAGGGTCTGCATGTATGAGGAGAGATCGCTATAAAACAATGTTGGGGATGTCGCTTATCGAGAACTTATCGGTCGACCCAAGATAAAGGTTAAATCGGTCGATTTATCGGCATATCAGCTGATTTATCGGCATATCGACGAATTTATCGGCCGATTTATCTTATCGGTGAGACACTGAGAAGCGATAAATTGGCCGATTTATCAAAATATCGGAAAATATCTTGAACAGTGGCTATATTAACCTGGTCACCGTGGGGATTAATTACGTACAGATAATATCTGTCAGTGGTAAGTTTATTTTCTTTCTGAAGGCTGCTTTTCACACCACCTACCGCTGTCCAAGTTCAATGTCCAGACTCCATACCAATTAAAGAATTATTGTACATTATCATACATATACTTAAACTCACAAAGTCTTACAGCCATTGTTTAAACTTGATTCTTGCAAAGTAGATTTTACAAGTAGTTACGTTATCATCTCAGGAGAAAAAAAAGACTCTGCTCTGGTCTGAACTAACTAACCTTTTTTTTTCGAGGTTCTGAACTGCTGAACTAACTAACTAACCTGACACAGACAGTCTTGTGTGCAAAATAAAAACGTAATAACACTGACTAGGCCTTGGGTAAATGCATAGGTGCTGCAGGTTGGACTTGACCCGGGGCCGGGATACGGGAGGAAATTTCCCACAGGACCTGTAGCTGACAGGCATCGATATCTTGATCAAGCTAGGCATAATATTTCGCCGAGAGAAACCGCCTGGAAATTGACCTTAATTTGAAAGCCACGCGCCAACGGGATAAACACCAGGCTGATCATGGCCAGCGATCTGTGGGCGTGTGGACTTTGGAGTTCATCGATCATGTGGCTTGGTTGGTTCACTCTGTCGGTATACTTTTCGACGCTCGTATAGCTTGATGCCAGTGGAAACCGTACGTGGCTTGGAGGCGCGCGTTTGGGTTAACTGGAAATGTTTGACTTGTGATTTGTTTCATAATTTTATTAGAGTTAAACGCTTGGAAAGTCACAAAGTTGCCAAATATGAGCGTATACGTCACCAACTGAGAAAATGCTATGTTTTGGTCACCAAGTTGTGTGTTAGAGGCTTAGAGCCACGTTAGCCATTCTGACACGGCGGGCGTTAACTTGCTGACGTGTCACCGTTAGAGGTCACGTGAGTGTCACGTGCGGCCGCCACGGAGGCAAAACTTTGGAGAAAACCCCTAGGCCATTTTCTCAAATACCCAACCTCACTCGTTCCAAATCGAGCAAAACTTAACCTAAATTTCACTCGTTCCTCTCTTGTTCACGACAGCGACCATGGCTGGCGGCGGCGATTGCGGGGGAGCGTGAGTGCCGGAAGCGAGTCGGCGGTGGGAGCGTGGGCGGCGGTACGACGGTGCCTGGTCCCACGTTCGGACAGGTTGTATTTCACCGAGGAGGTTATGCGGTAGCACCTCGATGAGCTCACCATCAAGACCCGCAACAAGAAGCTTGATGGCTTGCGGCTCCTGGTGC
This sequence comes from Poa pratensis, assembly GCA_947311845.1. NCBI lineage: Eukaryota > Viridiplantae > Streptophyta > Magnoliopsida > Poales > Poaceae > Poa > Poa pratensis. Next base: position 83,664,216 of record CAMZMU010000036.1, read on the forward strand.
TCCTCTGGCAGACCCTCGATGCTCAACGTGGTCTTGTACTCCATCGTGCCCGGCTTGCCACGAGCGGAACGGCTCCACCGGCGGAAGCGGATGCGTGCGGCCGCAATGCAGATCGACAAGATGACGGCACAGCAGTCCTCCTCCGAGTCGAACTTGACAAAGAAATGGTAAGGCAGGCTAGTTATCTCCACCTCCACACCGACTGGGGGACCCCGCAGTCGACCTCCATAGCAGCCAGCAGTGCCACCGACGTCACGCGCAGATCCCCTTCAACGCGCGCAAGCAGAACGAGGCCACGGTAGCTCTCCTCCAGCGCAGCCATCCCCGCCGTGCGTGCGAGCACAATACAGCCGCAGTCCGAACGCATGTCCGGCGCCTCGCCGCATAACCTCCTCAGTGAAATACCGGCTGTCACGAACGGGACCAGGGCACTGTCGTGCCGCCACCACGCTCCCACCGCTGACCACAGACGACTCGCTTCCGGCACTCACGCTCCCACCGCAATCGCCGCCGCCAGCCATGGTCGCCGCCGTGAACGAGAGAGGAACGAGTGAAATGTAGGGTTAGGTTTTGCTCGATTTGGGAACGAGTGAGGTTGGGTATTTGAGAAAATGGCCCAGGGGATTTTCTGCAAAGTTTTGCCTCCGTGGCGGCCACACGTGACCTCTAACGGTGACACGTCAGCAAGTTAACGTCCGCCGTGCCAGAATGACTAACGTGGCTCTAACACACAACTTGGTGACCAAAACTTAGCATTTTCCCAGTTGGTCACGAATACGCTCATCTTTGGCAACTTTGTGACTTCCCAAGCGTTTAATTCATTTTATTATGTCAAATTCTGAAATGGTTTGGACAATCGGACAACACGTTGTGTGTCCTTATGTTTTGGTATGCTGTTATCGTTATGATTTAATTAATTGTAATTAACTGATAATTCCCTTTAGTTACCGCACGAGCGGATGCATGCCCCTCCGGTAACCGTCACGACAGTTCCCTCGATCCATGATCAATCAGACATGCCTCTTGTTTGTGCCATCCCAGTTGTATATAGCATTCATCATCAATGGAATAAGACACTTGGGATCATTCTCAAGTTTTCTCACAACACGTTACGACTATCGAAAGAGCCAAAATTCGCAAAACTCGTTAGCAAACTCGTGGAAAAAAGAAGAATTGAAGGGAAGAACTGCAAAACAAATCTTGATGAAACAATCCAATGGAGGAGGAGATTTGTTTGGTGGATAGTGTGGTTCCACTAAAACAATATTGCGGAAGGTTAAATTCTTCCAAAATCTCAAGAAAGTAAGCCGACTGTCATGAAAATGGGTGGTCATCACACAGTAATTGTTGGTTCTGGTCAGGCCACATTTACAATCTGAAATGGTAAAGAACTTCAGATTCAGGAGGCATTATTGTATCCAGATTCAACCATACCTTGCTCGATTTTAAGGATATCCCATGAATGGCTACCACATTGAAATTCATGAATAGATTGTGGTCGAAAGCCTGCTCATAACTCAACAAAAGGGACCTGGAAAGGAAATCCTATATTACACATACATAAAACCTAGAGTCACGTTTGGCATAAAATATTTTTCAGAATCTTGACAAGTTCAACGAACACAACATAACAGTTGCTAATTCCCCAAATCCTCGGATTCGATATGTGCAACTGAAAATTAATCACAAGACCATCGTACCTAAAGATAAGGAGTGAGCCACTTAATTTCCTTGAATGCATTCAAGGAGATATATGTGTCCAATTTAATAGTTATCGTGACCATTCAGATCTTTATGTTGCTCATTGTGTATCCACAAATGGTTCAATGTGTGACTCATATCAAGAAGGAACCATGCTTTTGCAAATCTGATCACCCAAATCATAAAATTAAGAGCAAATCATTATGAGCACATGATAAAATCCATCGGAATGGATAATATTATTGAAATTTAGTTCACGGGCTTTCAATGATTATTGCCTAGCTTTCGCCATAACTGTGAAACATTATGTTTATCTGTGCACACACAATTTATACCCCTGGAAGTTTCTATAATATGATTGCCTAATCATACACGAAAAAACCACTATGAAGATATTTGTTAGATCATGTGCTACAGAGATTTGTACCATAAATATGCATACATTAACTTGTTTATGTAGTTGTGTAAACTTAACTCATGAAGGAAATTATGTTATAAAAGACAATTATGTGGCATATTTTTCTAAAATATATATTACAATTATATAAAAACACAACAACTAATATTCATCAAGTTTCACACGTGGTTAAATATGGCAAAAATGTAGTAACCAAATATACTCGTTAAGAATGTATCATGCATGCTAACAATAAGTTAGAAACAAATATAAAAGTTTGAAAGAAATTATATTTAGTTTAGTGCGTCTCATTTCCAAATTATGGGTAGACTGACCATGTTCAAGACCGAAATCAGCGCTGCCAACCTGTGATTTGATATACAGTGTAGGATCGATCGCATGCTTTACACCTGCAATAAGTCAAAATCCATGAGCTTCACTGGCTCCACACTTAAGAAGCAACATTCATACTATTGTTTATTTGATATAGCGATACATTGTAACCAAATATGATGAGATAGACAGCCTATTCAGCTCCCCTAATCTTGTGATGCAAGTCTTCAATAAAGACCTAACCGAGAGGCTACAATAGATAACAGAGCTTCCATTCGGAATATAAATGCAATAATCATATACGTTTTCCCACAAGATTTCTCCATCAGGTAGGACAAGTTCACATTGCAAACACGTTTATATAAAATCATTGTCACAGTCTCTGTCATTGCAAACAGGAATCTACGCATTTGTTTTCAATACAATGAGTGACCGACAGGTGAATTTAACCGTAAACAATATGTATAACCCAACCACGGCCCATTTCTGAAAGGCTTCACCAGCCACGTGTAAATATATTTAAGCCAATTCAGTGATGTTTCCGATGAGGCATGCCCTTAGCATCGTTCAATACTAGTGTTTGGCACATGTCAAAGTGTGACAATCGGCATTGCAAAGAGTTTACACTTGGCGAGCGTCGAGCATACACATGTACACAATGCATGGTCATAAGATATTTTTATTAACTCAGACCATCGCAAAAGACGCGGACCCAAGTTCAAGCTGTGGGGCCTTGGCCCACTCAAAATTTAAAATCCAATGTAATATGTTTATTTTTAGAAGAAAAACATTTAAAGTATTTGAACATATACAAGAAATGTCCCCTGTCATATAATGAGCCCCTCTCATGATTTTATCTGGGTCCGCCCATAGCAAAAGTTAGGCTTGATCTCTGCATAACGAGGGGCACACTACCCTTACAAGCATACATAAATTGAAAAGAAAGAGTTTGACCAAAAAGGTAGACAACCTAGGATAACGAACGGAGAACCGATCCAAGAACTCTAATCAATTATCTTTAGATCTCATAGTCTTGTATCCGCAAAAGAACACGATCGCGGTCTTGGAGGCATGTGATACGTCTCAAACGTATCTATAATTTTTTGATGTTCCATGCTTGTTTTATACCAATTGCTACATGTTTTGCATCTACTTTATATCACTTTTATACATTTTTTGGGACTAACCTATTAACAAGATGCCGAAGTGCAGTTCCTGTTTTCTGCTGTTTTTGTATTCCAGAAAAGCTAGTATGGAAATATTCTCGGAATTGGACGAAACTACACGGGGGTGCCTATTTTTCCAGAACACGCCTGACGGAGCGAAGGAGCAGCAGAGGAGGGCCACCAGGGCCCCACACGCCACGAGGGCGCGGTTCCCCCCTCTGCCGCGCCCTGGGGTGTTGTGGGCCCTCGGGGGTCCGCAGCCGCCGCCCTTTCGCCTACTTATTCCCCCGACGCGAAAACCCTAAGTACCTGAGCAAATATCCACGAAAAGTTCCAGAGACGCCGCCGTCGTCAACCCTAGCTCGGGAGGGTTCAGAACCTCTTCCCGGCCCTGCCGGAGAGGGGAATCTTCACCGGAGGCTTCTACATCGCCATGCCTGCCTCCGGAGTGATGCGTGAGTAGTTCATCCTTGGACTACGGGTCCATAGCAGTAGCTAGATGGTTGTCTTCACTTTGTGCCATCATGTTTAGATCTTGTGAGCTGCCCTACATGATCAAGATCATATTATTGTAATGCTACATGTTGTGTTTGCTGGGATCCGATGAATATTGAATATTATGTCAAGTTGATTATCAATCTATCTTATATGTTATTTAAGATCTTGCATGCTTTCGTTACTCGTAGATGCTTTGGCCAAGTAGATGCTTGTAACTCCAAGAGAGAGTATTTATGCTAGATAGTGGGTTCATGTCTCCGTTTAACCTGGGACAGTGACAGAAAGTTCTAAGTTGTGGATGTGCTGTTGCCACTAGGGATAACCTAACGATGCTATGTCCACGGACATATGTGTTTGTTTACATTACGCACTTTACTTAATGCAATTATCCGTTGCTTGCAACTTAATACCAACGGGGGACTCGGATGACAACCCGGCGGTGGATTATTAGTCATAGATGCTGTTGGATAACGATTATGTATTATGTCGTAATGCCCAATTAAATATCATAGTAGTCAACATGTCATGTATATGCATTGTCATGCGCTCACTATTCGTCAATTGCCCAGCTGTAATTTGTTTACCCAACATGTTAGTTATCTTTTATGGAGAGACACCACTAGTGAACTGTGGACCCCGGTCCATTCTTTTACACTGATTAAACAACCACAAACTGCAAACTGTTCCTTTTTCATTCTCTGCAATTTAATACTCATTTTCCACACATACGTTTAATCCTTTGTTTTCAGCAAGCCAGTGAGATTGACAACCTCACTGTTTCGTTGGGGCAAAGTAGTTTGATTGTGTTGTGTGCAGATTCCACGTCAACAGTCCAGACTCCCTGCGACAGCTATTTTTCTGGCGCCGTTGACAACCTTCTGAAGAGTTGCTGCTCCTACTGGTTCGATAACCTTGGTTTCTTTCTGAGGAAAACTTGCTGCTGACTACATCATACCTTCCTCTTGGGGTCTCCCAACGAACGTGTGTTTCACGTCATCAAGCTATTTTTCTGGCGCCGTTGCCGGGGATAGAAGTTCTTCAGGAAGCTCTCTGTCTCCCGTCAACAGCTATTTTTCTGGCGCCGTTGCCGGGGAGACAGCAGTCTTCTGCAAGGGGAGTTTCACGCTTCCAATCTCTTTACTTTGTTTTTGTCTTGCTTAGTTTATTTTATTTTATCTTGTTTGCTTTCAATTATCAAAAACACAAAAAAATTAGTTACTTGCATTTAGTTTATTTTCAGTTTTGTTTCTGTTAGTTATTATGTCTAGCTCTTTACTTGCTATCAATGGTTACTTTCCTTGAAACTAGTCCTATGGCTGAAAACAACATGAGAGAGCTTTATGAAATTTATCTTGAGTTGGGACATGAAGTGTTGAAGAGAAATTAAAAAGCCTATGGAACTTTATTTGCATAACAATCATGATAGTAGCAATGTTATTAGCATACATTCTTTGAACACCATTATTGCTAATGCCATGGAAAGCTCTAAGCTTGGGGAAGTTGGTTTTGATAAAAATGATATTTTTAGTCCCCAAGCTTGGAGGAGGAAGAATGCTATATTTGAATGTCATGATTCTATTGAAATATCTCCTTTTGATAAATTTGAAGTAAACAACCTCCTTGACTCAGTAAAAGAGGAAATTGCAGAAAGTAAAAATGTGCTCCCTAATGTTATATATGATAATGCTCTTGATGATGGTCCTATATTGCCTAATGATATTTATTATACTATTATTGTCAAAAGTGGGTTTGATAACCCCACTATTTCTGAGCTTAATAAAAATTATGTGTTTGTAGATCATGAAAATCATGCTTTATGTGATAGTTATATGTTGAGTTTGTTCATGATGCTACTGAAAATTATTTTGAGAGAGGAAAATATGGTTATAGAATCTTCATGTTATTAAATTTCCTCTCTTTATGATGAAAGTTTGAGCTTTCTCTTGTGTTGCTTCTATATGATTTTTGCTTTAAGACCTAATGGTCCGTTGAAAGTTTTGAAGTTGCACTTGTTTTGTCTTCCTATGCTAGTCACTTTGTGCTTATTACTTGTTTTTTAAGCCCCTATGCATAGGAAGAGTGTTAGATTTAAACATGTTTTATATATGCCTTGATGCTCTCTTTTATGTTTCAACTCTCATCTTTATGTGAGCATCATAAAAATCACTATGCCTAGCTAAAAGGCATTAAAGAAAGCGCTTTTGGGAGGCAACCCATTATCTTTTATTTTCAGTATTAGTCAAGGAGTTTGTTTACTTCTGTAGCAACTCCTTTGTATCTTTATTTTCTCGCATTGTTGTGCCAAGAGTAGCCTCTAATGATAAGATGATGCTTAATTTTGATTGCTGCGCAGAAACAGATTTTTGCTGTTCACTGTACGAAATTCCTAAAATCACCAGATTGTTAAAAAATCTGAAATTTTTGTGCGTAATCTTTATGAATGTCTGAAACTTTCATTAGTTCAGAGTTTCTCGATCTGAGCGTCGTAAGTGCCTCGAAAAAATTCGTCTTTGCGGACTGTTCTGTTTTAGACAGATTATGCCTTTTTATTTTTCGCATTCTCTCTTTTACTAGTGTTGAGTGAAATTTTTTTTGGGTGGAAGAGCTTCACATAACATCAGTGGCTGTAGCTAATGTTTAAAGTAACAAATCATATTGCGTCTTTAGAACATGTGAATTTTTGATTATGCACTAACCCTCTAATGAGATCTACTTTGAGTTTGGTGTGACGGAAGTTTTCAAGGGTCAAGAGAGAAGGATGATATAATAGGATCAAGAAGAGTGAAGAGCTTAAGCTTGGGGAGGCTCCCATGGATCTCCCCAGCATATTTCAAGAAGACTCAAGCGTCTAAGCTTGGGGATGCCCAAGGCATCCCCTTCTTCATCGTCAAAATTATCAGGTCATCTCTAGTGAAACTATATTTTAATTCTTTCACATCATATGTGCTTTTCTTGGAGCGTCTGTGTGTTTTTATTTTCAGTATTGCATTTTTATTTTCAATAAAGCTTGACTGGACCCTAGCATTCTTGATTGGGAGAGAGACACGCTCCGCTTTTTCATGAGAATACTCCTATTCTTCACTTATATTTGTTGAGTATTCATATCTAGCGCTGTTCAGCTTTTAGCTCTTGTTTTCATGTATCTCTTGTCAGAGCTATTAGCTTTCTTTTGTAGAAAGTACTCTCTTGCTTCACTTATATTTGTTTGGAGAGTTGATGAAATAAATTGATTGGTGTTTGGTTGGTTCAGAAAATGTTGCATGTGGTAATTGGTATAAGGAAAAACTTGCTTAATCTTGTAGATCACTAAAATGGATAACTTGATGCTTGTCAATTGTTTTGAGTTAACAAGTAGATCATGATTAAATTGTGCATCACATGAGTTAAGCCTATTAGTGAAGAACTACCGTAAAGCTTGTTGAAAATTTGGTTTGCATCGGTGGTACCTCTAAGGTCTAGATATTTTCTAATAACAGGGTTTGGTTAACAAGGAAGACGGTATGAAGTCTTATAACGTTTGCAATATGTTTGTCATATAAAACTTGGTGTACGGGTTGATATTCTTGTTTGCTTACATAACCTTGCTAGCCTAAACTCTGTACTGAGAGGGAATGCTTCTCGTGCATCCAAATCCTTGAGCCAAAATCCATGCCATTTGTGTCCACCATAACTACCTATATGTGGTATTTCCTTGCCACTCCAAGTAAATTTTTCATGTGCTACCTTTAAATTATTCAAAATGTTATTATTCCCTTTTTGTGTCAATGTTTACTAGCTCATGAGGAATTAGTGTGGTTATTCTTTATTCTATTTGTCGAGTGGACTTTTACACCTGGACTAGTGGCATATACATCCGCTTATCCAATAACTTGCAAAAAGAGCTGGCAACGGGGTGCCCAGTCCCAATTAATTACAACTTTAACCAATTAATTCTCTTCACACTTTTGCCCTGATTCATCAGTAAGCAATGACAAACAGTGAAATACCTGAATGTGTGTAAACCAAAGAGAAAGAGGGATGATCTGCCTTGCTGGTAGAAATAACGTCCTTCATGGGAGCCGCTCTTAAAAGTCCGTTCGACAGGTAGAATACTGTTCTCACCCGCTACCATTCGTTGACAATTAACAAACACCTCTCAAAAATAGATACTCCTCCATGGTATGTGATTGATGGAAGGCACCCGAGGATTCGGTTAGCCATGGCTTGTGTTAGCAAGGTTGGGAGGAGTATCAAATATTTTATGCAATCTCTATATGCTTTCAAAAACCTAAAAGCTCTAGCACATGATTTAATCCCTGCTTCCCTCTGCGAAGGGCCTTTCTTTTACTTTTATGTTGAGTCAGTTTTCCTATTCTTTCTGTCTTCCACAAGCAAACACTAGTGTCAACTTTGTTACAACATGCGTTATATGCAATGTATTGGACTTGTTATACTACTTTGTGTTGACAATATCCATGAGATAAATATGTTGAAAGTTGAAGCAAATGCTGAAACTAAATTCTTCCTTTGTGTTGATTAAATACCTTTTATTAGAAACTATTGCTTTATGAGTTAACACTTATGCAAAACTGTTTGATGCTTGTCTCGAAAGTACTATTCATGAAAACGTTTAGCTTGTGTGATTCATTGTTTACTCATTATCTATTTGATAGCAAATTATAGACCATTGACTTGGATCACTTCATTCATTTACATGTGCCTTGCAATATTATATGATCAAGATTATGATAGTAGCATGTCACCTCAAAAATTATTTGTTTTTATCGTTTACCTACTCGAGGACGAGTAGGAACTAAGCTTGGGGATGCTGATACGTCTCAAACGTATCTATAATTTTTGATGTTCCATGCTTGTTTTATACCAATTGCTACATGTTTTGCATCTACTTTATATCACTTTTATACATTTTTTGGGACTAACCTATTAACAAGATGCCGAAGTGCCAGTTCCTGTTTTCTGCTGTTTTTGTATTCCAGAAAAGCTAGTCTGGAAATATTCTCGGAATTGGACGAAACTACACGGGGGTGCCTATTTTTCCAGAACACGCCTGACGGAGCGAAGGAGCAGCAGAGGAGGGCCACCAGGGCCACACGCACGGGCGCGGCCCCCCTCTGCCGCGCCCTGGGGTGGTGTGGGCCCCTCGGGGGTCCGCAGCCGCCGCCCTTTCGCCTACTTATTCCCCCGACGCGAAAACCCTAAGTACCTGAGCAAATATCCACGAAAAGTTCCAGAGACGCCGCCGTCGTCAACCCTAGCTCGGGAGGGTTCAGAACCTCTTCCCGGCACCCTGCCGGAGAGGGGAATCGTCACCGGAGGCTTCTACATCGCCATGCCTGCCTCCGGAGTGATGCGTGAGTAGTTCATCCTTGGACTACGGGTCCATAGCAGTAGCTAGATGGTTGTCTCTCCACTTTGTGCCATCATGTTTAGATCTTGTGAGCTGCCCTACATGATCAAGATCATATTATTGTAATGCTACATGTTGTGTTTGCTGGGATCCGATGAATATTGAATATTATGTCAAGTTGATTATCAATCTATCTTATATGTTATTTAAGATCTTGCATGCTTTCCGTTACTCGTAGATGCTTTGGCCAAGTAGATGCTTGTAACTCCAAGAGAGATATTTATGCTAGATAGTGGGTTCATGTCTCCGTTTAACCTGGGACAGTGACAGAAAGTTCTAAGGTTGTGGATGTGCTGTTGCCACTAGGGATAACCTAACGATGCTATGTCCACGGCATATGTGTTTGTTTACATTACGCACTTTACTTAATGCAATTATCCGTTGCTTGCAACTTAATACCAACGGGGGACTCGGATGACAACCCGGCGGTGGATTATTAGTCATAGATGCTGTTGGATAACGTCTATGTATTATGTCGTAATGCCCAATTAAATATCATAGTAGTCAACATGTCATGTATATGCATTGTCATGCGCTCACTATTCGTCAATTGCCCAGCTGTAATTTGTTCACCCAACATGTTAGTTATCTTTTATGGAGAGACACCACTAGTGAACTGTGGACCCCGGTCCATTCTTTTACACTGATTAAACAACCACAAACTGCAAACTGTTCCTTTTTCATTCTCTGCAATTTAATACTCATTTTCCACACCATACGTTTAATCCTTTGTTTTCAGCAAGCCAGTGAGATTGACAACCTCACTGTTTCGTTGGGGCAAAGTAGTTTGATTGTGTTGTGTGCAGATTCCACGTCAACAGTCCAGACTCCCTGCGACAGCTATTTTTCTGGCGCCGTTGACAACCTTCTGAAGAGTTGCTGCTCCTACTGGTTCGATAACCTTGGTTTCTTTCTGAGGGAAAACTTGCTGCTGACTACATCATACCTTCCTCTTGGGGTCTCCCAACGAACGTGTGTTTCACGTCATCAGCATGCCACAGTTCGAAGCCTCTTTGGAAACGCGGGTCGAATAGGACTTGAGGAAACTTGTCCGCCGAGAGGACTCCGATGGGTATCTCGCGATCAAGGGCGGAGCTAGAGCTGAGTTGACCCAATGCACCACTTTACTAAGGCGATTTTTTGTAAGAAACATTCTACTATGTAAAGGTATGGTTTGCAACTGCTAGCATAGATAATATGACATAATAAAAGAGAACACATGAATTTATAAGAATTAGTAGTAAAAAACTTACTATATAGATGAAATAAAGGACAAATTTTACTTGTAAAAGATGTCTAGCATTTTAAAATTCCAATATACATCATCAAACACCTAGAGTCAATAACCCGCAAGATCAAAGGTAGAATTAATTCCAACGAAACATAGTAGAATGACAAAAATTATACAATTCACATAGTTAAAGTTTTCACATTACCTTTTATTCTTCTAGTAGATTCGGTCCATTCTAACTCTTCTTGGGGGATTCCACCCACAAACACAAAGTTTTTCTTAAAACACATGAAATACTTAACCACTTGATCACTGGTGACTTTCTTCATTTCTTCTTTCTTCACATAACAAATAACATCACTAAAGCTGTCGTCATTGAGGCGATTGAGCAAAAATGTTTTCACTAGTTTCATGGCTGAAAAGCACCTCTCAACTGTAGCAGTGGCAACAGGCAACACAATTATTAGTTTCAGCAACCGATAAAACAAAGGATACATAATATGCCTCCTTTTCTCCACCATATTTTAGAAAGATCAATGATTGTTGCTAAGTTGGAAAAGCTATCATATGTGCGTACATCAGCAATATATAGGCGCAGATCCTTATCAAGATCCCTTAGTTCCCCACAATCAAAATCTTGAGTATATAGCTTAGCCAAATTTACCAAACTCTCCAAATTAAAATCACGAAATGAATCCCTTGGACTCAAAGGCGCTGACCAAACAAGCAAATTGGAGGATGTCTCATTGAACCTACCGTCAAGCTCTTGAACTAGCCAATCAAAAACATCATTGAAGCAATCAACTTGGTAGTGATGTTTGTTGGTTATTCCAGTAGGTTGTCTTCTCTTTTTTGGATTAACATAGGCTTCTTCCATGATCAACTCTTCAATGTCATGTTTCTCACAAAAACCATGAACCTCAACTAGTAGAGAGTCCCATCCATCTTCTCGAAGTTCACACAAAATAGTTCTGGTTGACTTCACACATTTCATTGCATTTACTATATCTTGATCCTTTTGCTGCAATGCTAATGGCATTGTGTTTGTAGTTGTAAGCATTGTCAACATGAGATGCAAATAAAAGACGAAGTCAAAAGACTGAAAGTACACTAGAAGATCATTTGCTTGATCTCTATTTGTTCTGTCAGTGTCTTCCTTCCCACAAATTCTAGAACTTTAATAACTGATGGGAACAAGTCAACCAAACTTTTAAGTGTTTTAGCATGAGAACCCCAACGAGTGTCTCCGGGTCTTTGAAGACATTGCCCTTGATTTAGACATGTACCCGTTGTAAGCTGCCCACACCCTAAAGCTTTGCTCATTTCTTCAAGATTGATATCTCTAATCTTGTCCCTTCTCTTGGCAGATCCACCCACCACATTTAACGAGACAACAATCATACCAAAGAAATTACTAACTTCCTTATGTTTTCAAACCAACTAAGAAGGAACCTTCTTTTTTTTCACCAAAACTTGAATATGGAAAAGCAAACTCTCTTGGCTGACAAGGTCTATTAACCAAATACTTTCTTCTTACCAATTCTTTCAATTCGGATGATAATGCTCTATCAATTTTCTCTTGCCTAGATCCAACTGAATCTCCTCTTTCCAGTTCATGCTTTCTCGGACATCTTGTGATGTAGCTTTTCTTTTGAGAACATACCTATCCATTATGTATCTGCATTAGGTAACAAAATATTTCACATGAGATTTGCATGAACTAGACACGATTATTCCAGAAGATAAATAGATAGAGGAAAGTTCAATTGAATTACTGTACCAGAGGAAGGAGCGATTGAGACTAGCAGAGATACGAGATCGATCGTCACGATGGCGGACGAACCAACTCGGAGCACGGAAATCGCAGAGGCCGGAGATCACCGCGACGTCGCCGCCCGCCGATTGCAATGCAGATGTGTGCTCGACTGCTCATTGGGCGGAGATCGGCTGGGAGTCTGGGACTGCGCACTAGGGCGGATCGAGGCTGGACGCGCGACGCTTCGTGTTGCGGACGTGCGACGCTTCGTGGCACTAATTGTTTTAGTGCTGATCGATTGAGTCATTAAATACTGGCTGTCTCCGCGTGCGTGGCCTGGGAGCCATTGAGTCCTGCAGCACACCCTGCTTCATGGGCCTGCGGCATATGAGACATTTTTACTTGTCTAGAAGGAGTTTTACCTTTAAAGTATTTCGGAATCCGTGCTCATAGTGCTAGATTAAGGAATAGTGACTAGAGAAATGCAGAGGAAAAGTGGAGAAAAAACTTGGTATGTGTCAAGGTAGATTCATGTCCTATGGTGGTAAATTAGCTTTAATTCAAGGTAGTTTAAGTAATGTTACTTTTCTCATGCTGTCGATGTTTGAGTTGCCAAAAGGGGTGGTGAAGAAGTTTAATTTTTATAGAAAAAGAATGTTGTGGGATGATGTGGAGGATGAGAGTAAGATGCATTTGGTTAATTGGGAGAGTGTGTGTCAGCCCAAGGACCAGGGGGTCTTGGCGTAGCAGATTTGCGTACGGTGAACATTAGTTTACTTTGTAAGTGGTTGTGGAAATTAGAGAACGAAGAAGGTACTTGGCAAACGTTAATTTTGAGGAAGTATTGTAGTAGAAAGTTACTAGTAGAAGTTAAAAAGAAAGCGGGGCAGTCGCATTTCATTTTTTCCAAGGTATATTAGGGGTAAGGGAACAGTTTTATAAGTATGTTAGGAAAATAGTAGGTAATGGTTTGAGAACTCGTTTTTGGGAAGATTTATGGCTTGGGGATGTTCCTTTTAACATCAGGTTTGCTAGACTTTATAACATTACCTTTAGTGCTGGTTTTACAGTTGCGAAAGTTCTTGAAGATGATTGGGCTAATGTTAGGTTTAGGCGTACGTTAAGTGGAGAAAATTTAGATTCTTGGAATGAGTTGAAAAGGTTGCGTTTGAATGTTCAGTTGTCGGATCAGATGATAAATGTCATTGGCTATTAACGAAATCAGGGTTGTTTACAGTAAAATCTCTTTATAAAGCTCTTAAGATTAATCAGTCTGATTGTGAGTTTAAAAAACTTTGGTTCGTTAAAGTTCCAGCTAAGATAAGTCTTTTTGTGGTTGATTTGTAAAAAGAGTATTTTGACTAGAGATGTGTTAAACCATAGAGGAAGTAAAGTTGAGAAAAGATGTATGTTTTCTAGTAGAGATGAGAGTATTGATCATCTGTTTATTCATTGCCCATTAGCTAGATTTGTTTGGAGTGTAATAGAATGTGCTTTTGATATTAAAGTTAATGTTTCTTCTGTTAATGAACTAGTTAGTTGGGTGTTTAGGTTCCCTAGTAGTATTAGGAACGTAATTGTTGTAGGTGTGGCAGCGGTGTTGTGGGCTGTCTGGAAGACCAGAAACTCTGCTTATTTAGGTAAAGTTTATCCTTATGATATTAGCTGTGTAGCAGTTAAAGTTACTCATTGGTTAAGTAATTGGTCCGAGTTACAGATTCGCGGACTACGAGAGCTACAAATCAAAGGAGCAAAGGCGCTGCTGCGAGTGGCAGCGGAGGTGTTTAGCAAGAGTAAAGGGTGGGCGCCACTGACGAAGAGGATTGCTGACTGCTGAGGTGATAAAAAGATCTGGAAGGTAGAAGTGAAGAAGAGGAAAGATGCCAGGAAGAAAAAGAGGTGGTTAAGCTAAAAAGAAGTAGTCTTGGGTTGTGTTGTTGCTAGTTGGTTTGCATAGGTTGTTGTTCTGATGACTAAGAGTAGTTGGTGATGATGTGTAAGAGTTGGCTTATTTTGACAAGTAGTTTGGTTTTGGTATCTGTGAGAGAGTAGAGATGTTTGGAGGATGTGTCGATCATAAAACATTTGTATTATGGGTTTCGTTGATGAAATGAAATCGGGGACGGAGCCCCTTCAATCTAAAAAAAATGGGGTGCCTGATGCACTGAGCGGTGTCCAACCTGATGCATGGGTCTAAATGAGATGGTAAATGCTTCTAAATTTTTTTCGGACCCGCATTCCTGTGCATCAGGGTTGGCCCATTGGGCTCCGCCCTTGCTCGCAATGATCACCATCAACTTTGACGTACATTGATGGCTTGGTCTCGGTCTTAGCGTAGACTTAGAAAACGGGCCGTGGTAATTTTCGGAGTGAGTAGATGTATGTACAGGGCCGTGAGGCAGAGTTAGCCGGACCAAGATCTGGCCCAACGCGGTGGCATCTTGGACGGCTGCCGCTGTGCGGCCTTTAGCAAATTTTGCGTGTCACCAAACAAGGCCATGTCCACAAGAAAAAAAAAAAGGACACTGCGAGCCCTAGCTTGCCCTCATTCGACGTGACGTCGTCGCCGATGTCTAAACCCCTCCGCCTCTCACCAGCACTGGCCAATGGCCA